>OY282644.1:14466587-15066587 GCA_958299015.1 Tetanocera ferruginea
ACTTTGGCTTAAATATTTTTGTTGCTGTTTTATTGTCAAACAAAAACCAGACATTGTTACAGCATATTAATTTTTATGCCGCTGCCAATGAAGAAGAGTGATGGCGGGGTGAGAGGGTTGGGTTGTAAGAATTAAGATATACTTCGAAATCCTTAAAATGCCTTTGTTAATAAAATCATTTCAACAACGTACATTTATGAAGGACATGCTGTATTATGTGTGTGTGTGTGTGTGTGTGTGTGGGAGTGAGTGTTGGTGTGTCATGCAAAGTGTCGGCGCTGCAGGGTTACCAATTTACATTTTCAAATAAAAACCTGCCTAGTATCTGCTGGTCGAAAGGGTTGCCAGCTAGCTATAAATTTTTTTTTTGTTTTGTTTTGCTTTTAAGTTCTATTTTGTGTGCAAAATTTCGACAATGTTGATCCTTTGCATTAATGTGCTGTTTGCAAATCTGTCGTAAAACCAAAGCTAGCTACAAAATTTAAAACAACAACAACAACAACAATGCCAGAAATTGCCAAATATTCACATGCCAAACACTGTGGCAGCCCAAAATAAAGTCAATAAGGAAACTGTCCAGAGTGGCAACAGCAAAGGAACAACAATGGACAAGAGAGCAGCAACAAACAAAAGGACGAGCAACAACAATACGCAGTAAGTAACGGCTTCATTTTAATTACACAATTCTAACGTAACGGTTTTCAAAGAACTTCCCACTTCCTGTAACGTTACTTTGTGTGCGTTTGTGTACGCTTGTGTGCGAATGTGTGTGTGTGTGTGTGTGTGTGTGTTTAATTAGAGCCTAAGCGTAAATGAAACTTTTATAATTAAGCTACGGCAACCCTGCCTGCCCAACAAGACTTAGTTGCCTAACACACAGCAGCCAGTCAGCCAGCCTGGCAGCGCCAACCAGACCCGCTCTCATTCGTCAACGCCCCGCACTTACGTTGCAGCAGCCCTGCCATTACAAACCTTTATACAGCCATTGAACGCATGTACCATGCCCGTATGGGGGGCCTGGGCTGTGGGGTAAACTTCACTCATAAAAGGGATTAATTGCGCGCAATTAAAGAAAATATATTGCGCTGAGTACACGCCTCACTACTGCGGGGAGAGGAGTATGTATGTTGGTTTATGTATGCCGTTTGTGTGTCAGCGCAAGGTTATATGAAGTATCTACATCCTCCCCCCTCACTAAACACCACAGCCAGCAAGTTACCGTTAGAAAATTTTTGGGCATAGGTTTTCTTGAAGGCACATTTTACGACGAGAGCAAAGCAATAAAAGCAGCTGTGTTGCCAAAAGTGCGTTTAAGTATTGCCTTCATTTATAACATTTTAACTTTAGCTAGCTAGTTCTTCTCCATATTTGAGTGCGAGTAGGTTTGTATGTTTTCATTTGAAAGTCGAAAGGTTTGTTCTTTTTATTGCTTTTGCTACAAAGCTCAAGTTCGGGAAAAGTCAATTAAAAAGGCCAAACATTTTATTACCATGCCAAAAATAAACAAAAGTATCTACAGAATGAAGCAGGCAAAAACCAAAAAAAAAAAAAACAACGAGCAAAATTAACGAAAAAAACAATCATTGCAGCAACATTATCATCAAAAACTAACAGCGTTGAAGATAAAAAAAAACAAAATCATTTTCAATCATGAAGCAAGAAAATGCTGAAGAAAAAAGCAAACACGGGGGCAAAAGCAGGAAAAAAAGCGGCAATAATTTCATTCAAGCAGCAAGATGCAAAGGCAAGGCTAATAAAAGTCATGCCTGAAAACATGCAAAGCACTAAATAAAAAGATGAAGACACTTGGAAGGAGTTGACGTTTCGAAATGCGTGCAAAAACGCATAAAGATGTAAACAAAGTTACTTATATAAGATGAAGCAGATACTCTGACTGCTAAAAATAGTCCTATAAAGCAATATAGATACAATAAAAGCTATGGCTATCTTTAAAAATCAATAAAGATACTTATAAAAGCGCAGATAATTGTGAAAATAGTTAAAGTTATAATAAAAGATGCACGTATTAAACGTTATAAATGTAGATAAAGCCACAGATAATTGTACTAAACGTTGTAGCTGCCGATAAATTTAAATTTACTTGTTATATAAAGCTGCAGATACTGCAGAAGGCAATGAAAATTGTGCAAACAGTTAAGAAAACTGTTGAAGATACTTATATAAACAGCTGTAGATACATTTGAGACCAAAGATGCCTGTATACATCTGTAAAAATTTAAACTAAAGCTAAAGATACATGAATTATGCGTTGCAGATACAGCTAATACCAAAAATACTTGTAAAAAAAGTAGTTAATATTGGTAAAGAAACCTTTACAAACCAATCTAGATACACGAGCTGCTAAAAATACTTGAATAAAATGTTATAGATACTTATTAAACCAAAAAAACTTGTTCAAATTATTATAGGTATCGGTATAATACTTGTTTAAGCCATTGTAAATACAAAAAAAGTCAGAGATACTTACTTAAATACATGTAGATACACATTAAGCCAAAGATAATTGTGAAAACAGAGATAAATATTAGTAAAGATACTTTTTTTAATCCATATTGATTATTGTTAAGTCACAGATATATATACTAAGCATTGTAGATACTTTTTAAAACAAATACACTAGTATTTTTAGATATAGATACTGATGAAGCTATCAAAATTTGTCTAAAAACTTAAAGGTTCTAATATAGATACACATAAAAACAGCTGCAAATACTTTTGAAACAGAGAACAGTTGTAGAAAACAATGCAGATTCAAAATTAAGCTAAAAATACCAGAATAAATTGATGCATATACTTGTTTTATCAGAGATACTTGTACAAATATCTATAAATAGTGGTGGAGATACCTTTTTAAACCAATTCAGTTGCAAATATAGCTTAAAATACTTGAATAGAATTATGTAGATACTGATTAAACCAAAAAACTTGTTTAAATAGCTATAGATATTGGTATAAGACTTACTTCAACCCATGCAGATACAAAAAAAGTCAGAGATACCTTGCATCAATAGATGTAGATACACAACTCAGCCAAAAATAATTGTAAAAACAAAGATAAAAATTGATAAAGACACTTTTAGATAAGTCACAGATACTTATACTAAGCATTGTAGATACTTATAAAGCCAAATATAATTGTATTTACCATCATAGATACTGATGAAGTTTACAAAAATGCTACAAACATATTTAGATACTGGCAAAGATACATACAAAAACAGCTGCAGATATATTTGGAAAAAAAAATAGTTGTAGAAACCAGTGCAGATTCAATTAAGCAAAAAATTCCTATACAAATTGATGCAGATACAAGTAACACTAAATATACTTCTATAAAAAGATGTTGATATTGTAAGTGATACCTTTATAAACCACTATAGGTAAAAATATAGCTTAAATAACTTGAATAAAATGCTGCAGATACTGATTAAATCGAAAAACTTGTAAAAATAATTATAGATATTTGTATAATACTTGCTAAAGCCGATGCAGATACAAAACAAGTCGAAGATACTTGCATCAATAGGTGTAGATACTTACAAAGCAAAACATAATTGTGAAAAGAGATACATAAATTGGTATAGATACTTTTATTAAGCTATATAGAATCAGCTGTAGTCACAGTATTAAACATTGAAGATACTTATAAAGCCATATATAATTGTATCAAACAGTACAGATTATGATCAAGTTTACGAAAACTTTACAAACAGATGTAGATACTGAAATAGATACACATAAAACAGCTGCAGATACATTTGGAACAAAAAATACTTGTATAGAACGATGCTGCTTCAAAATAAAGCTTAAAATACCCGAAAAAAATTGATGCAGATACATGTTATGCCACAGATACTTCATTAAATAGATGTTAAATATGGTAGAGATACCTTTTTAAACCAATCCAGTTACAAATATAGCTAAAAATACTTTAGTAAAGTTATGTAGATACTAGTTAAACTGGAGAAACTTAGACTTTTTAATTAAAGACTTGGTATAATACGTGTTTAAGCCGATGCAGATACAAAAAACGTCCAAGATACTATTACAAATAGATTTCGATACACAAAAGGTAAAAGAAAATTGTGAAAACGGAACCGTACAATTGCATAGATACTGGAATTAAGTGATATAGATGCAGATTTAATAGCAGTAACTTGCATAAAACATTGCAGATACGAATGAAGCAAAACAGACTTGCTTCATTGTTACGGTTACTCATAAAGTTTACAAAAATTGTATTAATAATTACAGATACTGGTATGGATACTCACAAAAACAGCTATAGATTCATTTTTGGACACAAGATACTTTTACAAAGCTATGCAGATTAAAATAGAGCTAAAGATGCTTCAGTATACTAAAGAAAATAGCTGTAGATATTGACAAAGATAGGTTAAAAAACTAATCCAGACACATGTTTACCTAAAGATACTTGAATAAAACGATTTAGATACTGATGAAACCACAAAAAACTTGTTTAAAGAGATATAGATATTGGTATAGTACTTTTTTAAGCTGACTCAGATGCAGAAAAGCTACAGATACTTATAGTAATTGATGCAGATACACATTAAGTCCAACGAGAGTTATGAAAATATATACTTTTATTGGCATAGATGCTTGCATTAAGTGATATAGACTTAATTTAAGTCGCAGATACTTGTATTAAGCATTGCAGATACGTATTAAGTAAAATTTTCTTACATTCGCCGTTTTAAATACTCATAAAGTTCACAAAAATTATATGAATAGTTACAGAAACTGGTGTAGATACCAAAAAAAAAACAGTTATAGAGATATTTTTGGACAAAAGATACTTATATTTAACTATGTAAATTAAAATATAGCTAAATATACTTTAATAAAACGATGTAGATAAACAGAATGCCAAAATATTTGCATAAGCTTATGTTGAAATGGGTAAAGATACTTTAAAAAACAATATATCATACAAATATAGCTTTAGATACAGAAATAATACTCTATACAAACTGTTTAAGTTCAAGATACTTGTTCAAACATGCATAATTACTGCTGTAGATACTTTTTTAAATCAATTTCGTTATAGGAAACGCTATAGATACTATTATAAATAGACATAGATACACATTTAGTCAAAATTAATTGTTGCAACAGTTAAAGATATTGGAAAAGATATTCGTATCAACCAATCACCAATCAGATAAGGATGAAGATACTTTTAAAAGATGCATTCAGATACAATTAGTTCTAAAGATACTTAAAGATACAAATTAAGGCAAAGAAAATTGTATATTTAGATGAAATAATTGAAAAAGATAAATTCTTATGACACGTAATAAACAACGATGCAATTGTTGCTAAAGATACTTCTTGAAACCGTTGTAGATGTAGATGAAGCTTAATAAATCTTAAAAATATGAAAGATGTTGTTATAGATACATCTAAAATCCATTGAAGATACCAATAAAGAAACAAACATTTGCATAAATGTCTATAGATATGGATGAAGTAGCAGATAATAGTGCAGATACTTGCATGAACTGATGCAGATACGTATAAAATTGAAGATACATGAAGAAAACTTTGAAGAAACAAATAAAGCTAAAAAAATGTGATTTAAAGTAAAAAATTAACTTGCTTTGAGCCACGTAGATGCAGGAAATGCTTAAGATGCTGGAATAAAGCATTTTCAGATACAAACAAAGTTTAAGATATTTCTATTAATCTAGCAAGATGCGATTAAGGCAAAAGATTCTTGCATGAAAAGAGGCAGATTAAAGCACAAAAAATGTTTTTAGTCAAAATAATAGATACTTATATAGCAGATACTTCTGTAAATCTAGATACACTTCATGCTCAAGATACTTATATAAATAGGTGCAGATACAAACTTTATTTCAGATACTTGCACAAATTTATGTTAAATAATAAATAAAAAAATGCTCAAATATAAGTAAATCAAAAGATAAATATATAACTACTTATATAAATAAATAAAAACATATATATTAAGTATATAAATATATAAAATATTTGTTAAATAAAAAAATAATATAAAAAAATAAAAAATAATAAAAAATTAATAAATTAAACCATACATTATACATTACTATAATATAATTCCTTAAAATGTGAGTGCGGAACGCTTGATTTTTTTGAAAAATTTTAGAGCATATTTTTAGGCATTTTCTGTTTTGTGATTTATTGAAACTTCAAAAACTTTATATTTTTTTTTCATTTTGAAAGTTTCAGTTTTACAAAAAATTTTAAACATATTTCGTCGTACCTACTATGGTTTCCGTTTTTAATTTGAGGCATTTTATAAGTATTTGGAACTAAAAATTATTATTTGAATAATTTAAAATCGAATAAGTGGAAACGGGCCCGTCATTTTTGACGGGAAAGAACTAGTATATAAATAAATTGAAAACATTAATACATAAATAAATCAGTAAATTAAGGTAGAAAATAACATTCGGCGCAGAGAAAACAGACCTTTTTTAAAAAATTCATAACTCAGTCAAAAACAAACATTTTTCCAAAAAAATATATTTTTCACTTCAACATAGTTTAATAGAGCTCCAAACTGGCGGCAGAGAGCTCCAAACGGGCCTCGTGGTTGCAGCGTTGGGAGTCGCAAAACTTGTCCGATCTGGAAAAAAATTACTCTTTTAAATATAAACAAAATTGATTATTGTATGACAGGAGCATTTTTTAAATGTTTTTTCAATTTTTGGTGATGTTACAAATTTGAAAGTGTTTTTTTTTCGATAAAAATAAAGACCTTAAAAATTCATCAAAAATAGAAAAAAATTATATTTAAAAACATAAAAAAAAATTTCTTCAAAAAATGAGCCCACTAGTGCCGCAACCAGTACGAAAAACATGTTTTCGAGATAAACGCGTTCAAAGTTTGTGAACAAAGAAAAAAAAGGCGAATATTAAAAATGCGCTCTCACTACTCCGGCTGTAAATTTTGAACCCGTAGGAATTGTAAGAATATTTATTATATATATATTTACTAAAATACAAAATTATAAAAAAAATCGATTTAAAAAACGGCCAATATCATGTCTTCCTTTAGTATATAAAAAATAAATAAGCACATAAAAATAAAACAAAAAAAATTAATAAATATATTAAAAATATACATTAATAAATAAATATATAAACTAATTAATATAAATTATAAAAAAAAAAATTATAAAAATAATAAAAAAATAAAAATAAATGAAAAGATATATACAAAAATGCTTAAATATATAAGTAAATATATAATAAATCACAATAATAAACCTACTTAAATATATATAATAACATATTTCTTTAATAATAATATAAAATAATTGTTTAATAAATTAATCAATAAAAAACCAAAAATAAAGCAAATAAAAAATTAATTAATAAATCCACACATGTATAAAAAAATAAATAAATGAATAAATATATAAAAAATATATATAAGTAAATATAAATACAATATAAATAAGTAAATGACTACCTAATAAAAAAAAATAAAGAAATAAAAACATAAATAAATATATAAAAACATAAAAAAATTAATAAAAAATAAATCAGTTAATACAAAATAAAAAATTATGAAATAAGTAAATAAATTAAAATATTAAAAAAAATGTGCTAAACAAATACTTAAATAAATAAGTAAATAATAGGTAAAAAAATACTTACATAAATAAATTAAAAAATATTTATTTAATAAATAAATATACAAACAACTACAAAAATAGTAAAAAATATATAATTAAAAAAATAATTATACATAAAAATACAAAATAAATCAGTGAATAGCAAAATAAAAAATATATATACATAAAAGTATTATATATAAAAAAATAAATAAAATATAAAGATGTGTGAAAAATGCTTTTATACATATAAATAAATCGATAGATAAATATATTTGAATATAAATATCAAAAACTTTCTTTAAAAATAAATAAAAAAAAGTACAGTGACAAATACACAAATAAAAAATAAATAAATAAAAACAAAAAAAAATAAATATACAAATAAATTAATAAAAAAAAAATAAGTAAAAAACAAACATATAAAAAATTAACACATAAGTAAATAAATAAATAAAAAAATACATAACTAAATAAATAAATGAATATATAAAAAATAAATAAACAAATAAAAACGAAAATAAAAATACATATTTAAAAATATAAATAAATCAGTAAATATTATATAAAGAAATATATAAGTAATAAGTAAATATATTAAAAAAAAATTAAAAATACATAAAAACAATTTGTTGAAAAAAGGACTAAATAAATAAGTAAATCAATAGATAACAATTAACTCAAATAAATAAATAGAAATATATTTATTTTACAAATTTATATAAAAAAAATTACAAAAGAAACAAATAAATAATTGAAAAATAAATATATAAAAAAACACACATAAATCAGTTAATAACAAAACAAAAAAAAAATGTAAAACATATAAACATAAAAATATTTAAAATTAAGTTATAAATAAAATAAAAAGAAGTGCAAAAAAACGAAAACTTTATTAAAAAATAAATGCAAAAATAGATGAACAAATAAATAAATATAAAATGAATAAATAATTATAAAACAAAAATAAATAGAGATATATATAAATATATTAATAAAAATCTAAAGAACAAATAAATGAATAAATAAAGAAATACATAAATAAATAATTAATAATTGATAATTAAAAAAAAAAATAATAAAAATAAATCAAAAAAATAAAAAAAACTACATAAATAAATTGTTTAATAAAATAAATATATTTATGAAACTAAAATTAAATAATGTTAGAAACAAAAAAAATAAATAAATAAATTAAAAAAAAAACAAAAAAATTAAATAAAATTTATTCAAAATAAATAAATTTAAAAATAAATAAATTAAAATATAAAATATATATTAATAAAACTATAAGTAAATAAAAAATCATTAAAGAAAATTATCAATAAGAAAATAAGTAAATTCAAAATAAATTCAAAATAAATGAAATAATATCAACAAATATATAATTAAATAATAACCTAATGAAATACATACATAAATAATCAATACACACTAAATTTATAAATATATAAACAAATTTGTACATAAATAAATAAATAACTACATTTGTAAATAAATAATAAGGAAATTTAAATAAATAACTTTATAAATGGCTCATATACATAAAATAAAAAAAAAAAATTAAAAAAATTAACAAAATATAACCGCCGCCAAAACAAATTTCAAAAACTCCCTCCCTGCATCTCCTTTTTTATGGTAAAAATTATATCCTTTCGCAATTTTAAACTCTTTCGATTTATTTCTTTTTGCCATAAAATACTGCTTTCTTGGTATCTTGCACCATTTGACCCCGTTAATAATGCTACAACATTTACGCTTTAGCAAAATTTAATCACTTTAATTTTATTTTCTGATTTTATTAAATTTCCACGCATGGCCACAAGTTGTTTCATATTCATTCTAAGCTGCAGCAATGCGCCAACCTTTTCAAGCAACCAACCAACGTGCCGTCACACATTTAATGCGGCCACACCTCTACGGTCATCATAAAATGAAAATAACCCTTACCCTGGGCTGGGCCCGTTACGGTTGCATGTTAAAAAATCACAAGTAATAATATTAAAACGAGCACTCGTAACAATTTTCACTAAAGAATAAAACAAAAAAAAAATAAAAATAAAAAAAAAAGTAGTTAAAAAAAACGAAACACTAAACAATCAAAACTGTTAAAAGTATTTCCCAATATAATAAATCAAGCCTTTGTGTGCGTGTGTGTGTGTGTGTGTTTGCTACGTTATACGCGTCAGTGGAGCGCCATCAACAACGTTACTTCGGTACGGTACGGTTTGGTTTGGTTTAGTTCGATTCCGTGCCCAACCATGGCTATAACCAATACAATGCTTGGGGTGCTGAGCCAGCAATAACGACAACAACAGCAACAGCAGCAGCAGCAGCACAAATAATAGCAACAACATTGACGCGCAATAAGCATTCCTCCAACATGCGAATCACATACTACATACATTTAATGAAGAACAGCGTTTCGCAATAAAAATCCAGCCATGCATCCTGCCAGCCAAACATCGGTTCGGCATCAGTTTCGCACCCAAAGTGCGTATGTAAGCAACACCGAGAAAATCGAATTTTTTTTTTCTTTTTCCCCCCAATACCCCACCCACAACGACCACCAATACCAACGCCCATCATGTTAATAAAATAAAATTCGGCAAAAAGCATTCAATAAGTGGTTGACAGCCAAACTGCTGGATACAATTTTTATAGCGTTGTAAGGAAATTTATTTTAAGTAGAACAAGTGTGGAGAAAGTGTTTGCATAGCTATAGGGAAAGGCATGTTGTGGTTGAATTTGCAAATGTCCTAGGAAATATATCGACCTTGACAAAATTCTAACAAATGTGGATAAAGATAAAGTTAAGATAAAGATATGGATAAAGATATGGATAAAGATAAAGACTAAGTGCGGTAAATGCTGTAGTATGCGTGATAGATATTTATGTGATAAATAATGACAATGACCATGACAATGACACTGACAATGACAATGACAATGACAATGACAATGACAATGACAATGACAATGACAATGACAATGACAATGACAATGACAATGACAATGACAATGACAATGACAATGACAGTGACAATGACAATGACAATGACAATGACAATGACAGTGACAATGACAATGACAATGACAATGACAATGACAATGACAATGACAATGACAATGACAATGACAATGACAATGACAATGACAATGACAATGACAATGACAATGACAATGACAATAACAGTGACAATGACAATGACAATGACAATGACAATGACAATGAAAGTGACAATGACAATGACAATGACAATGACAATGACAATGACAATGACAATGACAATGACAATGACAATGACAATGACAATGACAATGACAATGACAATGACAATGACAATGACAATGACAATGACAATGACAATGACAATGACAATGACAATGACAATGACAATGACAATGACAATGACAATGACAATGACAATGACAATGACAATGACAATGACAATGACAATGACAATGACAATGACAATGACAATGACAATGACAATGACAATGACAATGACAATGACAATGACAATGACAATGACAATGACAATGACAATGACAATGACAATGACAATGACAATGACAATGACAATGACAATGACAATGACAATGACAATGACAATGACAATGACAATGACAATGACAATGACAATGACAATGACAATGAAAATGACAATGACAATGACAATGACAATGCCAATGACAATGACAGTGACAATGACAATGAACAATGAGAATGGGAATGAGAATGAGAATGAGAATGAGAATGAGAATGAGAATGAGAATGAGAATGAGAATGAGAATGAGAATGAGAATGAGAATGAGAGTGAGAATGAGAATGAGAATGACAATGACAATGACAATGACAATGACAGTGACAATGAGAATGAGAATGAGAATGAGAATGAGAATGAGAATGAGAATGAGAATGAGAATGAGAATGAGAATGAGAATGAGAATGAGAATGAGAATGAGAATGAGAATGAGAATGAGAATGAGAATGAGAATGAGAATGAGAATGAGAATGAGAATGAGAATGAGAATGAGAATGAGAATGAGAATGAGAATGAGAATGAGAATGAGAATGAGAATGAGAATGAGAATGAGAATGAGAATGAGAATGAGAATGAGAATGAGAATGAGAATGAGAATGAGAATGAGAATGAGAAT
The DNA here is from genome assembly GCA_958299015.1 of Tetanocera ferruginea. Classification (NCBI taxonomy): domain Eukaryota; kingdom Metazoa; phylum Arthropoda; class Insecta; order Diptera; family Sciomyzidae; genus Tetanocera; species Tetanocera ferruginea. The sequence continues at coordinate 14,478,404 of OY282644.1, forward strand.
GAGAATGAGAATGAGAATGAGAATGAGAATGAGAATGAGAATGAGAATGAGAATGAGAATGAGAATGAGAATGAGAATGAGAATGAGAATGAGAATGAGAATGAGAATGAGAATGAGAATGAGAATGAGAATGAGAATGAGAATGAGAATGAGAATGAGAATGAGAATGAGAATGAGAATGAGAATGAGAATGAGAATGAGAATGAGAATGAGAATGAGAATGAGAATGAGAATGAGAATGAGAATGAGAATGAGAATGAGAATGAGAATGAGAATGAGAATGAGAATGAGAATGAGAATGAGAATGAGAATGAGAATGAGAATGAGAATGAGAATGAGAATGAGAATGAGAATGAGAATGAGAATGAGAATGAGAATGAGAATGAGAATGAGAATGAGAATGAGAATGAGAATGAGAATGAGAATGAGAGTGAGAATGAGAATGAGAGTGAGAATGAGAATGAGAATGAGAATGAGAATGAGAATGAGAATGAGAATGAGAATGAGAATGAGAATGAGAATGAGAATGAGAATGAGAATGAGAATGAGAATGAGAATGAGAATGAGAATGAGAATGAGAATGAGAATAAGAATGAGAATGAGAATGAGAATGAGAATGAGAATGAGAATGAGAATGAGAATGAGAATGAGAATGAGAATGAGAATGAGAATGAGAATGAGAATGAGACAATGAGACAATCACAAAATAAACTAGTAAGGTATATCTTCGACTTGCCCGAAGTTAAAATACCCCCACGGCCGTTTCTTATGGGTAGAAGAATCTTAAATTGGAGAGCTTTTTGTAAGAGATTTTGAAAGATTTTATTATTTTTATGTGTCTAAAATATATACATACATATCAAATTGTTTTCCTGCAGCTTAAATATAAGCCTTTTTATAAATTTTTAAATTTTGGGGTTTGATGGGAGGTGGGCGCGTTAGATTGTGTATGACGCCCATTTTTCTAGCATACCTGAGTTTCGACATAGAATACACAAATACCGAGGTTCTGTCTTGTAACTTTAATATTAGCCTCTTTATAGATTTTTCAATTTTGGGGTTGTATGGGAGGTGGGCGTGTTAATGGGTGGAGAGAGCCCATTTTTATAACACATCTCAGTTTTGACATAGAATACACATATACCAAATTTCAGTATTGTAGCTTTAATATTAGCTTCTTTGTAGAGTTTTCAATTTTGGGGTTGTATGGGAGGTAGGCGTGGTTTTCATCCGATTTAGCCCATTCTCGAACTTGACCTTAGTTTTTTTAAAAAAAGCTTAAATATCGAATTTCATTACAATAGCTTCAAAATTACGGCTGTAATCGTGTCGACAGACAGACGGACAGACGGACAGACGGACAGACAGACGGACATGGCTAAATCAACTCAGGTGGTGATGCTGAGCAAGAATATATATACTTTTCCATACCTACCACGCCTCCTTTTGGGTGTTAAACACGTCGTGACAAAATTAATCTACCCCTTACGCAGTACGCGTGGGGGTATAAAAATGACAAAATCGTACCACACTTCGCTTGAAGTACTGTTTTTACGAAAACGATAACCACAACGATATTCTACAAACAACAACAAATGACAAATGACAAACAACAAAGGACTAATGACGAATGATGCCTACAGCGATAACAACAAACGGCAGCAATTAACTACAATATGAGGGACAGCGACAACGACTACGACTACAACAATAATTTTTAAAATAAAGTTTCACAACGACAACAGAAATCAACACACGACAATCGACAAACAACAAATCACAAGCGACAACTAACAAACGACAAAATACAAACAACAAGCGACAAACGAAAATGATTGAGCTGAAATTTGGACACCGAGTACGTTTCATAAAGAAAAAGGTGAAAGGTGGTGTAAAAAAGTGGGCGGAAGTCTGTGGGCGTGACACGCCATAATTACTCCTAAACGTCTGGACCGATTTCAATGAAATTTGGTATGACGGCTCAAGAGCACCCAAGATAAAACATAGGCTATAAAAAACTCCAAAGACTTCCCCAAGAGGGTGCTTTGAGCAGTGCATTGTTAAGACTCAATAACTCCTAAACGCATCGATCGATTTTGCTGAAATTTTGAAATAACCTGACCCTGCAACAGAACTTAGGCTATTATGCAATCAACTATGTCCTGCTTATTCACGTCAAAACGGATGTACCGATTTCGATGAAACTTGGTAATCATTCGTATCTGTTACTGAAATAAATCCTTTACTTTTTAAAGAATGAGCCGAAAATGATTCGAAAAAAATTAAATAATGAGCCGAAAGCAAACGAAGTCAATACCGAAGACCAAAGACTAACGAAAAACAAAGAAGTTTAACGAAAACGAGCAGAAGCTATATAAAGATGGACAAAAAGCAACCAAACAGTACCGGCCAAAACCAAATTTGAACAAAGACAAACCAAAAATAAATGATGCTAAACGAAGAAATACTGATGACTTACGAAAAAACCAGAACTTGAACCGAAGACGAACGACAAAAAACGAAAACGGAACAGGCTTACAACAAAAACTTAAAACGATAATTTGGCATTTAAATTTTGCTCTAAGGTCCAACCGATTTTATATAGGTAACTGTGTTTCATATAACTGTGTCTAAAATTTATTTTAAAAAATTTAAAAAATAACAAAAAACAACTTCTTTTTGTGTTAAATTTTTCTTTTTTTAATTTCGTGCACCGTAATATTTCTGATTAAAAGCAGTTTTTATTAATTTTCTCAATTTAAAAAAAAAAACTAACACTGTTTTCGCTTCATTTAATAAGTCCATTCCATTTCCAGAATTTTTTTTGGACGCTTTAAAATGTCCCGCTTTTACAAACAACTTTTCAAATCATTCGTAGATACTTAAGGATGTGGTTTAGTCATTAAAAAAATGAAGATAAAAGAGGTCATAAGGTTATATTATCATCTTTAAAAGGATTCTGATGGCACTTGGAAAAAAGCTTTGACATTTGATCTTGAAGTTTTATCTATAGTTTAAAGTAGATTTTCTGCTCTTCGGCTTCAAATCTAAATCTTTACTGGATCAGTTAAAATAATTTCAAGCTCCTTTTTGCATTCCAATAATTTGCTTTTTTGTATTATGATGTTTTAACCACATTTGTAAAACATTTCAAAAACTATTGTAAAATGCTTGAAAACAAAATAGTCAACCATCTGCTCATTTTGCTCATCAACTTGCCTTGCTCTAAATTTCTTCAATCATTTTCGATACTATAAAATTATATTAGAAACTTTTGAACGCTACTCGAAAATTTCGATATACATTACAGACAAACATACATAGCTACATATATTTAACGCTGCAACAAAATTGAACGCAGATGAAATGTAAACGACTGTCATAAAGTTACACAAAAAATGCACGCTACAAAAGTCGCAAAGCAACATTGATTACACAGCAGAGTGTAAAGTAGACAAAAACAACAAAACAAAAAAAAAACACATAATAATGCTGCTGCTTATAGAGTGCAAAAAAAGAAAAAAAAATAACTACGAATTCATTTCAACTTAATTTCCGTAAAAAGGATAACGCGAGTTTAAAAATGCGTGCCTTCAACAACGACACAGTGGGTGGAGTGGCTGAAATGCTGAAGTATATGATGGCTGAACTGGGTGACGGCTACTAGATATGGTAGTAGTAGTAGTACAGCATATAGTGGGTTGCAAGCTGTTTGTCGTGCAGTCCAGCCCAACACCTCCCTCCTCCCCTCACAGCTGCTTCAGCAGATACTATTTAACGCATTAAAAGCGATTTGGTGCTCATTATACGGTCGTTTATATGCCACGTACTGCTTGTGCGCCTTCATCCAAAGTAGTTTCTTGCCTCGCATTAAATCGCTGTAAATTTGCATTTTTGGCAAATTAATTTGGATTTTTTTTTTTTCGTCATTTTAATATATATTTTTTTTTTTTTTTGCTTTTTGCCTATTTGTGTTATGAGCGTTGGATGGAAGTCAGAAAATAGCAGAAATTCTTAAATTCTAGCAAAACCAATGCTGGCAAAAGGCAAACTGAGGCATGAGTGTATTTGGCTAAAATTGATTTTTGTTTTAACAGACAAGCAGTGAAATTTCAAAATTATATTTGGTATAAAAATATTTTTTTAACATTTAGAGCCAAAACTTGAGCACAGTTTTTAAATAAACAAATGCCTGCGAGTTGCAATTAAGACATATTTTGGCATTTTAATCATTATTTGGCTGTATTTTAATTGAATTTCATTTCTTGGGTTTTTTATTTTATTTTTTTTTTTTTTTTTTCTTAACAAACTTTGCAGAACTTTAACATCAAAAGAAATTTCTAATAGCTGAACAGGCACGTAAAAATTAATTAAAAACAAATTAACAAAAATCTAAGAAGCAGCTACCGGAAAGCACTGTGGCCGGAAACCGATTTGGAACAGTGCGTTTAAAGACGTTTAATAGCTGTTGTATCATCTGTACGCTTTAATGCATTACATCTAAAGAACGTGAATCATAAAAAAAGTTAGGAAAAAAAAAAAAAAAAAAAAAAACACAACTAAAACTTTCCATTTGATATTGCAATCAAAATGAAGACTTAGCATAATATCAGCATCAAGCAGGATTAACAATGTTTTTGTGTACAAAAGCGACTATCTGACTTTTGAAAAAAATGCATTTATAAAATACATATATATATGAATAGATATAAAAGCAAATGTCTCAGTGTGTTTTTCTCACACCGCTCAACCAATATTTATAAAATCTTAAGCACGTTTTATTTATTTTTTTATAATTCTCATAAGAGTCTAAGAAAATAATAAAGTTAAAATAATAGGGTGCGGCACTTCAATGCTTTTAATTATAAACTCTATATTTTAGCATTTATGAAAGCTTTTTATATTGTACAATTTTAATCATATTCCAAAATAGTTCCCACAAAAACCTAACTCTTAGCTAAGTCAGACTTTTATTACTGGTAGTTGATGTGACTCCTATCAAAACATATGAGTGTAGGTGACCGTGGCATGCCGGTTAAGTGTGTGGCTTAGCATGCTCAGAGCCCGAATTCGATCCCGAGTCGCGGCAAAAGTTTTTTTTAATAAAAATTTTTCTGATCGGTCACCACCTCTCTCATGGCAAACCTCTGAGAGTAAATAATGATATGTAAAGCTTCTTGAGAACATGAACTTTAGCCGGTCGGAGTCGTCATAAGACATGTAGGTCCAGTTCTCGGTCAATTGTGTGTAAGTATTTAATAACACACACAACACAATTGATCATTAGAAGCTCGGTCAAAGTCCTTTCAGGGACTGTAATGGTCAATTGATTTTTTTTTTTTTGAGTGGCACAAAGAACCAAGTAACTTTTCGTTGTACTTTTCCAAAAAACCAAGTAACTTGTAAGCACTTATAAAAAAACTTCCCAACCATCTATCTTATAATCGGACTTGGAGTAAGCTGGCCTACTATAAACCAATTGTAGTAGTCTTTTACAAACATACTTGGAAAACACTTGTCTACACAATAAAATAAATTCATAAACTACTGGCGAATGTTACCTGTTGTTACTCGGAATTGTGACTCGAGTAAAAAAAACAAAGACGATTTTTAAAACAGCTCTCATTAAAATATTTTAAATTATAGATTTTTTGGTGTTTTGCCACCGCCTTCCTTCGAAAGTGTTTAAAAAAATTTCGGTTAAACAGTACCTACCAGACATGATTCCAAAAAAAATGACATCTTCTACGTCTCGATGTCTGGTTTCCGAGTAAAATTGTCACACAGTTTGAAAAAGACATTTTGAGTAAAATGCGTTTAAAGTTTTTTTTTAAATGCGTATAATATGCTTTTTTATCACAGAAAAAAAATTTCATTTTAAAAAATCCTATTGGGATCGATCGGTTCGATTGTTAGATTGTCTTTGTTCAACTTTGGTGTTGGTCGGTACTCTTCAATTGATTTTTTGTCATCTTTATGTAGCTTCTACTCGTATTCGTTAAACTTCGTTTTTTTTTCGTTAGTCTTTGACCTTTGGCTATTGACTTCGTTTGCCTTCGGCTCATTCATTGATTTTTGTCGAAAGAACTTCTAAAATCAAAGCATCTATTTCAGTAACAGAAACGGATGCTTACCAAGTTTCATCGAAATAGGTTCTTCCGTTTTGACGTGAATGAGCCAGTCATAGTTGATTGCATAAAGCGCCCTCTTTTGAAAGTTTTCTGAACTTTAAATGGACTCAATTCTGTTGCAGGGAGAGGTTATATCACAGAACAACTTGTAGCGAAATCTGTCCATGCGTTTAGGAGTTATTGAGTCTTTTAGTAAAATGCATTACCTAAAGCGCCCACTTGCGGAAGTTTTGGGAATATTTTATAGCTTATGTCTTATCTTAAGTGCAGTTAAACCTTCATACCACATTTAACTGAAATCGGCTTGACCGTTTAGGAGTTATTATTAAGTGCCACGTCCACAGACTTCCGACCACTTTTAACTTTATCACATTCATATTCATATTCATATTCATATTCATATTCATATTCATATTCATATTAATATTCATATTCATATTCATATTCATATTCATATTCATATTCATATTCATATTCATATTCATACTCATACTCATATTCATATTCATATTCATATTCATATTCATATTCATATTCATATTCATATTCATATTCATATTCATATTCAAATTCATATTCATATTCATATTCATATTCATATTTATATTCATATTCATATTCATATTCATATTCATATTCATATTCATATTCATATTCATATTCATATTCATATTCATATTCATATTCATATTCATATTCATATTCATATTCATATTCATATTCATATTCATATTCATATTCATATTCATATTCATATTCATATTCATATTCATATTCATATTCATATTCATATTCATATTCATATTCATATTCATATTCATATTCATATTCATATTCATATTCATATTCATATTCATATTCATATTCATATTCATATTCATATTCATATTCATATTCATATTCATATTCATATTCATATTCATATTCATATTCATATTCATATTCATATTCATATTCATATTCATATTCATATTCATATTCATATTCATATTCATATTCATATTCATATTCATATTCATATTCATATTCATATTCATATTCATATTCATATTCATATTCATATTCATATTCATATTCATATTCATATTCATATTCATATTCATATTCATATTCATATTCATATTCATATTCATATTCATATTCATATTCATATTCATATTCATATTCATATTCATATTCATATTCATATTCATATTCATATTCATATTCATATTCATATTCATATTCATATTCATATTCATATTCATATTCATATTCATATTCATATTCATATTCATATTCATATTCATATTCATATTCATATTCATATTCATATTCATATTCATATTCATATTCATATTCATATTCATATACATATTCATATTCATATTCATATTCATATTCATATTCATATTCATATTCATATTCATATTCATATTCATATTCATATTCATATTCATATTCATATTCATATTCATATTCATATTCATATTCATATTCATATTCATATTCATATTCATATTCATATTCATATTCATATTCATATTCATATTCATATTCATATTCATATTCATATTCATATTCATATTCATATTCATATTCATATTCATATTCATATTCATATTCATATTCATATTCATATTCATATTCATATTCATATTCATATTCATATTCATATTCATATTCATATTCATATTCATATTCATATTCATATTCATATTCATATTCATATTCATATTCATATTCATATTCATATTCATATTCATATTCATATTCATATTCATATTCATATTCATATTCATATTCATATTCATATTCATATTCATATTCATATTCATATTCATATTCATATTCATATTCATATTCATATTCATATTCATATTCATATTCATATTCATATTCATATTCATATTCATATTCATATTCATATTCATATTCATATTCATATTCATATTCATATTCATATTCATATTCATATTCATATTCATATTCATATTCATATTCATATTCATATTCATATTCATATTCATATTCATATTCATATTCATATTCATATTCATATTCATATTCATATTCATATTCATATTCATATTCATATTCATATTCATATTCATATTCATATTCATATTCATATTCATATTCATATTCATATTCATATTCATATTCATATTCATATTCATATTCATATTCATATTCATATTCATATTCATATTCATATTCATATTCATATTCATATTCATATTCATATTCATATTCATATTCATATTCATATTCATATTCATATTCATATTCATATTCATATTCATATTCATATTCATATTCAAGCTAAAAGATAACTTTTGGTTAATATTTTTTTTTTTTTAATTCATCAAAGCCCCTTCTTGGGTAAATCGAAATTTTTTATTTTTACCCACTCCAATGTACAAAATTTAATATTGAAGTCATAACGAGAGCTGCCACAAGTAACATAGTTTCTATAACTAGCTTAAAATTCTTTAACTCAATTGTTGTGCTCATAACTTTTGGCCGATTTGCAATATGTTAGTAGATCCAGTATCCAAGTTAGACATAACATTTAAGTTGGCAACAACGGTCATTTGGGTCTGCACAGACTAATTCAAATACACATGAGTATTATCCAGTCGGCAATGGCAGCTCTTCGAAGCGCTACTAGCAAGATTTCATATGGATTTCGAAGTGCTTCCACACTCATATCCAAGTATACTTTCTTTTTTATATGAAATGGGAAAATTTCGCAGGCCTTCCGCTCCTATAGCTCAAAAGAGGCCTGATAGAAGCACTTCTTAAGAATGGCTAAAAGAAGGGTTCAACAAAAAGTATTGAAAAAAATATTTTTGTCTTTTAAACCATTTTCTTTTCTTTATAATTCTATGATTTTATCTTTTCTCCTATGTTTTTTTATGTCAGATTAATTTCAATCTATAAACTTTGATACATAAGTTAGAAGAGCCATTATTATGTCATATTTTTATACTGATATATAATTTGACTTTAAACGAAAAAGTTGCCCTGAAGTATATAAAAAGTTAGTCTTTGAAGGGAAAAAAGTTTGTTGTGCTGCCTTTTGTGCAAAAAAAGAAGGCCTTCAAGAAGGGCTCATAAGAGCAGCGAGGAAAGGATGTGTTTGGTCTTCAAAAGTAGCAGTCAATGCAGGCCTTCGTTTGAAGAGCGCTGGCTTAATTGCCTATGGGTATGCTATAATACAACCACTACAAACATAATTATGCATTTGTAAATTTATACATACAAAGTGAATTTCACTTCCAATTCATACCATCTGAAGAGTTTAAAAACATTGCTTCATTTTTTTTTTTTTTTTTTTTGGGCTCCAAACATAAATACTAATTTTAATATTTATTTAATTTTGAGTAACTTATGCCAAAAAGCAAACATTTTCAACTCAATTAAATAGAACATTAATCCAATTAAAGAGTTTTTCTTGTTAACATAGATAAAGTTTGAAATGCTTTTGGTTGGTTGTATGTAATAGAATTTGATGAAATAAATTAAAAAATGTTATGCATAAATTTTTACTGTGGCAGCTTTGGAAATGGGCTAAAAAAAAAAAAAAAAAAAAAAAATAAATAAAATTTGATAGAGAAAAAACAGAAGCAGTAAATTAAAGTTCGCACAAGTTTGGCAGTTTACAAGCAATGACGAAGGATTGCAGTCAGGCAGGGAGGATATAGAACAGGATGGTACAGCACAGGACAGGACAGAGGCATAGATAACATTAGGTAGCGCACGCTTTTAATGAAAATAGTTGTTGTTGTAGTTGTTGTTGTAGTTGTTGCTGTGTTGTTGTTTTACAAGCGAATGATTTCAACTTGTTTGCTGCTGCCTTAAATTCGACCAGTCGACAAAAACAACAACAACAACAACAACAGCAGTAACAACAAGAATAAGAACGACAACAACACATCCATTAAACTTTTGGCAATGTTTCGTTTATCTTCTCGGAAGATCTCGTTTCGGTCCATTAACTTATATCCTGGAGCAGTTCAGCTTATGATGGATGGATGGATGAATGGATGTATGGATAAATAAATGTATTGGTTGGTTGGCTGGTTGGTTGTTCCGTCGGTCGGTTCTTTGGTTGGTTGCTTGTTTAGTTTTGTTAGCTTTATGTTGTTGTTGTTAAGAGAGTGGCAGCAAGCAAGACTTTTGCCTCTACTTTTCTGCTACTTTTGTACTGATGTTGATGTTGATGGATTGATGAATTGATGGCATTACTGATGAATGTACATTTCGGGCCTAGATGATTGTCGGTGTATGCATGTATGTATGTATTGATGGTGGGAGTATGTTTTCATTTGTTTTTAGTGTGTTTGTTGTCATTAAGCTGCTGCCACTGTCGTCCACTTGTGTCCGTCCACTGGCGAAAATGCTGCAGGTTAAGGTTAATCATCACGTCTCAGTGTCGTCCAACCAACCCGCTGACACTAAAATTCTTATCACGATGCTTCGTGCATTCGTTGTGACTAAATATTAATGAAGTTTAACAAAGAGTTTACTTTGATGTTGTGACATCATATCATAAGCAACACATCGTTGAATTGTGATTTTGGACGGAGTAATGCGTTGGGGCCGGAGTTGTTAGTAGCTTAATAATAATGGCTATGATTATGTTGCTGTTGTTGTTGTTATGTCAGTCATCTCCGCACCAGTTGTGGATTATAACTTTAGCCAGGCGTTCAGAGAAAAAAAAAAAAAAAACAACAAAAATAAACAAACATTGTTCACAACCTAATATTTCAAAGTTTCTACTTAAAAGCTTATAAGTTTTAAAAAAAAACAACAAAAATTAATGGCAAAAAAAAAAAACAAAATTATGAACACACCAATAAAGCTGCTTTTAGCACTTTGAAAAAAAAAACTATTATTTGCTGAAAATGGCAATAATCAACCCTTTTAATTTACGCTCGAGTGAAAGTATGAGTGACGCGTTGAGTGGCTTTAATTGGCTGCAATTTGCACTAGATAAGGATGCTGTGAGAAAACCCATTCCAAGTGGTGTGGAGCTTAGTTTTTAATTTACATTAAAAGTGGCTGCTATATAAGAGATTTAATTAATGTGTTGCAAAATAAAATACGTTGCTGTTGAATGTGCAAAATAGATGCTCAGATGCTGTCAAGTGATTATTATTTTTTTTTTTTTGAGCATATCTAGGGAATAGGAAAAGGCAATAGATAAACTTCAATACAAATATAAAAGCTATACAATTCCATATCTAGAACGGCAAATATTTTTTTGACAAACTAATCAGTGAACTCATATCACTCTCACATCACTTGTTGAGCGTATTTCGACTTCATTGCGAACTTTTTGACTTTAAGCTTCATTGACGCTAGAAATTCAGAGAAAAATCAAAGAAATCATAGAGAACTTTTATCAAAAAATCAAAATTTATGTAAATAAAAGTGAGTTGGGTTCAAAATGCCCCTTATACAAAATTATTTTTATAGAACTTGCCTTTTCAAATTTTCCCTTTTCAAAATTTCTCTTTAAAAATGTCTCTTTCAACATTTCCCTTTCCAAATTAACCTCTTTAAAGATTATTCTTACAATGTTAATCTTCCCAATAATCCTTCTTTTCAAAATTTACCTGTGCATATACTCCTTGATGAAATTCACCCTTACAAAATTCTAAAAAAGTAACACAATTTAATCAAAGCGGGTTAAAATCATCCCTTTATAAAAATTACCTTTTTTAAATTTCCTTCTTTAGAATTCACCTTTTATTTAATTCTCCTTTACAAAGTCGCCCTCACAGAAAGGGAAATCGTTTTCAAAATTTACCTTTACAAGATTTGAAAATAATCAAAATTATATTAACAACCTGGGTTAGGATCAAAATTCCACATAGGTATATAAAATTATATTAAAAATTTCCCTTTTTAAAATTTTCCTTCTCAAAATTAACCTGCATTAAAATCTTCCTTACAAAGTCACCCACCTATTCAAAAAGACTCCTTTTCCAAATTTACATGTATAAAATTCCCCTTTTGAAAATTCTGAAAAAAACCCAAAACTTTTTTAAAAAAGTGGATAGCGATCAAAATTCCCTTTATGCAAAATTCAACTTTTCAAATTTACCATTTTCAACATTCATCTTTTATTACATTTCCCTTTTCAAAATTCACCTTTCTTAAATTTTTCCTTTCCTTTCAAAAATTTCTTTTTACAAAAATCACCTTTACAAAATTTCTCTTTTAAAAATATCCTTTTTCAAAATTATCTTTACAAACTTCACCAAAAAAAAAAACAAAATTATATAAACTACGTGGGTTGGGATCAAAATGCCCCTTATATAAAATTATTTTAAAAAATTTTCCTTTTCAAAATTTTCCTTCTCAAAATTAACCTATATTAAAAACCTCCTTCACAAAGTCCACCTTTTTCAAAAATACTCCATTTCCAAATTAACATTTATAAAATTCCCCTTTTCAAAATACTGAAAAAGGACCAAAATTATATGGAAATGGGTACATAAAGTTTGGTTGCGGTCAAAATTCCTCTTTAACAAAATTCAACTTACAATTTTTCCCTTTCAACATTCATCTTTTGTTCAATTTCCATTTTCAAAATTCACCTTTCTTAAAATTCTCCTTTCCTTTACAAAATTCCCTTTTACAAAACTCACCTTTACAAAATTTCTCTTTTAAAAACATCCTTTTTCAAAATTATCTTTACAAACTTCACCAAAAAAAAAAACTAAATTATATAAACTACGTGGGTTGAGATCAAAATGCCCCTCATATAAAATTATTTTAAAAAATTTTCCTTTTCAAAATTTTCCTTTTCAAAATTAACCTGTATTAAAATCTTCTTTGCAAAGTCACCCACCTATTCAAAAATACTCCTTTTCCAAATTTACATGTATAAAATTTCCCTTTTGAAAATTCTGAAAAAACCCAAATTTTTTTAAAAAAGTGGATAGCGATCAAAATTCCCTTTATACAAAATTCAACTTTTCAAATTTCCCCTTTTCAACATTCATGTTTTGTTCAATTTCCCTTTTCAAAATTCACCTTTCTTAAAATTCTCCTTTTCTTTACAAAATTCCCTTCTACAAAATTCACCTTTACAAAATTTCTCTTTTGAAAATATCCTTTTTCAAAATTATCTTTACAAACTTCACCAAAAAAAAAACAAAATTATATAAACTACGTGGGTTGGGATCAAAATTCCCCTTATATAAAATTATTTTAAAAAATTTTCCCTTTCAAAATTTTCCTTCTCTAAATTAACATGTAAAAAAGACCTCCTTCACAAAGTCCACCTTTTTCAAAAATACTCCATTTCCAAATTAACATTTATAAAATTCCCCTTTTCAAAATTCTGAAAAAGGACCAAAATTATATGAAAGTGGGTACATAAAGTGGGTTGCGGTCAAAATTCCTCTTTAACAAAATTCAACTTAAATTTTTCTCTTAAAACAAACATCTTTTGTTCAATTTCCCTTTTCAAAATTCACCTTTCCTTTACAAAATTCCCTTTTACAAAACTCACCTTTACAAAATTTCTCTTTTAAAAATTCCTTTTTCAAAATTACCTTTACAAAATTCACTTAAAAAAAAAAAAAAATTATGTTAATGAAGTGGGTTGTGGTCAAAACTCCCTTTTAAAAAATTATTTTTCAAAATTCCCGTTTCCGTTCCAGTGATTTTTATAGATTTTGACAGTTCTGGCACTGAGTAAGAAATGTTCGGTAGCCCGGCTTCTACCTTGTGTATTCTACCATGTTACTTGGGACTTAACTTCGATAACTTTTTTCAATTTTTTTTTTGTATTCATATTTTTAATTTTTTTACTAACTTATTCATTAGTCATATTTCTGCTGTATCGTTCAAAATACCGCGTATTAAGTTTTCGAAACGGAAATTTCAAACAGATAATACAGAAAATTAATTTAAAATCTTATTCAACTCAATAAACATAAATATAAATATTACATAATATTTCGATAAAAAAACAAGTAAGCAATTTGTTTTTAATAATGTTTACAATTAATTTTAAAATATAATTGATTTACATTTGGACTAAAAAACAGCCAGCGTAGAAGTGTTGATGTATAAATTAGCCTCTTGGAAGTGTTGCTTAAAACGTTTTTAAGATTTATCGATTATTAAAAAATACTGATTAATTGCACACGCAGGCATAAACAAGCGCTACTACACAAATTAATATGCTTGTTTTTCAAAAAAAAATTGCATTCATTTTGAAAAAAAATATTTGTATTGAAAAAATTATTATATTCAAAAATTTTTATTTACTTGTAGGTACTTTAATATAAAAAAAAAACAACTTTTATAATATTTTTTCCAACAGCTTTGTTTACTCTAAGAATTCATTGAATTCCTGCAAAACCAAAAAAAAATAAAAAAAAAAAACATTCATTATTTATTCAGACAAGATTTCAAAGCATGAGTTCAAAGCAAAAAAAATTGAAACGCTTGTTTTGGTGAAATTTCTTAATACAGACGTTTTCATGTTTTAGCAAAAAAAAAAAAATAATATATAAAAAAAAACTTAAAACAAAATTTAGTGCTGTGCACTCAACGATTAAACCAGCTGTTTTGTTTATGGCCACCAAACGATTGATATTTATTAAAACGTGAAATTTATTGAAATAGGTTCTATGTAGCGCCATCGTTGCAAACGCTTAGCAGCAGCAGCAGCGGAAGCAGCAATGTTTTACAAACTTGGTCTTCTCAAGCTATACGGGTTATTGTGTTGTTTGTTTGATATTTTTTTTTTAATTTTTTTTTTATATATTTTGGTGTTCTTTGAAGATTGATTTTGAATTTTTTTGTACTGTCAGTGATCTGGGTATTTGTCTAAACAAGCTAAGAAATAAATTAATTTTTTGTTGCTTTGCACAAATAGCTTTAAGTGACAGCTGTTTTTTTTTTGTTTTTTTTTTGCTCTACACTGCAATGACATATTATTTTAAAATAGACAGTGAGCGGAATAAAACGAGTTTCTGCAAATTTTTAACAATACAAGTCAACCACCTCGCAACCTTGAATAATCTTTAATATTTTTTTTAATTATTTATTTTTTTGCAAAAATTGCATTTTTTGTTTTAAGTTGTTGTCTAGATATGTAAAAACAACCACAAAATATTTTGACTCAGCGCCAGGGTTGCCAAAAGCAGATGCCAATATTCGTAAAACCGATACTTGCACTGTCTGTGTTCAATAAACAATTGAAAAAGTATGAATACTCTCACTTTCAGCTAAAAAGTAATATCGAATGGGTTTTTAACAGTTCCTATTATAATATTTTTAAATTTATATAATTTTTTTTTAATATATAATAATTATCAAATATTTATTTACTTTCTACATATTTTTCTTTGAAAACGCGTTGCTTTTTGTCTGAAAATGAATACTAATGCCAGCTGAACCACTTTTTTATGGTTTAAAATTAAAAGAGAGGCCTAAGTTCAAAAGTAAGCCATGTACCATCTCTAAAAACTTTAGAAACTCGTTTGCAAACTGATTATTCGAAAGGAAATTTAATTACCGTCATTTTATGTTTAGCAACATTTTTTTGTTAACCCAGTACTTTTCGAGTTATTTTGGATTTTAAATTTTTATATAGTTTTTAAATAATATATTTTTTACATAAATATTTCTTCTTACAAAAACATTTTTTTTTTCTTTAAGCTTCGCTTTTTATAAAAAAATACCAAAATTTCCATTTTATTAACGACTACCAAATTTATTCGAATACTCGTTTAAAACTGCTTAACCTAATATTTGAACACTCTACTGAGCACAAAAAATTTAAGAATTATTATTGCGAAAATATAAAAAAAAAAACAATTAAAAAAATAATTAGAATGTTTATTCATCTTGTTTATTTTTTTCACAATCGAACGTATATCAGTTTCTTTAAATGGATTTTTAATGACTACACTTACAATCTTGAGTAGCGAAGGAGATAAACGTCGAAAATGAAGTATCTGTTCCCATAACTGGCTTTAATTGAGCTTAACATCATAACAAACAATTTCAGGATTTAAGAACATAAAGAAAATAACATAAAAAATTACAAGTAAAAAGTAAAAAGTAAAAAGTAAAAAGTAAAAAGTAAAAAGTAAAAAGTAAAAAGTAAAAAGTAAAAAGTAAAAAGTAAAAAGTAAAAAGTAAAAAGTAAAAAGTAAAAAGTAAAAAGTAAAAAGTAAAAAGTAAAAAGTAAAAAGTAAAAAGTAAAAAGTAAAAAGTAAAAAGTAAAAAGTAAAAAGTAAAAAGTAAAAAGTAAAAAGTAAAAAGTAAAAAGTAAAAAGTAAAAAGTAAAAAGTAAAAAGTAAAAAGTAAAAAGTAAAAAGTAAAAAGTAAAAAGTAAAAAGTAAAAAGTAAAAAGTAAAAAGTAAAAAGTAAAAAGTAAAAAGTAAAAAGTAAAAAGTAAAAAGTAAAAAGTAAAAAGTAAAAAGTAAAAAGTAAAAAGTAAAAAGTAAAAAGTAAAAAGTAAAAAGTAAAAAGTAAAAAGTAAAAAGTAAAAAGTAAAAAGTAAAAAGTAAAAAGTAAAAAGTAAAAAGTAAAAAGTAAAAAGTAAAAAGTAAAAAGTAAAAAGTAAAAAGTAAAAAGTAAAAAGTAAAAAGTAAAAAGTAAAAAGTAAAAAGTAAAAAGTAAAAAGTAAAAAGTAAAAAGTAAAAAGCAAAAAGTAAAAAGTAAAAAGTAAAAAGTAAAAAGTAAAAAGTAAAAAGTAAAAAGTAAAAAGTAAAAAGTAAAAAGTAAAAAGTAAAAAGTAAAAAGTAAAAAGTAAAAAGTAAAAAGTAAAAAGTAAAAAGTAAAAAGTAAAAAGTAAAAAGTAAAAAGTAAAAAGTAAAAAGTAAAAAGTAAAAAGTAAAAAGTAAAAAGTAAAAAGTAAAAAGTAAAAAGTAAAAAGTAAAAAGTAAAAAGTAAAAAGTAAAAAGTAAAAAGTAAAAAGTAAAAAGTAAAAAGTAAAAAGTAAAAAGTAAAAAGTAAAAAGTAAAAAGTAAAAAGTAAAAAGTAAAAAGTAAAAAGTAAAAAGTAAAAAGTAAAAAGTAAAAAGTAAAAAGTAAAAAGTAAAAAGTAAAAAGTAAAAAGTAAAAAGTAAAAAGTAAAAAGTAAAAAGTAAAAAGTAAAAAGTAAAAAGTAAAAAGTAAAAAGTAAAAAGTAAAAAGTAAAAAGTAAAAAGTAAAAAGTAAAAAGTAAAAAGTAAAAAGTAAAAAGTAAAAAGTAAAAAGTAAAAAGTAAAAAGTAAAAAGTAAAAAGTAAAAAGTAAAAAGTAAAAAGTAAAAAGTAAAAAGTAAAAAGTAAAAAGTAAAAAGTAAAAAGTAAAAAGCCAAATTCAAAAGTCAACAGTCAAGAGTTAAACGTAAAAAGTCCAAAGACAAAAGTCAAAAGTCAAAAAGTAAAAGTTCTCAAGATATTTAAAATGGCACTAAAACTGACCAAAGTCATCCGAATGTCATAAAAAGTGAAGACATCAAAGTCATCCGAATATAATACAAATAACTTGAAGACACGAAATAATGGCAAAGACGACCGAAGATCGTCAAAAATCCACCCACGTGAATATTATATTCTCAAGATGTATAAAATGTTGGGAAGATCCACTAAATTTGAATTGAAAGCCAACCAAATATAAAAAGAATAGCCCAATGAAACTCGAAATGATGGCAAGACCGCCCGATGCTAATTTGAAAGCCGGCTTGCCGGATAAAACGTTCTTAGGATGCTATTTAGCGGGAAGACCGACCAATGTTGATTTGAAAGTCACCCGAATATAATAACAAATATTCTAAAGCATTTTGGATGGTCAAAAGGTTAGACGAAACCAATTTCAAAGCAAACAGTACGAACACATATTCTCAAGATGCTTAAGATAGCGAGAAGGTCGACCAAAGTCGAGGGAAAAAAGACTGATTAAAGCCATTTAAAAAGGCATCCTGATGAGAAATACTTTCTCAAGATACTGAAGATATCGGGAAGATCATACAAAGTCGACTTGAAAACCATTCGCATGTAATAATGATAGCCCGTAGGAACTATGGATGGTGGAAAGTCTGACCACATGAAAGGTACCCGGGTGATAAATACGTTCTCAATACACTTAAAAAAGGGCCAAAGTCGACTTGGAGGTCACCCAAATATATTAAGAATGGTTCAAAAGCGCTCTGGATGGCGGGAAAACCGACCGAAAGCAAGTTGAGAGCCACCCAGACCAAAAACAATTTCTCGAAATACATAAGATAACGGAAGACCTGCCAAAGTCGACTTGAAAATCAACCAAATATAATTAAAATGGATCATTGGTGCTCAGGATGGAAACAAGTCTGACCAAAACCAACTAAAAAGCTATCTGGAAGAAAAACAATTTCTTCTAATTAAGAAAGATACTTAGTATGGCGTGGAAATCTAACAAAGTCGACTTGAAAATCACCCGAAAAAATTAAGGATATCTCAAAAGCAGTCGTATTGGTGGGAAGACCGACCGAAGCCAACTTGAAAGCCAGCCGTACGAAAAATTATTATCATGATAATAGCGGGAAGACCTACTAAAATCAACTTAAAAATTACCCGAAAACAAGAAGGACATCCTTATAGCGCTCATTATGATAGGAAGGCCGACCGAAGACAACTTGAAAGCCCGCCATACGAAAAATCATTGTCCACATACTTGCTAAAGCGGGAAGACCAACCAAAGTCGAAGTGAAAACTACCAAAATATCTTCACACCAAATTTTCAGATGTCAAATTTCTCACCGAATTCAACTTGAATGCAATCTGAATACATAGCCAAACACACTCCGGATCGTTGAAATGCCGACCGAAACTAACTTGAAACCTTGTCGAATTCAATAAATAAAGAGAAGACCGGACCAAGTCGAACTGAAAGCCACCTGAGCTAATTATAAAGGATTCTAAGCTATGCATTCTCTGGTACGGTGGATTATAAGGGAAAATCTGCGGCGGCTGAAGTTAGAGCTGCCGGGCGCGTCACAGAATGCGGATAGTGGACGGAACGGTCTCTTGATATAGAGGTAAGCTGCTTTTTGAGGTCCCGGATAAGTAGCGGGTCGACAGAAAGGCTGTCGAAGGGCGTAGTATTGGACAAGCACTGCGTTTTAATGGAAAAAACCACATAGCTCGCAACTGACACTGTCAAAGCGAATCGGAGCCGCCCCAAAAGCTCCATGTCCAAAACTCCCTGTCTCCTGTAGACTTTAAACTTGCGGAGGTCTCCAGAAGACCATCAATGTGCATAAAGTTTGGGTCCCCACCACATTATAACTACCCAAAGAAAACCAAACCAGACTCGAATATGATACATTACTATGTTGACGACCACCGCAAACGAAAAACAGTCAATGATTTGCACCTGGAATGTCCAGACCCTTTATAGGGATGGTGCTTCGGTCAAATTGGCGGAAGCCCTCATAAATTAAAGGCTGACAACACCACCATACATGAGATGTAATGGAATAGACATGCTCTAAGAGAGCAGACTGCGATATCTACTACAGCTGCCACGCGGAGAAGCGCTAATAAGGATACGGACTCGTCTTAAGCTCGAAACTATGCCACCTTGTTTCGCGCATAAAGGCGAAAATCTTCGATAGAAGCCTGATTTGCCCCGACGGAAGAAAAGAACGATGCTTTCAAGAAAGCCTTCTACGCGAGCCTAGTGGACGTGTTAGATCACTGCCCGGCCCATGACGTGAAAACAGTACTCAGCGATTTCTTGTCTCCACTGTGGGTCAGTTCAGTCTACATACTTATGAATAATTCGAACAGAACAGATCCAAGACTGACTAACTTCGCCGCTGCGAGAAACATGGTAGTTAGTAGTACCAGATTCGCACACTAGGTATCCACAATGCCACCTGGCTGTCTCCTGATCAAAAGACGCGAAACCAAATGATGATTTTTTTTCTTCATTCTTAATTCTTCATTCTTCATTCTTCATTCTTCATTCTTCATTCTTCATTCTTCATTCTTCATTCTTCATTCTTCATTCTTCATTCTTCATTCTTCATTCTTCATTCTTCATTCTTTATTCTTCATTCTTCATTCTTCATTCTTCATTCTTCATTCCTTATTCTTCATTCTTCATTCTTCGTTCTTCATTCTTCATTCTTCATTCTTCATTCTACATTCTACATTCTACATTCTACATTCTTCATTCTTCATTCTACATTCTTCATTCTTCATTCTTCATTCTTCATTCTTCATTCTTCATTCTTCATTATTCATTCTTCATTCTACATTCTTCATTCCTTATTCTTCATTCTACATTCTTCATTCCTTATTCTTCATTCTTCATTCTTCATTCTTAATTCTTCATTCTTCATTCTTCATTCTTCATTCTTCATTCTTCATTCTTCATTCTTCATTCTTCATTCTTCATTCTTCATTCTTCATTCTTCATTCTTCATTCTTCATTCTTCATTCTTCATTCTTCATTCTTCATTCTTCATTCTTCATTCTTCATTCTTTACTCTTCATTCTTCATTCTTCATTCTTCATTCTTCATTCTTCATTCTTCATTCTTCATTCTTCATTCTTCATTCTTCATTCTTCATTCTTCATTCTTCATTCTTCATTCTTCATTCTTCATTCTTCATTCTTCATTCTTCATTCTTCATTCTTCATTCTTCATTCTTCATTCTTCATTCCTCATTCTTCATTTTTCATTTTTCATTCTTTATTCTTAATTCTTCATTCTTCATTATTCATTCTTCATTCTACATTCTTCATTCTTCATTCTTAATTCTTAATTCTTCATTCTTCATTCTTCATTCCTAATTCTTTATTCTTCATTCTTCATTCTTCATTCTTCATTATTCATAATTCATTATTCATTCATCATTCTTCATTCTTCATTCTTCATTCTTCATTCTTCATTCTTCATTCTTCATTCTTCATTCTTCATTCTTCGTTCTTCATTCTTCATTCTTCATTCTTCATTCTTCATTCTTCATTCCTTATTCTTCATTCTTCATTCTTCATTCTTCATTCTTCATTCTTCATTCTTCATTCTTCATTCTTCATTCTTCATTCTTCATTTTTCATTCTTCATTCTTCATTCTTCATTCTTTACTCTTCATTCTTCATTCATCATTCTTCATTCTTCATTCTTCATTCTTCATTCTTCATTCTTCATTCTTCATTCTTCATTCTTCATTCTTTATTCTTCATTCTTCATTCTTCATTCTTCATTCTTCATTCTTCATTTTTCATTCTTTATTCTTCATTCTTCATTCTTCATTCTTCATTCTTCATTCTTCATTCTTCATTCTTCATTCTTCATTCTTCATTCTTCATTCTTCATTCTTCATTCTTCATTCTTCATTCTTCATTTTTCATTCTTTATTCTTCATTCTTCATTCTTCATTCTTCATTCTTCATTCTTCATTCTTCATTCTTCATTCTTCATTCTTCATTCTTCATTCTTCATTCTTCATTCTTCATTCTTCATTCTTCATTCTTCATTCTTCATTCTTCATTCTTCATTCTTCATTCTTCATTCTTCATTCTTCATTCTTCATTCTTCATTCTTCATTCTTCATTCTTCATTCTTCATTCTTCATTCTTCATTCTTCATTCTACATTCTGCATTCCTTATTCTTCATTCTTCAGTCTACATTCTTCATTCCTTATTCTTCATTCTTCATTCTTCATTCTTCATTCTACATTCTTCATTCTTCATTCATCATTCTACATTCTTCATTCTTCATTCATCATTCTTCATTCTTCATTCTTCATTCATCATTCATGAATCATCATCAACCATATTTCATTGTTGGTTTGACGATCAAATTTCTTCCTTTGGCATTAGTTATTTTTAAATATTGTCTTTTAAGTGTAGGCAACCCTTAGAGCCAAAGAAAAATCAACGCAAATGTATTGCATTTGGCACCGGTATCAAATGTTGTATGTTTTTTTTTTCGTCCCAATGCGATCTCCGTTATCTCACTAACATGTGTATATCCGTTTCCGTTGCACTTAAATCTGTGAAAACCGCTTCCGGCTGACGTTTTATTTGGCTGCCTTCAGCGAAATAAAAACATTTGTGTTGAAAATAACACAAAAATCTGCTTTTAACCAAAGGGCGGCAACTCTGTTATTGCCAAGCAGCGAAATACTACTCTACATTTCAATGTTTAAATAAAAGGATTTTAATGAAATCCTGCATTAAGTTACAGTGGGCAGCACATAAAAGTAAGGATTTTTTTTTTTTGGGTGAGGCCTCAGGGTCCCGGGTGACACCTTTGTTAACCACACTTACCGCTGCTACCATGACCGGACTAATTTACTATTTATGTACCTGATTTGGTAAAAGTGAAAGTGTTCGGGTGTAGGTGACTCTGATGGGCTACAGAGTTAGTGCATGTGTGTGTGTGTGTGTGTGTGTGTGTGTGTGCGTGTGTGAAAGTGTGCGTGTGTGAAAGTTTGTTTGTGTGAGCGTTTGACACCTCAGACTATCAATCACAAGCAGCAGCAGCAGCAGCAGCAAAAATAACAAGAACAATAACAACAACAGCAGCAAAAACAACAACAACAACAACAACAACAACAACAACAACAACAATAACATTAACAAACAGGTAGGTACTTTTAAAAATTGTTTTTTACGCCCAACAACAACAACAACTAAAGGATGTGCGTGCGTGCGAGTGCCTAATGCCACACGGTTGACTACCTTTTTCCATTTGACCAGTGTTGCCACACTCAGTGTTGTTGCTGTTATTGTTGTTGTTTTTGTTGTTATTGTTGTTGTTGTTTCTATTACTATTTTTGGCTAATTTTACGCACTGTGGAAAATATGTTGTTTGTATGCGGCTATGGTTGGCCATAAAAAGAAAATAAAACAAAATAAATAAATTTATTTTGATATGAGGTCTAATTTAAGCAAAAACAACAACAACAACAACATTAACATTTATACCAAAACAAGTGAAGTTGAAAAGTTATGCAGAAAAACACAAAAAAAAAAAAAACTTACCAAAATATGTTATACCTAGGCGAGTGCCATGAAAGTGCTTCCATTTCCGTTATAAATGATAATTTACGCTGCTGCGGTTCGTGGGTCAGTGCGAGAAGAAAATAAGCTACAACAACAACAACAACAACAACAATAAGAACAGCCATAACTTGGAATAGACTCAAGATAAATATAGCTACAAACTTGAAGTACGCGTACGTCATACGTTATCGTTGAGTGAGAACATAAAGCAGTCACGTGATTGCTGTTAAAATGCTAATTAAATGATTTCCTCAGACATGGACACCTTGAACAACGACAACGACACCAGCAACATCGTCAACACCACCACCACCACCACCTTCATCAGCACTGACGTTCCGCACCTTGCTGCAGCTCTTGCCGACTAACTTTGCCCTGATCTAGTATCTGCCGACTGTTATAGTTCGGTGACGAAAAATAATGTAAAATTAAAGCCAGCATAACTGCAGATAGCCATCAGCTGTTTTGCATAAAAATAAACAAAAGAAAAAAAAAAAAAAACACATACATATTCTCTACTATCTTTGCTCTAAAAGCCGCCCCTAGTTTAGGCAGCATAAAATTTTGTGCTTCAGCAGAGCTGCACATGCAAGGTGTTGCCAACGTTGCGCTGCTGCTGCTAAACTTGTTAATGAGCCGGCCAAATGATGTGCGCGTATGCGTATTTGGCAGCAGAGCCATAAACATAAACCAAAAAAAGAAAAAGAAAATTAAAAAACAAAAAAATCATGTTGGTCAAAATTAGGCCAGCAAATAAGCTCGGCAAACATACTTTTACTTGTTAAATATAGCTCAAACTTTGAAATTCCTATACTTTTCCCACAAAATTCACCCTCATTTCGCGGCAAAACATTTCACCACAACAGCAATGTTGAGTGCATAGAGGCGTTACAGCTGTAAATTTGTTTAAACATACAACAAATAAACACTATCTAAAATGCTGTTTTAAATTTAAAGTGAAAAAAAAAAAAAACAATCAGAGAAGAACCTCAATTAAGCAAAATATTTCTCACCTTTGTTGCAGCTATGTACGTATGTTTCAAAAAGGCGTAGATAATGATGCTACTAAAGACACTCATTTAAAAGTAATGTTTATTAGTTTTTAAAAAGTTTAAATAAAACAAGAAGATGGTACATAAAATTTAAAAAAAAAAAACAAATCTTGCTTTAATATCTTTTATTAACACAAAATTTTAATAGCATATTTTTTACTCTTTGCTTAATAAGGTTGAATCCTGGCAGAACCAAGACGTATATCGTAAACTGCGGCAAGCTTTATAAGCCCCTCTTCTCTCTTCTCTCTTTGCCATGATCCTTACTATCTCAATCACCCTAAACTCTCCCTTGTCTACGCCGCTGCCTCAATAATAATTTAAAATTCAAGCATTTTTTCTTTAAATCTTCAAGGTTGTCTCAACAACTTTTTGAGACAACTAGTACCATCCATCAATCTTGTTTCTGTTTTAGTTTATTTGAAACAATAAATATTTGTTTTTATTACTTTTTATATCTTCTCCTTAACTAATATTAAAACACTTTTTTGTATATATTTCGGCGTTTCCGTACAATTAACTGATTTATATCGCTCTCTTTAACCATAAATTACATGCCTTTTTTGCCAAAAAAAGCCAAACAACAAACTTGTCTTAAGCTTACGTAATATTTAAATGTGTTGCCTACCTAATGTCATCACTGTGATTATTTCAATTTGTTTTTTGAATTTTTTTTGACTTTAGCTCTGATTACATAAGACTGCATTTTGCAGATTGCCATCTTGTAGTAATAAATATTATTAAAACGTGTCTAAGAGTTCTCTGCCCATGTTTGCTTGATATTATTTTGATAATATTTGTATGCCAGTTCTTAAAATTTGTAAATTATTTTCATAATAAACAAATTTTGTCAGAACAACATTATTTTATATCGAAAATGAAACCATTTCATACTCAAATCCAAATCATTTTGAACAATTAATTAACTTAGTTAACGAACCAAGGATATCTCCATTCTAATTGCTTTTATTAAAATTTTGAGGACTGCTTTTTAAAGCCAGTTCATACTTAAATAAAAAACTTTTTAGCTTTTTTAGCTAAGAAGCTATTGTAAAAAAAAAAAAAAAAAAAGAAATTGGCCATTTCAGCCCTTGAAAGGACTTTGACCGAGCTTCTTATGATCAATTGTGTTGTGTGTGTGTTATTAAATGTTTGCACACAATTGGCCGAGAACTGGACCTACATGTTTTATGCCGACTCCGAACGGCTAAAGTTCATGTTCTCAAGAAGCTTTACATGTCATTATTTACTCTCTGAGGTTTGCCATTGTCTGCAGAGAAGTGGAGACCGATAAGAAAAATTTTTTATTGAAAAAATTTTTCGCCGCGGCTGGGGATCGAACCCGGGCTCCGAGCATGCTAGGCCACACACTTAACCTGCATGCCACGGTCACCACGCTATTGTAAAGAAGGTTAAAAACTGCTTTTGTTTGTATGTGCATGAGCTGAGTGTACTCATACATGAGTCAGTGTATAAAGCAATGCCGTCTTCATGCAACTGTACATGATCTCAATCCGCTCATGCTCTAGGTTATGAATGAACACACTTTTATATGTAGTTATTCACAAATATCGGAACCTTTCGTATTTAAAGCATCTCATTGACAACCATAAAAACTCAATTTGATTTCGCGTTGCCTCCAGTTCGGACATGCGGCTGAATGTTAAAAAATTATGAAAAAACTTAATTAAAAACACTACAGGAAAACTAAGAAGTGTCTCAGTAATAATACATCGAGGTTATTCAAACGACCCAATGACCTTGTTTATCAGTTATTTTTTTTTTAATTTTGGTCGCCAAACTCTTAAAGTAGTTCACGTTTCTCTTGTATATGTACATGAGATTTATGCATTATTGTCACTTATCTCATGAACTGTTCTTGTTCTACTCATAGATTGTAAATGAATCTTATGAATTTTATTAAAAAAAAAATAATTAATGTTTCCCTTGTATTTTTTCATGATATACATTTTATTGGTTCATGTATCTTTTACACTCTTTAAAGCTTTTATGAACTTTAAGGCTTATGAAATATTTGTGTTTTCGTGTACTTTTCTAGTAAGTATTTTTTACATTGATATCAGAAATAAATAGTTCAGATAACTAATCGGCCAAAGGCAAGCCATCAAAACTAAGATGTGTGCCAATTATGAAATTCATCTGCCCACGGATGCGCCCACGGCCGTTTGAAAATGTTGTAACTTTCTTGACTTTAAGACTGATTTGAAAAATTCTTTTATGTAGTTAAGTTAAGATCTAAATTTAATGAAATTTAAAATTTTGTTATTTTTTCAGGTTTTTTCCGTTTTATATAAAACAATTATTGGCCCTAAAAAGGCAAACATTTTGTTGAAGATTTGTATAAATATCTTTTTTTTAAGGTTTGAACCAAGGATTTTAGGTATCAAAACTATTTAGTTAAGTCTGCCTTGGTTCGGAAATGGGGATATAGATAAGTAGGTGAGAAATGGAAATCGAGAGAAACAAGTGTAGAATGTTGTATGTCTGGTGGAGTGCTATATCAGCATGCGATTTTGAATCTGAGGCGATTTGAAGTGTTATGCCTTTACTTAAGGGGGGATATGACATTGGCCATTTTTTTAAATCGACTTTTTTTTATAATGTACTAGCGGATGTAGCCCCCTGTTACACGGGGTTGTGCCTCGAGCACAGAAAGATGACAATTTTCAAAACTGCTCTCATTAAAACGTTTTAAAAATTAAAATTCAAAAAAATAATTTTAAAATTCACGTTTTTAAAATTATCAATTCAATTATAAAATTTTTTAAATTATCGTTTTTGCGGTTTTGCCCCCTCCTTCCGTCGAAAGTGTTTAGTCAAATTTCCGTAAAACTGTACCTGCCAAACATGATTAAAACAAAAAATGACATCTTCAACGTCTCGATCTGACGTCTGGTTTCTGAGGAAAATGGACACCCGAACTCAGAAAAAAAAACACATATCTTCCTCCGTTGAAAAATTTCTCTATTTTCGATAAAAGCAATTTTCTCTTTTCAAATAAAATTTACTTCAATTAGAATAAATTTTCACATTTTCGAAGAAATATTTCTTCACTTCTAGGAAATGGAAATATTTCAATGTCTCTTATAATGACAAATATTTTTCTCGCACGAAAAAATTTTCATTTATACAGAAATGAAAATTTGTTCATATATTTTGATAAAAAATTCACTATGAGAAGTTTTTTCTTCAATAAAAACAAATGTTTTCTCAAAACTAAAGAGTATTTTTCTCTCAAATCGAATTATTTTTATGTATATCTCTTTTTCATAGAAGGTTTTTATCATTTTTAGATAATTTTAGGATCGCATTTAGAGAAAAGCATTCTCTGGAGCAAGGTCAATACCAATTTTCTCTAAATATGATGCCTTTTTTATCATATTCCGAGAAACTATTTTCTGAGTGCAGTTTAAAAAGTCATTTCGAGAAAAAATGCGTTCAAAGTTTTTCTAAGCATGCATTTAATATGCAATTTTGTCTCAAATAAATTCCATTCGATTTTTGGATTGTTTTCGTTCAACTTGGGTTTTGGTCGATACTGTTCTATTCATTTTTTTCATCTTTATATAGCTTCTGCTGGTATTCTTTAAACTTCTTTTTTTTCGTTCGTCTTTGGTTCTTGACTTCGTTTGCCTTCGGCTCATTCCTTGTTTTTTGTCGAAAGAACTTTTAAAAGCATAGGAGCTATTTCAGTAACAGATACAAATGCTTGCCAAGTTTCATCAAAATCGGTTCATCCGTTTTGACGTGAATAAGCCGAACATAGTTTATTGAATAAAGCGCCCTCTAACGGAAGTTTTCTGAAATTTAAATAGCCTCAATTCTGTTGCAGAGTCAAGTTATTTCATGTACCAAATTTTAGTAAAATCAATCAAGTCATTTAGGAGTTATTGACTCTTAGCGATGCACTACTTAAAGCGCCCTCTTTCGGAAATGTTTGGAATTTTTTATATTTTATGTTTTATTTTGGGTGCAGTTGAACCTTCATACCAAATTTCATTTAAAATGGGTACAAGCGTTTAGGAGTTATTGAGTCTTAAAAACGCACTACTTAAAGCGCCCCCTTACGAAAGTCTTTCGAATTTTTATAGCCTATGTTATCTTGGGCGCAGTCGAACCTTCATTCCAAATTTAATTGAAAACGATCCAGGTGTTTAGGGGTTATTATAGAGTGCCACGCCTACATAATTCCGCCCAATTGTTTACCTTTTCTTTATCTTTAGTGCAGTTGAGCCTTCATACTAAATTTCATTGAAATCGGTCCAGGAGTTTAGGAGTTATTAAGTCTTAATAAAAACGTACTACTTAAAGCGCCCTCTTGCGGAAGTTTTTGGAATTTTGTATTGCCTATGTTTTATTTTGGGAGCAGTTGAGCCTTCATACCAAATGTCATGGAAATCGGTTCAGGCGCTTAGAAGTTATTACAGATTGCCACGCCCACATACTTCCGCCTACTTTTTACCTCTGCTTTATATTGGTTGCAGTTGAACCTTCATACCAAATTTCATTGAAATAGGTCCAGGCGTTTAGGAGTTATTGAGTCTTAAAAATGTACTACTTAAAGCGCCCTCTTGCGTAAGTCTTTGGAAATTGTTATAGCTTATGTTTTATTTTGAGAGCAGTTGAACCTTCACACCAAATTTCATTGAAATCGGTCCAGGCGTTTAGAATTTATTATATAGTGCCACGCCCACATACTTCCGCCCACTTTTTTACACCCCCTATGTTCTTTCTCACTATGAAAGGTACTCGGTGTCCAAATTTCAGCGCAATCGGATAAACGGTGCGTGAGCCTATACGGAACAGACAGACAGACAGACAGACAAACATTTGATTTATATATTAGATTGTATTTTAGTAAATATTCTTAAAATTCTAAGAAAAAAAATTTCATTGAAAAATTCCTACGGGTTCAAACAATCCAGCCGGATTAGTGAGAGCGCATTTTTAATTTTCGCCTTTTTTTTTCTTTGTTCACAAATTTTGAACGCGTTTATCTCGAAACCATGTTTTTCGTACTGGTTGCGGCACTAGCGGGTTAATTTTGTAGATTAGACTAGATTTTTTTTTTATATCTTTTTAAACTTGATTCGCTTCAGTATCGTATGGCACGAAGTTTTTTAAAAATTTTTTTTTTGATTTTTTATCAATTTTTAAAGTCAATATTTTTTTCGAAAAACCACACTTCTAAATTTGGAACATTACCAAAAATTGAAAAAAAATAAAAACAAAAATCCTGTCATACGATAAACAATTTTGTTAAAATTTAAAAAAGTAATTTTTTTCCAGATCGAACAATATTTGCGACTCCCAGCGCTGCAACCACGAGGCCCCGTTTTCTTATCTACCGCCAGTTTGGAGCTCTATAAAACCATGTTGGAGTGAACAATTTTTTTTTTTAATTTTTTTTCTTGTAATTTGTTCAATTTTCTACAATATCAAAATATTTTGGAAAAATGTTTGTTTTTGACTGAGTTATGAATTTTTAAAAAAAGATCTGTTTTCTCTGCCGCGTATGTAATGTAATGTCCCTCCTTAAATCAATTTCAGATATTAGGCAATCTTATTCCACAAACATCTCTACCACCATCTACAATTTCCAAAGTCATATTTTTGATGAATTTTTAATTTCAGTTGATAAGATATGTGGAAAGAATTGAAGAAAGGTAAAAGCGTAGGACCATGGTTAAACCAGGATTCGAACCTGAAACCTCTGGGTTGACAGTCAGAAAAAATTTAGATTGCGAAAAAACGTATCTTTTGGCCTTGTACTGTTCTGTTGGTAGAAAGTTATTTTATTTTTATTATTATAAAAAACAAAAAAAACATGTACACTTTTTGAGATATGAACAAATTAAATTTTTTTAAAACAAACAAATTCCTTTTTAATAGCTTTCTAACGACACTTCATTTACAAAAATAGGCTAACAGATGATGGAGACATGATTTACTAGAAATGACTCCATTTTTACTTTTATCAAAAATTGATATCTCGATAACTTAAAAAAATATCGACAAAAACAACGACTAACTTATGTTCTTATAAGTGAAAAAAGAATCTATAGCAAACATTTTAAGCAAAGTTTGTCGGTTTTTTTCAATGAAAACCAAATTTTTTATAAGATGGTCATGCGATTTGTCTAATCCTGTCCAATTTTTTGTAAGCAAGCTTGAACTAAATATAACACCGAATTGAGAAAATATAAGAGGGGCACAGGGTGAGATTACCCTTGGAGGATTGAAAGCCTTCCTGCAGCAAACCGTCAACAAAAGACACTATCAAAAGGCCACACAAACGGTTTGTGTACTATACTCAGACCTGACGGAAGTGAAATAAATCGCCCTTATTAAGAACGCACTTACCGGGACGTGTATTTGCAAGAGACTGTCCACCATTCACAGAGACTAATCATAGACTCAGTACCTGGTGGCAACACAGTTTACACAATTTACTAGAACCCGATGGAATAAACCCGTACCTAATGCAACAAAACATCGCACTGCTCCTTGCTGCTTCCACTCACTAGAATGTTCAAGGCCAGCCTTGCTAAAAATTGCATTCCAAACGAAGGGACAAATGTAAGAGTTGAGTTCATTTTAAAGGTGGTTTAAAAACCCAAATAATTATCTTAATCAATTATCTAAATAATCATCCTTAAAATATGGGAAAAAATTTTTGAACTTACTATAAGAGAGACTTGTTTGAAAACATACCTTTCAGAATTTCAGCTTCAATTTTTTTTATCAGACAGACCAATTCACAGTGACTGCAATCCGTAGCCTAGCCGGTATTATTTAAAAAGCATTTAAGTCAAAGTAAACAGCGGTTATGTGCTTTCATTGGTATTCACGGCGCCTTTGTATTCACGGTATTCACGGGGTATTCACTGGGCCTAGAATGCAATCAAAGAGGCGTTGCTAATCGTCCCTCCTCAAATTACAGAATGCATTCTTACTATTTAAAAATGCAGAATAAGCATGTTCGAGCTCAGTGGAAGACCTAAGAGGATGAGGATAGCCTCAAGGGAAGTTCTATCAACTCTCTTATGGACATTAGTCGCTTATGAATAGTTAGAGTTTTGCCAATAGGGGATTTGCTGATAATTTGGCTATCGTAAGTCTGAACTGTCAGGTGCCAACAATATCGGAAAGAGTGCAATGTACTCTATGCTGAACAAATAGATTGTGTCAGAACAAAAGCTTAACTTTTAATTCTGAAAAAGTCATACTAGTATCGTTTTCCAGAAGAGACTCTTGCCTCTAACATCCCACACTAGATGAAAAGGTATTTGATTCTTCAAATGAGATCAAGTAACTTCTTTGGAGCACTCATTTGACAAACACTGTGTGTAGGTAAAGCTACACGTGCTTTATTTGCCTTCATGGCTAAACTTGGGGTCTCAACTCAAAAAAGTTATTTCGAACGTTCCTTACTATTGTCAGATCTAAGTTTTCTTGCGCAATACTTCATGGTGGCCAAAAATTCAACAACGAACAACAGTCAATGCACTTCATAGACTACAAAGAATGACATGTATTGGAATCACTGGGACAGCTGTGTACCAGTATTTAAAGTAGATGCCTACCTGTTCGGTTTCATTCTACTTGCCCCATGGCGAGGAGTCATGGACTTTCGAAATCAACTCTCAACAGAAGCATTCTCAGAAAGCTCACGTCCAAAAGAACTTGTCGATGTGCAGGATCATAGGGCCGACTCTGTCTATTAGGAGTTTCTCAAGTCCAATGGGTTTAGGAATACAATTAAATTTATCGACCAGTTTCCAGGCACTCAGCACCCAAGATTTCTACTGAGTAACCCTTCTTTTCAATCATATCATGCAGAATTTGATCGCCATTATTGCCATATAAAAATTAATTATTTTCCGGGCATGACCAGTGCCCTGGGGATTCGCGTTTCCAGGTATTAATAGCATACTATGACAAGGCGCCATTCGCCAGTTCTGCCATAAACACCTTACTTACCCACCCAATCCCCAGTACCAATTTGTGGACATTTAATTTGAGGTTAAATACAATCCACCTCCATTGGTGAGGAGCGAGACCGACCTAAAATCTCTAGCATATAGGATATGCCAGCCTGGTTGTACAGGGACGCAACGCCACGCCGATTCGTTGTCTAGCTTGCGACATTAAGCTTACCACAGCCAGCACGAAACTCCCCGAAGGGCCAGCCCACGATAGTCCCCCCGGGCAAAAGGGGTTTCCACCTTGGAATGAGCTTCCAACAAAAACCAGACATGAATTGATAGTTTAAGCACAGAAGACTTGATAAGCAAGCTTATCTTAGTATCCCGGTATACTATACCGCTAGATACTAATTTGGGTATTGGCTATGACTTGGAAATTAATAAACAAATCGCAGACATAAAGTGCTATAGTACAGCCAATCCTGTTGAATGTCTCAGACACTACCAGTAAAGACTGTAACACTTGTTTTATTCCAAAACTGATCGCCTTATCTAAATTCAATTAGAAAACTTGACCAGCCAGCATACATCATTACCACAATGTAGTACGCTCGATCACAGGGTCTATTATGCATCCAGATCAAACTCCACACAAGAATTAATCTTGTTTACTTCCATTATCACACTCCATGATAATACAACTTGTTTACACCCATTTTTATACATCCAATTTTACCTCTATTATGACCATTCTTTTAACCAATTTTTATTCTTGGCATATATAGACCCTATCGTTGGAAATTTATTTATCATCACTTATTCTCATAAACCCATACAGAATATCAGATTTTTATTCTTGTCGGTAATTATCAGTTGCTAAACCAGGTTTAGTGACTATCCCCGTGCTAACAGTATGTTTTATATCATTTGTACGGATACGCAGGTACAATAACCAGATTTATGTCCCACTTCCATGATTGTGCAGCTCAAAACAGGGCTCATGGCAACTTATATTTTTACGTGCCATACATAATTGAACCGTAGTCCAAATACGCATGACACAACCCTCCTCCTTTTCACTGGCTTGGGACTGGCTAGTGGCTTACCATCATCACCACCAGGCGGAGTTAATCACTGGGACAATAAGAACGTGCCCTACTGATGATAGCTATCGAAAAGCGAGCATGTCTAAGTGAGGTGAGCTTGGAGGAAATAAGTGATAACTGAACAGAAAATTATAAAGAACATATGAAAATTCTAGAAACCTACGTGAATGACCCCTTCCAAAAAATACCTGACAGGAAAAAAAGCGAAGGATGCTACCAAAGCTAAATTCACGAAGTCCTACAAGGTAATTTTACCTAACAGGCAAAAGTGGATAAATATTTGGTTTAAATCGGAAATCAGAGTCACAGTCTTGGTATCCTAATGGGACCAAACTAGAAAGTCCATCATAAGTCATCATAAGCTTCAACAGGAGCAGGGGTGTATGGTCTCAGATTATAAAAAAAACCCTTCCAATGAGCTATACTACAACCATATTCCAAGCGGAAATATATGCAATTAAACTATGTGTCCGGGAATGTCTCCATAGGTAAACTATGGGATCACATATTTACATAGTCTCACACAGTTAAGCGCATTGAAGGCTCTTCAAGCATACGAGCTTGATTCCAAACTAGTATATGATTGTGCCAAATCAATGATTGCATTGGGATGAAACAATAATATTGAATTTTAGTGGATACCAGGTCATGAAGGGTTTGAAGGCAGCGGAAAGGCAGACTTTCTTGCCAAAAGAGAGGAGGCATCAGGTTCCTGATTGGTCCTGAACGATTTGGAAGCCTGTAAAAAGGCTAGCTTTTGGGAAAGGTTAGGACCTGGACCTGGAAACAAAAAGTTTCTATGCCACTAGAAAAAATTGTAATGGACAAAGAAAAGCAACGAAATGTATTAACCTCAGTAGAGCTAAATCAAAGGTCCTACTCGATTAACTCCATTCGCAGACTCTGCGAGGAGGAGGTTAAGACTCCAGAATACAAACTTTGAGAATGCCCGGCAATTTACAAGCTTCGACTTCTGTAGGTTGGAGCGGCATTTGTGCTACCATCAAGGGTCTGGGATGCCAAGCCAGAAGCAGTGCTAAAATTCATAAAAAAAACTCAAATCTGGAAAATAAATGAAAGGCCTTGCATTATAGATTTATTGGGTCGCAATACATGATCACTTCTGCTCGCTTTATTAATCGTGCTTTATAATAATACTACCTAGTCTTGAACCAAATTTTGAGAACCTTAGAGCCAATATTAACCCAGATACAAAATGTTTTTAATATTTCAAAGTCCCTTTCAGTAGCGTAACTACGAAGTAGGTCCACAATTGACTTGTAAAAAGGGGCGCCTTAGGAGAGAGTGCTGGCTTAGGTGTATAGTATTATCTTGATATACCTACAGTCTTAAGCAACTTCATAGAGGAGATTACCATAAGTTCATGATACAAAGAACGATGATGGTTCGTATATTCCTGTGAACTCTACTTTAGTCGGCCCATATTAAAATACGAATATATATCAGATATATTCATATCGAACTATACTATTATATAAAAAAAGTGGATATTAATTGATGATTTCAATTTTAACTTTCTTAAGGTTTCTATTATTTTCTTATTTTGTGCAGTTCTGAAATGCAATCAATAAAACAAAAATTTGTTTAACCTTGACTATAGGCGTGACCAGCACCGCGACCGTGAAGCAAAATAATTAAATTTTTCATAGCTAGAAAATATTTCAATTATTTTTTATAAAAATAAAATTTCTTGAAAAAGAAAAAAAGCTTATCAAAAACTGACTCATGACTGTCTCAACAATGTTCCGTTCCAGAGAGACTACTTGTCGCCGGCTGTTACGATCACAACTTCAACTTCAATTTAAAGCTGGTAGAACCATGAAAAATTAGCTATTTTGTTTTTTTGTAAATAAAATATTTATTTAATATGGAATTTGCTTGAGTTACGTAAACATATATTTGTTGCTATTTACATACATATTCATCAAGTACAATATATATATATATCAAAGTAATTAATAAAAAATAAGAAAATAAAAATATTGTATTCTAAACAAATAAACTTAATTGACTAATTAAAAGGCACCTGAGTTAAAATTGTGGTATGGTATGTTATTGGTTGATTGCTGTTGTTGTTGTTGCTGTTGCTGCAATTATTATTGTTGCACATATGGTTTTGTTATGTCCCTGAAGTAACTGTAGTATTGTTTTGCTGACATTACAATCATGATTCATCATCATCATCATCATCATCATCATCATCATCATCATCATCATCATCATCATCATCATCATGATTATCAGCTAACTTATTTATTGACTAGGAAGTGTTTTTTTGAAACACGCCACTACGTCTTATAAAGTTGCGGTGGTTCTTTCGATGCCGGTATACCGTAATCGTATTTGCCAAGTTCTGCCTCATACAACAGATTGTTGATCAAGTGTTTGACCACGATCTTTGCTTTGGATGTCTTTAGCTTGCGTATCGTTATGGCAACATATTCGCCAAAGACGCCGTATTCATCGGTCTGGCCAGCAGTGCTGAAACTGGTGTTGGTATGGCTGTTGTTGTTGTTGTTGCCATTGCCATGATTGTTGTGGCTATTGTGGTTATTGTAATTGTGTGAAGACGTTGTTGCCGTTGTTGTTGTTGTGGATGAGCAAGGCTCCTGAGCTCTGCTGCTAATATTATGCGCGAACTTGGACGATGTTGGTGACTCATGATGTTTGTGCAGCTGATGACTGGCGGCTGCCGAAGACAAATCATCGGGTTGCGGTGTACGTTTGCGTTTTTTGGCGCAGGACGTGCTTACCGTTGGCGTTAGAGCAAGATAGGCAAGCGGCGATTTTTGCATATCCGGCATATCACTTTCGATCTGAAAATAATTGCAAGCAACAAAAACAAAAAGAAAAGGCACGTGAGGTCTGGTCTCTATGATGGCCATGATGGCCATTAGGCTTTAACTTACAAGCTCGGTTTTAACGTCTTCCGCGCTGATAATGTTGCCAAAATGTTGCATTTCCGCATCAGAGTCAGTGGCGTGTTTCTGCAAGCAGACAAAAAAAATATTTTTGGAAAGAAAGCAAAAATTATAGGTGCTACTATATAAGGTAAATAGGGAAATCAATAAGGAAAATATTTATTATATTCGACAGATTTTTAGTTCAAAACTTGTCATAAACTTATCATAAATAATTGTTGTCATGCAAGAAATTTGTAAACAATACAAAATTGCTTTGGTAAAAGTTATGCACATGAGACATATTTTCAAAGTTTTTCATTTGTCTCAAACAGAGACTTGATGTATATTGATATAATATACTATTAGCAGAATAGTACTGTTCTGTGGGTGCTACACTCCCTATGACCCGCCTTATATGCACACCTACACAGAATATGCGTTAAATGGTTAGAGAGTAGTTTTTCTCGATTATAGACTAGGTTTGACTATTACTTATAACTTCTAACGTGGGCGTCCGCTGGATTACCGATAAGGGGGAACCAAAGGCTTGCATGGACATCAACGTATTTCAAAAGATGTCTGAAGTTCTATCAAAAAAACAGTTGAATAAAGTTTTCTCAGCACATGAAATGCATGTTTTTAATCATACGACAAAATATTGAGAAAAAATCTCAATGTTGGTATTTGATTTTTTAAACATATCGTGCTACAAGAGTCGAACTTTTTAAAATTAAAGTTTTTCTATAAAACCTCAGGAAGTTCTTAAAAGGTCCTCGAGTTTCTTATCACACTCAATATTTTAGTATAATTTTATATATTTTTGATATCTTATAATTATTAAAATTTTTATATTTTATGGTACACTCAGAAAAAAAAGTACATTAAACAACCGTAAAATTAACATTTTTAGTTGACAATAGTCGTCCGACATTAAAAAATGTTAAAATTGATATTATCCTAATGTACTTTTTACATTACGAAACCTACATTTAAAAATGTATAACTGTCACATAATAATGTTATTTTAACACTTAAAATATCAAATATTATCAGTAAATTAATGCAGATAAAAAAAAATGTATTGAAAAATAATTTGCCACGAGTGGGATTCGAACCAGGGCTCCGGGCAACCGAAGCCACACTCTTAACCTGTGTGCCACGGTCACCTGTATGGCTTAACGGCTCAGCTCTTAAATAAACATTACATCTGCTTGTTGTTGGCATCTACATTTTTAATGTTAAATGGATATGAAATACTATCAATTTTACAGTAAAAAATGATGAACTAAAAACATTTTAAATGTTATTTTAACATTAAGAATTGATATTGCAACGTAAAACATTACATTATCAATTTGATATTTTTCTTATCAATTCAACACAATACATGTTAACTTAACATTTTCTAACGTAAAATCCACATTTTCTGATTTACATTGGAAATAACATTAAAAAACGTTAATTTTACATGGCAGCTTTTTTCTGAGTGTATGGTTACGGAAAAAAACGCGACATCCAATTTAAGAGGTTAACATGAATTTGTAAAAAATATTCTTTTAATTTTATTTTTTTTTTGTCTTTATTGATCTTTCATCCCTAAATATTTTTTAATTTCTTTGAAAGAATAAATTTGGATCTAAGCAGCGTGTCTCAGAGAGAATGTGGAGCCCAGGTCATGCATTTTTTAGCACCCTTATCTTTTTACACAATTTATGCAATTTAAATTTTCATGAAACGTATAATTAAAGATTAATTTTATTGATTTGTACGAAAATACGAAAAAACAAATTGTTTTTCTTAAAGTATGAATCAAAATTATTCAGTTATATAAAATTTA
Source organism: Tetanocera ferruginea (assembly GCA_958299015.1). Taxonomy (NCBI): domain Eukaryota; kingdom Metazoa; phylum Arthropoda; class Insecta; order Diptera; family Sciomyzidae; genus Tetanocera; species Tetanocera ferruginea. Next base: position 14,516,411 of record OY282644.1, read on the forward strand.
AAAGATTGTTAAAATATCTTTACTAATAAATAAATGCGAGGCCTTTATAATATATCTTTTTAATTGAAGAAAAATAAGTTAATACTTAAAAAAATTTGGCATATTTCTTAAAAAAAAAAGCAAAGAAGAACATGTTAAATTTTGTTGGGCACAGTGACTATTTTTTTTTTATTTTTAAAAAATATTTTTTTGTAAAAATAATTCTCTTGACTTTAAAAAATCACCTTTAAAGTCTCTTATTTACGAATTTAATAAGTTATAACAATTAAAGTATCTTGGGTTTTCATACATCTTTTTATTTCGCCCTTTCACATGTAAGAAAATGTTGAAGGATTCAAAAGGCGCGTGTTTGCGAAGATGGAAATGGACAATTTATATGAAAAAATATTGAAAATTTAGCAAAGTTCGAAAACGAATTAAAAACACTGGTGCTTGCATTTTGACGAAACTTTTTTGTAGTTGTACTTTAAGTATTAAGTTTTGATTTCTTAAGTATTATCAGCACATTTTAATGAACGAAGCTTTCAAAAAATGAATTTTTGTGAAAATTGTTTGATTTGGTATGAAAAAATATTGAAAATTTCGAAAAAGAGTTGCGAAAAAATAAACTGATTTTTAAGTATTATATATTATTTTATTTGACCGATTTTTTTAAAGATCGGCCAACTGTTGCATGTACTAGGTCCCTCACATACAAAATTATAAAAAAAAAATTAATATAGCTCTAAAGGAGGTGGTGCCCAATTGGAGTGTTCAAAAAGAAAACATTTTTTTTTATTTCATAGTTGCTCAGTCTTTGTATGAAAACTTATGGGATGCGGTATTTTTGAGATTATATTCAAATTTTTTGAAAGAGGTCGCACCTATTGGATTTTCCCTGAAATTCTGGATTTTCGGAGATATTTCGAATTTCAAGCATAAGTTGGTTTTTATACATCAGTTATCATTTCGATAGCAAAAAAAATTCCAAACTTTACTTAAATGTACATAAATCAGATTTTTGCTCATTTGGGTGAAATATATTAAATTTGTTTGTAAAATTTTCATAAATTTTTTAAAATTCTATTAAAATGAAAAAAATGTTATTTAAATGAAAATGTTGTTTGAAAAAAAATAATCTTGATTTAACTCTTGCCGTTCTAAATTAAAGCCTTGTTAAAGCTTTGTAACCGTTGGTTGAATCATAAAATAGTTTATTGGTGTATCGCAGGCAAGTAGCCAGAAAATTGTGGGTCGGAGGGCAACCAAAATTTTTTCGAAATTAGAAAACCATAAAACTAGAAGAAATTAAAATAGAAAACGGGGGTGTTTTGAACTACATTTTTTTTTAAATCATGTATTTTTTACTCTTATATTGTGAACTCTTCTTTCTGCCCTGCATTTGTACATGAATTTTACATGAAGTACAAGAATTTTATGAATTTTACCTAAAGAACATGAGATTCATATATTTTTGTACTCTTATCTTATGAACTGTTTTTCCTGCACTGCATTTGTACATGGATTATATGAATTTCGGTCCTTAAAAATATGCATAAGATTCATGCATTTTCTTACTTTAACATGAATTGTTCCTGGTCTCCGTGTAATTGCACTTGAATTTTATGAATTTTACATGAGGTACAAAAATTTTGCATGAGTTTCATGCATTTTTGATTCTAATGAACTATTGAACTAATGAACTATTATGAATTTGCACATGATTTATGACTTTCGGTGACAGAGCTCATAGTTCACGTTTCCATTGTTTATCTACATTAGATTCTAGCATTTTTGTCACTTCTCTAATGAACTGTTCTTCTTCTCCTCGTATTTACACATACTTTTTATGAATTTAATTCACCAAAATTACAATAGTCTGCAACGAAATCCTCCTTGGATAGCTGCAACTTGGATAGCCTCTTTCTGAGATTATGTTTTGCATAGAATATCCTTATTCGTCCTCAGAATTGATTTATCACGTCAGGATTATTATAAATTTGAGGTAATGTGCACGATATTTGGCAATTTTGGTTTTTAATAAGTTAGATTAGTCTGCCTTAAAATTTTTGTAATTTGTTTTCGGTTCAGTGAAATAACGCCCAATGAAATAACGCCCAAAATAAAAAATGAAATAACGCCCAAAAAATTTCCATACAAATTTGGCCCAAAATTTTGGGCTTTATTTCATTTTATTTGGGCGTTATTTCATTTTTCATTTTGGGCTTTATTTCATTATGAAATAACGCCCAAAATCAAATATGAAATAACGCCCAAATATTTTTCATACAAATTTTGGGCGTTATTTCATTATGAAATAAGGCCCAAAATATTTTAAATGATTTGCTTTGAAAATATTTTGGGCGTTATTTCATTTTTGATTTGGGCGTTATTTCATTTATTTTGGGCTTTATTTCATTTTTTATTTTGGGCGTTATTTCATTTTTTAAAGCCCAAAATATTTTGGGCGTTATTTCATTTTTTATTTTGGGCGTTATTTCACTGAACCTTTGTTTTCAATTTATTTCAACATTTAGTACTTCTTTCTACTTTAAAATGCATTTCAAGACAATGCTATACTATGTTTCGTTCACAAATTGTGACTGTTTTAAAAAGACACTTTCGCCATACATCGTATGACACCGTTTTAAAACGAATTTTGAAGAAAAAAGTTAGTACTAAATGTTGAAATGTACTAAAAAATTACAAAAATTGTTAAGTGTTGATATGTACTAAAAAATTAAAAAAATTGAAAAGTTGAAATGTGCTAAAAAATTACAAAAATTGTATGTAGCCTAATCTTACTTTAGAAAAGGTCAAATTTCGTGTACATAACCTCAAATATATCAAAATCCTGACGTAATAAATCAATTTTGAGGACGAATTCGGATACTATACAACAAATTTTATCAGAATTGACTCTCAGCTAGGGCTGTCAATCCCGGGATTGCCAAAAACGTTCATGATTGACAGGCTTACTCTCAACTGCCCAAGGAGGATTTAAATAATTTTTTTTCGGAAAACAGCGTTATGAATGATTCGTGTTGCTCTTGTATTTTTCATGGCATGTACGAAATTTTTATTGGTTCATGTTTTTGTACACACTTTTTATGCACTTTACACACTAGGGTAATGAACTATTCATGTTCTCGTGTTTTTTCTTTTGTGTATTTTGTACATTAATATCATGAATAGTTCATGTGAATCATGTAATTGGTTACTCATGGATTGGTTACTGGAATTCATGAATTCGATTCATGGAGAACATGTAAAAATTCATAATTATTGTGTATGTTTTGGTGGGGGCTACAGTTCATTTAGGTCCCTCTTCATCTACGCCTTTACAGAATATGTGTTAAGTGGTTAGATAAGAGAGAAATTTTTTTATCGTTTTTAAAATTATTTTTGTCGCCTTGAATAATTTACTACTACTAACAGGGGCGTACGCATGATTTTCGATAAGGAGTACGAAATGGCACTTATTTAAAGTCAACGTGTTTTAGAATAGCTCTGAAGTTCATTTTAAAAATTACCAATTTTATATCGATGGTTAAGCTCACTAAAGTGATAAGTAACTTTTTGAGAAAATAGGTTTACTACATTTTCCAAATCATCAATATAATATCTACCTTATAATAATTTTTTGAAAATGCATAACCAATGGATGCTACTTAGTATACAGTTGAAATTAGTGTTTTGTACTGAAATTTAAAAACAAAATCGACGTTTGTGAACATTTAAAATAGTTCACTTATCACTTTTGTGCGCTTAATTATCGATCAGCTTATAGTACATTCAACACATTCAAAACATTTAACAGTTCAACACTTGAATACTTATTCTGTGATCATAAGCGACAATCTCCTAACTCCGATTTCAAAGTTTCGAAAATTTTACTTTAAAGTTTTTAATCGGGATATAAGTTCTATGACAAGTTCTTCGGCTTTTATGTCATCACTTTTGCTAGAATAACGCTAGAAGCTACAGATTTTGTAGATCAATACCCAGAAAAAAAAGTGCTTCCAAAATATACTTTCCTTAGTCTTCTCTAGAAGTGCTTCTAGAATTTTTCAATGGATGATTTCTGTGAGTCATTTAATGAAACGATTCTACTATGTATTTTCCAGGAAAACTTAAAGAAGACATAAGACACAATGCTCGTAAGAAAATATTTAACCATTGCCTTGTATAATCCATGCCATGGAAGCATTCTGGGAGTTATTCAAATAGCTTTTTAGAAGTAATGAGAATGCCTCCTGAAAGCACTTTTTGAAGGCTGAGGAGGAACATAATTCGATTTTGAGAATGTCTTCTGGAAGCAGTTTATATAAGAATGCATGTCAAATTTGTATCAAAAATTTTACTGGGTTAGAGTGGAACAGAGCGGCATCATAAAGTCAATTCTTTCTTAAGTCGACTTTCTTGATTACTAAAAATTGCTTGAATTTTAACTAATTTGATGGTTTATCTTTTCAGTTGATTGTAATATCAATTTTTTTCTAAATTTTGCTTTAGGAAAATTACTTTTTCGTGCCTTAGTTCTAGAACTAAACTTACAATTTGCTTGCAAAATTGAGCATATTTTCAATACATTAAAATAATTTTTAAAAATTTTTATTTTCAACGTTTCCTCAAGAGAATCTTCCTTTTTGTCGTAAAGAAAACCTATTTTTTTTCCCTTTTCAGTCTAGGGGCTTAAGTGCACCTTTAAGCACCCTGCTTACGCCCATGGCCTTTGTTAGAATTTTGTTACTCTTGCTGTTATTGTTTTTGTTGCTAGTTTCTTTGCCTTTTCAGTGCACAGATAACTTCTTTATATTTCTCAGTCATGCTCATATCAGCTGAGCATATTTTTTTGTTAGTGCGACAAAAACTTTTGGCTCCCACTTTAGTGCTAACCAAAAATAAACAACAACAACAGAAAACTCTGGCTGCCTAATTTTAAAAAACTTTTCGAATTTATGTTAATCAAATGAGCTGTTTTGCAACGATAACGCATACATTTTTTTGTTTTTTTTTTTTAGGATAGCTAGATGTGCAGCAACAACATGAACTGGATTGGTTAGCTTGGCTGATGCAACAAAGTTTTCAACCAATTCGTGCAGCTAGTCATGAGCAGAGCTCTTATCAAACAATAGCCACAAACAGCAACAGAGACAGTCACAAAAACAACAATAACATTGGCAACAACAACAACTATAATAGCCTAGCATATTAATTCAAGTTTACTTACCACGCCATGCTCATCATCGCTGCTAGCACTGGCGGCAGCGGCACCAGCCGCTACATTGTTGTTGTTGCCGCTTGCACTGCGTCGCTGCTTTAAAGCCTGCTGCCGCCCCACCTGCGTCTTATCATCATCTTCATCCTGCGCTAGCTCTGCTGTGACAACAATACGTTCTCCAACACCGTCGCCCGCATTGCCATCAATAGCCTCGTCAACCTCGTCGCCTTCGTCGTCGTCGTCGTCGTCGTCATCATCGTCATCATCGTCGCCACCGGCGACACCATCGACAACACCATCAACAACTGCGTTTGCTGCTCTCTTAGCCGCGCTGCTCTCTCCAACATCATGCAAAAGCGATCGCTGGTGGTTGTGCTGCTGCTGCTGTTGTTGTTGTTGTTGTTGTTGTTGTTGGAGCTGTTGTGTTTGTTGTGGTGGCTGCTCGCCATCCAGTATAAAGCGTATCGCTTCGTATGCAAACCACATGGGCTGGTAATGAATACCACGACGCTGCCCGTTGATCACCTTGCCATGTTCGCGATGAAACGACGAACGCAACGATTTGATTTTGCTGCGTATGGAGCGTATTTCGGTGCCATATTTAAGCCCGAGTTGCTTAAGCGACTCATACTTGATCTGCTTAATGTGGTAACCTTTGGTATTAGGATCCCAGAGCACACGCTGTCTTCTATAGTCCTCAATAAAGCCAAGTATAGTGGAACGTGACCATTCTATGCGTTCCACGCTGTTATTGTTGTTGCTGCTGCTGCTGCCGCCACCACCAGCAGCTTCAGCGGTTATGGTCAAGGCTAATGGATGACGCTGTGGATGATGGTGGGCATGATGATGTGACGCCGATTTGCTATGGCTATGACTGGGCATGCTTGAGGTAAGGCGGTGGTTGGTGCACGTGGTGTTGTTGGTAGTGTTGGGTTGGGGATGTTTTTGTGGGATTCTGGAATGATTTCTGGAGTTGCGCCAACATAAACGTTGTTTTCTTCTGACCGTTGTTAGGTTTGTGTTGACCTGCTGCCGGTACTGCTGCTGCTGTTGTTGCGTCCTGTTTGGCAACGCCTCTACGCTGTTCAACTGTGCTTCTGGTTATTCTACTGCTTGTTGTCACGTCTTGGCTAGCTGGCTGACTGGCCTTTCAGCACTTATCTGCTGATGATTGCAGTTAATCGCGTTGACTGTCTCGTTTGCCTCCGCTTACTCCGTTCCTGCTGCTGCTGCTGCTACTGTTGCTGCTTCTGGTGCTGTTGCTGTTGTTGTTGTTGTTGTTGCTGCTGTTGCTGTTGCTGTTGCTCTTGGCCGTCGTTCACCGTTGAAATCACGAATTGTACTAAATTTTCACATTTTAGCTGTGTGTGGCATGCTCCGTCGTCGTCGTCGCTTCGTGTCGCATCGTCGTCATATCGTCATCGCCAACGCTATGGCTGTATTTTGCTGTGCTGTGCTATAGCTAAAGCTCTGGAGCGAATGAGTTTCTCATGCAATTCAACGTGTGGCAACTGGCTGTCCGTCCGTTCCTCCGATCGCTCGCGCGTTCACGCGTTCGCTCACCGGTTTGCATGTTTGTTGTTGCTCGCTGTGACACTCAACACAAAATGTTAGTAGCAATGTTTAGCAACAGGTGTCAATTGCAGATCATGTGTGGGGAGAATTAGCTGTAACATTAAAACAGAAATCGATAAATTAATTGATGGTTAAGAATATCGGTATTTTATAACGTAACTATTAATAATTGAAATGGTTATGATGGATGTAAAGAATGCTTTGAATAAAAACTATTGAAATTTGTTTTTTATGTTTTACAACTTTTTCAAAACAATCGATATTTTGTTAAAAAATGGCCTTAAAAGTGGCTTTTTCTCGAATAGAGATTTTAAGCGAAATGTAATACAAATTCAATCATTATCGATATTATTGACTTTTTTGGTCACAAAATTCTAGTTTTTTTTTTTTTAATTTTTCTTAACCCTCTGACCGAAATTAATTATACAGTTTTGTATTGTATTGCTTTCGACAAAATTAAAGTTTTTTATAATTTGCATAGAACGAAAACAGTCTCCGATAGCTTTAAAAAACAATGTTGAAATTTGTTTTCTATCATTTACAACATATGCAAAAAAATCGATATTTTTTTTAAAAATGGGTGTATAAAGATTCTTACCTATCAATTTTTTTTAGTTCAAATGGAAATTTCAAATAAAGTTTAATAAAAATTGAGTGATTGCTGATGTAATACATGACTCAATAATTTATCCCGATATTTGACATACCCTTATTTTTTGTAAACAAAAAAATATTCTCTCTCGAAAATGACTGACAAACAGGGTTTTGTGGTCTTCTCAAAAAAATGTATGTTTCAGTGTTGTGTTGTGTTTTTTTTTAAAATAAAAAAGTATGTGTTTTCAATATTTTACTGCTTAAAAAAACAACAAAATAAGTATGCATTGCTTTCATTGAATTTTTTAAGGCAATAAATTCGTGAAAATATTTCAAGCTTGGGCTCTGTGAAGTCGCAGAACCTTTAAAAATCATCTGATGGATGCTTCAAAACACAAAAGTAGCAGAAAATGTATTGACCAGAAATTTTGAGATACATTGTACAAAAAAATAGTATGATATTCAAGCACTTGTGGGATTTTTGTGTCATTAAAAATGCTCTCCTCTTCAAATAAGGGTATCTATCTCCATTTTCATGAGAAGACGTCAAATATCGGCATAGCCTTTTTAATTATTGAATCATGATGTAATAGAGATCTTTCGACACAAAATTGTCAACTTTTTCAAATGTTTCTAAAACCTCTAACCAAATTTAATTCAAAGAGAATAAATATAAGAACATTTTACTCATCAATAACAACAAATTTTTTTTTCTACAAAAATTTAAGTTATATAAAATTTTTATCGAACAAAAATAAACAAAATTTAACAAAAATTTTATTTTTATGCACCCGCGATATAAATTTATCGAAATCAAAAAATGTTAACACAACTACAAAATTATCGATGAAACTTTGAAATTATATGTGGTTAAATTACAAAAAAAAAAATATTTCCAATGTGAATATTATCATGAACAACATATATTTATCGATAAAATATAATTTGTTTTAAACTACAAACTGTTGTAAATATTTTAAATAAAGGCCCTGTTTTTAATTTTTTTCTTAAAAATTTTCGATTTTTTTTTATTGTTTTGGAAAACATCTTAAGACTCTGTTGTATTTGAACCAAGGCCGTTAAATTAAAACAATTTCTAATGTTAATATTGCCAAAAAAGTTCTTATATGTTTCGATAACACATTATTTGTTTTAAACTGAAAAATTGCATTAATATTTTAATTTAAAAATATAATTAATCTTTTGTATTTGGGCCTTTTTGGTTATTTTTGTTGGTTCTTTAATTCTACGGCCATAGTCCAAATACAACTGCTCAACCTTCAAGAAAGCCAACATCAACTTTATTTGTAATTAATCGGAAGAAATTAAATTCTGAATTCATAAAAGAAATATTAAAATTTTTACTCTAACACATTTCAAACTCAACTTGTATTTTCAGAGGTTCCCACAAAATCTTTAATATATTAATTTATGAAACCCTAAAAATTCATTTAATAAAAAACAACACTTTCTGCAATAATATATATTCAAATGATGGAAATTTATCGATAACATGAAATTAGTTTCTCTACGCAAAGATATGAGTCATAAAAAATACTAGTGCAGAAATATTTTCATATGACTAAAATAATTGAATTCTTTCTATTTCAAAAATGCGTTAATAAAATTATTCAAAAATATGTTTCCAAAAATTTCAAATAAACTTTTAATTCTTTTTAATGTTATGAAAGATAATGTCAGCGTGCCTCGTTTCAGAGAACTTGTTTTTTTCTCAAAGGGGTTACTTTCGAAACTTTTTTTATATTTATTTTTAGTTTGTGTACTTTTCAACCTAAAAACATTTTCACACATTGCCCTCTTACTTATATTATAGACTCCATTTGGGGGTCACCAAAAAGTAAACATCAAAACAATGTCATAAAATATTTATCTCTCGTGAAAGTACTTGCCGAAATTAGAAATGCCACATCATTTCTTTTGCCTTCAAATAAGATAAAAATAAGAAATTTACGATGTCATCCATTTTGCGTTAAATACGCAAATAGCTATCATGGCGTATACGGATATGGAGATATGGAGATATGGAGATATGGAGATATGGAGATATGGAGATATGGAGATATGGAGATATGGAGATATGGAGATCTATCAGAATTGTGTTACGTATACGCCATGGTAGTCATTTGCGTATTAATGTAGTGAAGTATTAAAGTAGTAATAGTACTGTAATAATTGAAGTAATGAAGTATTAAAGTAGTGAAGCAGAATTTCTAATTTTGGCATGTTCTTTCACGAGCGGTTAAGATGATGTCAATGAAGTTGTACGGCGTTATTTTTCGAATGAAAACCACGCCTACCTCCCATATAAAGTAACGTTATCAAAATATCAAAACCTTCATAAATTCTACAATTTATTTATTGACTTGATATTTCACACATTAGCTTTACCTTAGTAAGCATTTTTGGCTTTGCCACATTGCGACGTGAGATCCAGACGGTTCCATTTCACTTTTTTCACTTTTGTGTGTTTTTGTTGGAATTGAGTCTTTCTTATTTTTATCTATTACGGATACCCTTAAATGTTTCATGTTAAGATCATGTCAACAAAAATCATCCTTGATATTAAAATGCTATGAAAATTTAAAGTATTTTGGTACCAATTCTCAGATCTAAAATTGTAGATATTTTTGTTTATAAAACACTATATTATTGTTTATTTTGAATATTTTGTTTTAAGAAAATGTCTTTTTTATAAAAAAAGTAGTATCGTGACCTTTGCATGTATATTTTTTAATAGATTATAAAAAAAATGTTTTGGATATTTCCAAACTTTTTTCACTGAAATTGGTTTAAGTTGAATGAAATCCATTTTCGAATGAATTAAATCAAAAAATTGTCGGTCATTCTTAACGAAGTTAAGTCTTTTTTAAAAAATATTTGGTTTGCAACGCCGAAAAAAATGTATGTAAGTCCAAATAATGTTTAACCGATTTCACGAAGCGATATTCATTCTTTAGCTATTACATGTGCAAATTTCAATGATCGATAAAATAGTAGGGGAGAGGTCCAAAAGTTGAACACGTCCGTTAGTTGAAAACCATGCCTTTATGACATTTCCGACGATGGTTTTTCGACTGACATCTTCTGTTTTTATTTTGTAGACTTCAATTTTCAAGTGGTTAACAAGCATTACACACAGCAGCGACAAATATTGTGATAAAAAATTTGTGAATTTGTGAAAAATTTTGAATGTGAAGTGAATGATTTTGTGACGTTGCTCAATTCAACAGGAACTCATTGTGCTTTCATTATTTAAACAATGAAATTTGATGTAAAAATAAATTAGAAAAAATAAACATTTTTACATTTAGATTTAAATGTAAAAATTAGAAAAATTAACATTTTTACATTTTTATAGACATTTTTACTTGGATTTTCATGTTTTTTTTTTTTGTGATTTTGATGGGATGTTCAACTTACGGACCACAAAATGTTTTCTCATTTGCATGCTTTTCACAAGAATGGTCATAATTTTTTTTTTGTTTTAAAAGCAATCCAATAAGTTTCTTCAGCAGCTAATGATATGCTCTTTCGAACTGTATGATAACACTCGAAAAATATTTATTTGGAGATCGGAGAACTTACGAACCTCTCTCCTACATTTTTATTTAAACAGAAACCTACAACAAAATCCAAAAAGCTATCAGAAAAATATGTTCTTTTAAGCTTTAAGCATCTTCAAATATATTGTACTTGACAGTTTTATTATGATTCAAGTTTGTAACTTGAAATTTAACATTTTACAATACAAATTAAATTTTTCGCATTTCAAATTAAACTGTTAAAGGTTAAATTTGAAATGAAAAAATTTGTTTTTGATTTGCAAGAAGTTTTTTTTTGACTTGCTTAAAATTTAATTTGATTTGGAAAATTTTTAATTTGATATGTAAAAGGATGAATTTGGATTTTTAAAACTGCGTCAATTTTATTTTGAAACGGCGTTATTAAAAAAAAACAAAACTGCGTGAAGATCAAACGTAAACTGATTCAATGCTAGCGTCGCAGAAGTTCGGTAGCTTCGTACACACGACTTGTCTGTGAAAGCCGAGTGGCTCCCCGAAGCTCTTGTGTGCACCTCTGCTTTAGTGGCATTAATTCATGTGAAAATAAACATTTTACTTACAATGAAAATTAATTTTAAAAAAAAAATCAAAACAATATTCGTTTCGTTGAATTTTTTTTTTTTTTACTAATTTTTGAGCTATCGAAAAAAAAGAAATTTAATCCACAGGTAGTCATGAGTCATGACTAGCGATAAATTTATGTCAAACGATTTTATACGATTTTTACAAAAAATAATCGCTCCAATTTTACTACCTTTTTTTAACAAAAATTGTCTAACCTTATTTTACGTGTGTATTTTTTGTAATCGTATGAAATATAATTATATATGATTTTTTCAAAAAATACTCACTCAATATGTGGAATATTACTACCATCTTTTTTTTAATAAAAATTGTCTAACCTTATTTTGTGTGTGTATTTTTTGTTTGCTTTAAATGTTATTAAATTTTTGTTATTTTTTTTTTAACTTTTTTTGTTGTTTTTACTTCAACTTGGAGTACGAGTTGTGTCGTTTGCTGAGCGGAGCGTGTGGCGCGATCGTCAAGCTATCGCAGTAAGGTGAGTGCGGTGGGAGCTCCTCCACACAGCTGCTCCACCACCTCACCGCGCAGCAACTAACAACTGTTACTGGTGTTGCGACTGCTGTTGGTGCTGGTGCTGCTGCTGCGGAATCGGTTGCTGCGCGTAGCTGTGTTAATGTTGTCGCTCTTAGGAGCTGATATGTAGAATGAAGAAAGAAGCGCTACGGAGCGAGTTACTAAAAAAAAAACGTTTATCATTAACGCTGTAGAATCAACAAAATTTTTGTCGAAGCTCAGCTAATGTGTGGAGTATTGTTGAACAATAACAACAACAGCAACTCTAAGCACAACAACACGAAATAGCAGCAACAACAACTGCTGCGCCGAAACTTGAGACTTTTCATAAAGTTGATGACAAAGCTTAATTTTACGGCTGTTTTAAGGCAAATCCGAATTATATACACACAAAAAAATAAAGCTTAAAAATATCTTACTAAATATTAAATATATGCAGCTGATCGTGAAATGCTGTTTTTTATTTTATTTATTTTTTTTTAATTTTTTTTAAATCATTACATTTGTTATCATGACGTCGATGTTCAGATCAACTAGAGCTTTGTTGAAAAACAAGCTTGCCTCAGCAGTGGCCAGATTTTATTACATTTATTAGTAGCGAGTGGCCACTGCGGAAGTGGTTTGATATTTCAAACTAGCTGAAGTAAAATTTTTCAATCAAGTTTTTTTTTTATCTGCTAAAAATAAGCCAGCAGCTAGTTTTCCTTAAAGTTGATTATTTTTTTGATTGCCAGCTTTTGGCCTAGTTTTTGGCCCAAAGTCGCTGCTCACGAATAGAAAGCATGTTAAGTGCTGACTCAACGCCAAAAACCTGAAATATTATTATTAAAAGGAGGGGCCAAAGAAACAACAAGAAGAAGCTTACAATAAAGGCAATAATATTAAACATTTTTTTGTATTTTTATTGTCACTGTTCAGCAAATTGATCGAAGTTCAAAAGTTGCATTCGTTGTTTAATCAAATTAAATCAAAGCTAGGCGTTTTTTTCATAATTTTTCTTTGTGTTTTTTTTTGAGAGCTTTTAAAGCGTAGAAAGTGACTAAAGCTTGTTTAAGTAGTGTTGTTTTGGTTTTTATAGTTGTTGTTGTTTTTTTATAGCTTCAAAAGCGCTTGCAGCAAAGGTTACCCAGGTTATTTTATAGCTCGAAAAATTAACTGTCTTAAATTATTTTTTTTTCATTTTTTTTATATTTTGCTTTTAAGTTAAAGACATAATTTTAAGCTATTTAACTTTAAATGCATCCACATAAACTATAAAATTTTAAACTCGTTTGGCACGCTTCGAGGTATAACAGATTTTAATGACCCTTTTTTTTCCTTTTTTGGAAAAAAAACATGCTTATTTTTAGTATGTTTTTTTTTTTTTCAACTTACAATTTCTTGCCTCAGTTTAACGTCCTTTCGTTAACTTAGCTGCAACACTGCCTGCAAAATTTGATCAGCACTAAAGCGTTAAGTTTTCAAGTTAACTTTTCGAACTACTTCAAACTAGAACGACTGTTGCTCTAGAGCTAGTCTCTGCTATGATTCTCTTTGGAAAAAAAACATGCTTATTTTTAGTATGTTTTTTTTTTCATCTTACAATTTCTTGCCTCAGTTTAACGTCCTTTCGTTAACTTAGCTGCAACAGTGCCTGCAAAATTTGATCAGCACTAAAGCGTTAAGTTTTCAAGTTAACTTTTCGAACTACTTCAAACTAGAACGACTGTTGCTTTAGAGCTAGTCTCTGCTATGATTCTCTTTGCAAGATTTTCATCACTTTCTTCTTTCTTTGAAATCAAAAAATAAAAATTTTTTTGTTTTTTTTCAAGTATTGTTTGTTTTTTTAAAGGATATGAAAACCCTGTTTTCGTCCATTAAGCTGGGACATAACACTCGTGGCAGAGAAAACAGATCTTTTTTTAAAAATTCATAACTCAGTCAAAAACAAATATTTTTTCAAAATTTTTTTTTTATTATCGTAGAGAATTGAACAAATTTAAGAAAAAAAAATCAAAACAATACATTTTTCACTCCAAGATGGTTTTATAGAGCTACAAACTGGTGGCAGAGAAAAAAACGGGGCCTCGTGGTTGCAGCGCTGGGAGTCGCAAAAATTGTCCGATCTGGAAAAAAAATTACTTTTTTAAATCTTAACAAAATTGGTTATCGTATGACAGGAAAATTTTTTTTTTTTCATTTTTTTTCAATTTTTGGTGATGTTCCAAATTTGAAAGTGTGTTTTTTCGAAAAAAATATTGACTTTAAAAATTCATAAAAAATCGAAAAAAAATATTTAAAAAAAAACCTCGTGTCATACGATAGTGAAGCGAATCAAGTTTAAAAAAATAAAAATAAAAAAAATTTCGCCAAAAAATTAGCCCGCTAGTGCCGTAACCAGTACGAAAAACATGGTTCGAGATGAACGCGTTCAAAGTTTGTGAACAAAGAAAAATAAAAATGCGCTCTCACTAATCCGGCTGTAACTTTTGAACCCGTAAAAATTTTTCCATGAAATTTTTTTCTTAGAATCTTAAGAATATTTACTAAAATACAAATTTATAAAAAAAAATAATAAATCGATTTAAAAAAACAGCCAACGTCATGTTCCCCTTAATAGCAGGTTATGGTACACACTGGTCTCCTTTTTAGTAACATCGTACGTCCGCGTGCGAACACCAAATTTTAAACCAGTTGTACATGTTAATGGTTAGAAGACCAAAAAGAATTTGTGGAACCCATTGGCAGTAGAATCGTTAAATTTAATCCTAGAAGTCAACAGAACCCAAAAAAGTTTCTTTAGCCCAAATAGAGCCAATGTTAGTTGAAGTCTTAAGAGTTTACAGAACTCAAAAAAAAAAAAAATCAAGTCAAACTCTAGAATCAACTAGTTCCATAAAACTAGTCCCCAAATGTTTCTCAATTTGGTCTCCAGTTCCCAGTGGACCAATTCTAGAAACTGTGCAACTATGTATCCATGGATACAGGATTCATGGAATTTCTATTAAGAGTACACAGAGTCCAAAAAGTTTCAATGAAGCATCTAGTTTCACATATAGTCTCAGTGTATGATATTGATCATGGCATCGTCCATTTTCCCAAGAAGTTCATAGAACCCAAAAAAGTTCATATAATATATCCAATTCAACAATTAGCAGCAATGGAACCCATTGACCACAGAATTATCGATTCAATCTGAGACATCCATAGAACCCAGAAAGTTTCAATGATACAACTAGTTATTTAATTACCATAAGTGGAACCTATTAGTCATAGAATAATTGACTAAACATACAATCCAACAAAATTCCAATAATGCATCTCGTTCCATAATTAGTAACGGTGGAACCTATTGTCCACCGAATTATAAATTTCATCTGAATAGTACATAGAACCCTAAAAAAGGTGGAAAGGTTCATTGACGCAACTAGTTCCATAATTAGTATCATTGAAACCTATTTGCTATAGAAATATATAGATTTTTTCTGATAAGTACACAGAACCCAAAAAATTTCCAACGAATTATTTCATTCAACAACTATTAACAGTGAAACCTATTGATTACATAATAATAGTCTATGTCTGAGTAGACCATAGCACCCTAAAAAGGTTCAATGACGCATCTAGTTCTATACTTAGTATCAGTGGAACCTTTTCGCTATAACATCATCGATTTTGTCGAAGGAATCCATAGAACCAGTAAAAGTTGCGAAGACATATCAAAAATTACTAACAGTGGAACCTATTGGTGACCAAAATAATATATTTTGTCTGAATAGTCTATAGTATAGTCATAGAACCATAGATCTTGTCTGAGGAGTCGTTAACGTCCAAAAAAATGTCACTTTCATTTCTAATTCAACTATTAGCTACAGTGGAACCTATTAGCAATAGAAGTATAGATTTTTTTCTGAGTAGTCCATAGAACCAAAAACATGATAAGTATCAGTGGAATCTATTTGTCTTAAGATCATAAATTATGTCTAAGGAGTCTCTAGAACTAACAAAGTTTCAATAACATACCCAATTCAACGTTTAGTTATAGTGGAACGTGTTGAATAGAAAAAGTTCCAAAGACAATTTTGCTCCATAACTAATAAAAAAGTTATGGTGGAACTAATTAGCCATAGAATCATTGACAAAAAAAAAATTCGACGAAAACCTTTCTTTGTATAAAAAGTCTACAGAAGATATCCAATCAAAATATTTCCAATGACGTATCTAATTTTATTTTGCCAAAGTAGTCCCAGTGGAACTTAAAACCAGTTCTATGGATCCAGTGGCATGGATTCAGTGGAAACATCGATGTTTTTCTAAGGATTCACTTGAGCCCAAAAAGAATCCAAAGACTCATCTTGTTTCATAATAAGTATATTATCGGCCTTAGAATCACAGAATTATGCCCCAAGATGCTCAAAACTCAAAAATTTCCATAGCCACGCATCTACTTCTATACTTAATATCAGTGGAACCTTTTCGGAATATAACATCATCGTTTTTGTCGAAGGAATCCATAGAACCCGTAAAAGTTCCAATGACATATCTAATTCAAAAAATAGTAACAGGGGAACCTATTGGTAACAAAATTATAGATTTTGTCTGAGTAGCCGAACTAGTTTCACAGATAGTATGTGTGGAACCTATTTGCCACAGAATCATAGATTTATTGTCTTAAGAATGAGTAGAACCTTTACGACTGCCAACCAACTAGTTCCATAATTAGTCCCCCCCAGCAGAACCTTTTTGAAAAAATCAAGAATATTTCAATGATCAAATTAGTTCCATAACTAGTCCTAGTTGAAGCCATAGTTTATTGACCATAGGAATCATTGATTTTGCCTGAGAAGTACACTTAACTTAAAAGATCTTTGACTCAACTATAGCTAAGACTGAGAGATTTAGTCAAAATCCAACTAACAATTGAACTTACAACAAGCTATTTCGGGAAACATTTTCTCCACCCTATTAAGCACTTGTATGAAACCTCTTCGTAGTTCATTTGGAGTACTCTAGAGGTTCCGAATAAATAAATCTAAATATTAAGGAGTTCCTCTCACAAGTAAAATATAATGAATTGAGAAACAACTAAGCTTCGAGCCCAACTAAAAATTGAACTTCTAACAAGGTATTGGGATACATATTTCCCCTCTCCTCTCTCTCTCAAGCACTTGTGCGAAACTTCGACTTTCAATTTGGAGCACTTTAGAGCTTCGCTTTCGAATGAAAGACCCTCGATATTTCTCCTCTCAAAAGTAAAATTAGAGGAACTGAGAGCTGATTGAGATTCGACAATGTACTTCGCTGTTGCTCCATAACGAGAATTTGCTCAAAAAATGAAATTATCAATAATTTGATCTTGAAATTACCCTAAAAGGGGATAGGGTTAGTTCTGTTTGTGATGAAATCTAATTTTAACTGAAGCTGATCTGTTAAAAACATTTTTTTTTGCCAAATATGAGGCCGGAAACCAGTACTTTGGACTAGAGATGCGCGCGTGAGTGATTTTAACTCACGCTCTCGATGTGATTTCTTCTAATCACGCACGCTCACGATCAAAAATAATTTTTAAGATCACGATCACGCACGATCACGATGTGATTTCTTCTAATCATGCACGCTCACGCTTAAAAATAAGTTCTTGTTTTTTAATAATATTTTTAATAAGTTTTTTAACTCACGAGTTCTCACGAATACGTTTTATAGGAAGAAAAATACACATAAGTTTTTATTAAAAGGGTAGATAGAGTACCTCTGGTAAAACCAGCATACAGGAAGAAGCAGAAGCAACAGAGAGGTAGATACAGCACTATAAAAAGAAAATTTATAAAATTTCTCAGCTTATTATTTGTATTTAAAATTACCAAAATTGCTTCAAGTTGTCGCTGACGTTTCGCAAAATAATTAAAGAGAGCGATGTTAGTTGTTGTCGCTTCTTTAGAAGTGGTCAGTGTTGCATTCTGTATGGAATTGGTAGCAAAAGCGTTAGAAAACATCATTACGAAATTTGGCACAGGTTTAAAAAAATTTGGTACACAAGTCGTGACACGAATAAATTTAAGTCATGCACGCTCACGCACGAGAAAAATTTAATCATGCACAATCACGAATTTTTCGTGATTTTTTTTATTGTAACACGTCGTGTCACGTCAAAATTCGTGACACGCGCCCATCTCTTCTTTGGACCTTTAAATTGTTTCTCCTATTGTGTTTCTCCTACTGGCATACGGCCACAGGCTTCGTCGTACTCCAGTCAAATGTGATATCCACAAGGCCAATCTATAATGCACTCATAGAAGAATTTAATGTATATCAATTCATTCTGGAAATAGCCTCCTTAAGGTGCCTTAAAACCACTTCTCGCAAAGCGAGCAATACAAGCTCACTCACAAAAATTTAAAGCTGCCTTCAGAAGCACCTTCGAAGTTAGATAAAAAAAGAGAATTACTTTCGCTCACAAGTTCAGAGCGTCTCCTCATCTGAACTTCAAATCACAAGTACTTACGAGGTTATGCTCTCAAGACCTTCCTTTGAAAGAGCTTAAATTTTTGAAGCACGTAAAATAAGCTCGGCCACAAAAATTACCACAATTACCAAATTAGCCACAAACTTACGTTCACAAGAGTCTGTAAAGTATAGCCGAGAAAGAAAATTTCGAATTTGGACTCTTAAAAGTGATATTGAGTTGGAAGCCTCTTAGAATCTCAAAAATGAAACCTTTTGCTAGTTGAAATTTTACTAAGAAATGGAACCTTTTTGCCCTAGAATCATCGTTTTCAGGACAAAGAAACCCACAACAGTACCAATAAGGGCTTTTTTAGCTTTTGAACCAAGTAATTTAGCTGTCAAACCTATTCAGTCAAGTCTGTTGTGGTGCCAAAATGGGATGATAAATGGGGTAGGAGAGAAAGAGAATTCAATTGACATAAACATGCAAATTTGAATCTGAGGCAAGTGTTATGCCTTTACCTCAGTCAATACACGTTATTAAGCAATGCCATGCACAAGCTTCTCTACCATTTACTACAACTTCCAAAGTCGTATTTAATGATGAAATTTTTAATTTTATTTGATTTTTTAATTTCATTTGATAACACATGAGAAAAAAAATAAAGAAAGGTGTATGAGTACAACAACTGCCTGGTCAGGATTCGAACCCGAGACCTCAGGGTTGTCAGTGAAGCTCACTTATCACTCGACTACGGAGGCCACGTGCGATTGGAGTCTTACAAAAACTCCTGTGAAGGGCATTTGAGTTATAGCGCATTCCACATATACAAAGTCCAACACTTTAAGGAAATATAATCCAAATTTAAATTTTTAGTGTATTTTGTTAAACTTTAGTTTTCACAGGAGAATATAGATAACCCTGGACATGCGAAATATATGTCTTATGAGTTAAAAACTCTCTAATAAAAGTAGCTTGAATACATTCTCACTGTACTCTTATCTCACCGTACTCTTTTCTCACCGACTGACAAAGAATCTGCTATACCGAATGACCAATTCTGCGATTATAATTTCATTTCTTCACCTAACTCATTTCTCATTTCTTCACCTAAATTTATTAGGAATGACTTACTTCTGTTGACTTCTGTGATGACTTCTGTTGTGAGCTCGTTTAATTTCACTGTCATAGAATGAATCAATTAATTTTCACTTTAAAATTTACAAAAAAAAAATTGTACCTTTAAAGACTTATCATTTATATCTCTTCATTTATATACGATATTATAATATAACATAGCCTATGTCCATCCAGGCACTTTAAAGTGCCTGGTTGTTTAAAATTGCATCAAAATCTGTCCAGAGGTTTTTGAGCTTATCGTTAACATATAAAGCAAAAATTTAAAAATAATTTTACTAGTTTTTTTAATAAACTAGTATCGATATTAGGCCGGATTTTGAGTAGCCGATTGGGTTTTCCTCTAGAAAACTTGTAAAAAATCAAAACTTACTGCAATCCATTATGTAGTGCTAGATAAAAAGAGTTGCTCTTTCAGATTTTGGGATATGATTTCAAAAATTTTTAACGGAGTGAATTATATTTAAATTTAATTTGAATTTTATTTAAAAATTGCACTGATGTTATCGTAAAAAAGTAGTACTTAACATATCGCACACTAAATACAAAACAGTCACAACTCAAAAAACATGACTTTTCAGAAGAAGCGAAAAATAAAACCCTTTGGTTGATACTAGAGAAGAAAGGCAATTTTCATTTAAACACACAAACTTCATTCTTCCAGTTAATGAAGAAAATAATGAAAAAGATAGTGAGTTATTTGTTTTGTGAATTGATTTATAACAAAAAGTCGGTATAAAAAATTTTGAGTTGTGACTGTTTTGTATTTAGTGTGCGATATTTTAAAGTGTTTTGAACTTTTCGAAGGTACACTCAGAAAAAAAACACATGTCTTTCTGCGGTAAAATATTTCTCTATTTTCGATAATAGCAATTCTCTCTTTTTCAAATAAAATTTTCTTCAATAAAAATAAATTTTCACATTTTCGAAGAAATATTTCTTCACTTCTAGGAAATGGAAATATTTCAATGTCTCTAATAATGATAAGAATTTTTTTTCTCGCAAAAAAAACTTTCATTTATAGAAAAAAATTTATTGAAAATGAAAAATTGTTCCTATATTTTGATAAAAAATTCACTATGAGAAATATTTTCTGCAATAAAAACAAATCTTTTCTCAAAAATAAAGAGTCTTTTTCTCCAAAAACCTTATATTTTTCTTTTTCATAGAAGCTTTTTATCATTTTTATAGAATTTTTAGTATCGCAATTAGAGAATAGCATTTTTTGGAGCAAAATCTATACCATTTTTTCTCTGAATATGATGCATTTTATATCACATTCCGAGAAAATTTTTTTCTGAGTGTAGCGTACACCAAAATGGAGGCTGATTTCAAGGAATAAGAGAAAAGTACAAAAACCTTCGAATTTAGTTTCTTTAGTGAAGAGTTGATAAAAAAATTTTTGAAAAAAATGTATCCAAAATAACGCCAAAAATGGCGGAAAATTATTTTGGATTAAATTTTTTTTTAAGTTTAACTGTTTTTGTTGATTCCAATAAACTATTGTCGTATCCATGAATATAACTTATCCAACTTTAAGTGACTATATTTCACTTTTGGTTTAAAATTATTTAAATCTGATACAGCAACTCTTTTCACCTAAACATACATATTTGATATCGGCAAATTTTTGATTTTTTAAAAACTTTTTAGACGAAAACCCAATCGACTACTGAAGTCCGCTTGGTAAGAAATGGGGTGAGACACTCAGTGTCGTAGGAAGACATACCGAGGCTACCCTAAACTATACATGATGATTCATCTTGATGACTGATGAACGTTGATGCATCATCATGATTCATAGTCATGACCCTACGGACAAAAGAACCGGTTCAGAACCTATCACGTGGTAGGTTCCAAAGTGATAGTAACCGGTCCCAATTCTGCCACCAACATATGAAAACAACCGGTCCCTTTTACATGGCGTTGTCATTGACAGGGGTAAATTGACACTGGCTAGATACCTTTGGACCAATCCTAGAACCGGTTCAAAAATATATCGGCAGGTGTCAATTGACACCTCATAGATACCTTTGGACCTAATCAGTAGCCGGTCTATTTTAAGAACAGGGCACACTTATACGCACGTTGATAATGAAAGTGAATCATTGTTTTGTAAATTCATGCCCTACGGACAAAGCAGGGTCAATTGCCCTAAAGTAACCGGTCCTGTGACAGTTCTTATTTAACCTATCACAGGACAGGTTCAATACAACTCAGAATGGGACCAATAGTTTTTAAATGTGTTTTTCTCTATTAATCTTATCGTTACCAATAGCTCAGTGGAAGTGCGCTAGACTGTCACGCGGTGGACGTGGGTTCGAGTCCTGGCTGTGTTTAATAATAAAATTTAATAATTTAAATTCTAATTCTATTTCATTAACTGCTTAATCAAAAATAACCTTCAAAATAAATTTGCTTAACATCTTGAAAACATAATTTTTTATTAAAAAACCAAAAAAAAAAAAAAAAAAAAATTTTGTTATTTTCCCGGGGATTGAACCCAGGTCAGTCGAGTACTAAGCACGAACGCTAGCAAGCTCGGCTAAACATGAATTTCCAAAACATTGATTCAATTTCACTAGCAACTTACGTTTAAGTGTACCGTGTTCTAAAAATAGACCGGCTACTGATTAGGTCCAAAGGTATCTATGGCCGCGTTCATAGTGGAAGCTGAAGCTGGCTAAGCTTTTTCAAGCGATATCATGACGCTTTTTCTTGCTGTTGCTGTTCATAGTGCGCGCTTTTTTTCGCGCTTTTAGATACTTTTTCTTGCTGTTGCTGTTCATAGTGCGAGCTTTTTTTCGCGCTTTTAGATACTTTTTCTTGCTGTTGCTGTTCATAGTGCGCGCTTTTTGCATGCGGTTGGTTTATGTTTTGTTTTAATTATTTGTTGTAGTTTGGAAAGTTAATGCATATTTTGAAGTTCTTCACAAAAATATTCAAAGAATAGATAAATAACAACGAAGATAACGGCGAAATAGCTCAAAAGCAACAAGTGTAGAAAAAAGTTGGAAACCTATCCTCCACAAAGCAACAAATAAAATATTTTGTCTATATTCTACGCACAAAATAAAGATAAATAACATAAGATCATAACAACAAAAAATGCATTCAAAGGAAATTGAATACGTGCAACTCACACACACACCAAGAAATGAAACAAGAATGAAGTAAGCATCTGAAGAAGAAAAAGCGTCGAAAATTAGCGATGCCCACAAAAAATTACCAACAACAAAACGAATCTAAACAACAACACGCATTGAATGCTGAATTTACTAACAACAAAAGAACATACAAACAACGACATGCATTGCTGGCAGCGCCTGCGATCATGTTGACATTGTTAAATATACAAAAACAACAACACGTATCAACCGATAATGCGAAAATAAAATAACAGAAAAAAAACTAAAGCGCTGAGCATTGCTGCCGAAAAGTACAAAAACAAAATCAGTGCGGCAAAACATAAACAAGAAATAAAAAAAACAGCCAAGAAAAGCGTTAAAAAGTATGAAAATAACCTACATCACAAAGCGTACGTACGAAATGAAACAAAAAATCAAAACTGTGTACACAAACGAGATGGAAGAAAAAGTGCCAAAAAGTATGTTAAAATAAGCTGAAACCCAAAGCATAAGTACGACATGAAACAAAATATCAACACCGTGTGCCCAAGTGAGATAGAAGAAAAAAGTATCAAAAAGCCTCAAAAGTGGCGTAACCTTGAATTTAAGCTTGCACTATGAACGCTTTGCGCTTTTTCCATATGATTGTACACAAAGCGTTTTCAGCAGCTGTAAAAAGTTTCAGCTTCAGCTTCCACTATGAACGCGGCCTATGAGGTGTCAATTGACACTTGCCGATATATTTTTGAACCGGTTTTAGGATTGGTCCAAAGGTATCTAGCCGGTGTCAATTTACCCCTGTCAATGACAACGCCATGTAAAAGGGACCGGTTGGTTTCATATGTTGGTGGTAGAATTGGGACCGGTCACTATCACTTTGAAACCTATCACGTGATAGGTTCTGAACCGGTTCTTTTGTCCGTAGGGTGTTTAGCCGAGCTTGCTAACGTTCACGTTTAGTACTCGACTGACCTGGGTTCAATCCCCGGCAAAATCACAAAATTTTTTTTTATTGTTTTTTTTTGTTTTTAAATAAAAAATTAAATTTTCAAGATGTTAAGCAAATTTATTTTGAAGGTTATTTTTGATTAAGCAGTTAATGAAATAGAATTCGAATTTAAATTATTAAATTTTATTATTAAACACAGCCAGGATTCGAACCCATGTCCACCGCGTGACAGTCTAGCGCACTTCCACTGAGCTATTGGTAACGATAAGATTAATAGAGAAAAACAAATTTAAAAACTATTGGTCCCGTTCTGAGTAATATCAAACCTGTCCTGTGATAGGTTAAATAAGAACTGTCACAGTACCGGTTACTTTAGTGCAATTGACCCTGCTTTGTTCGTAGGGGAATTTCAATTGTAAATCATTCATCGTTCATCATTTATCATTTATCTTACAGCATTCATCATTTATTAATCATAATTTATTATTCATTATTCAACATTCATCATCCTTCATTCATCATTCATCATTCATAACTACTACGATCATTTGTTATCAAAATGTTATTTTCTTGAGAACGTTTACATGTATGAAGCAAGAAGTTTTAAATGTTTGTTTGTAGAACTATTTTATTTGGGAATACTTTTACAAGGACGTGAATGGAAAATGTATAGAAGCAGTACTGAGTTATTGAAAAGCCAAGTATCAATTTTTTTACCACCTTTAGAAAATATTGAGAAGCACTTATTTTAAAAAAAACTTCCAACATAACCTAGCATTTCTAAGGTTATTCTTAATTTTATTTTATTTTTTTTTATTCTGTCAATAATGGGTTAGAGTAACCCAGAAATCTAATATTTAAACATACTTAAAAGTAAAACTACTCACTGTGTACTTCAAATTGATGTCAAAATTTCTCTTAGTTTCTAAAAATAACCTAAATCAAGAGATTGTGAAGTTTGTCTGATTATACTAAATAATCAGTATACTAAGTAAATACATAATAATATTTTTCTTAATCTGAAATTTAATTTCTTTTAATTTTTTTTTTTTTTTTTTTTTGCATACACAGATAACAATAATTAATTTAAAGTGTGCAAGTAGAATTTATCAATTTAATAAACCTTGACCACAGATAACTCTTTATAACTAAAAATTACTAAAACTGCAAAAAATGTTGAAAAATTTGAATAGTTATTAAAATCGTTAGAGTTTTTAATTAAAATTCCATTCCACAAAAAAAAAGAAGAAACACCCTTAACTAAAACGACATTTTCCTTCATATTCACTGCATATTTAACTTAACTTAATTGCAATTTTCATTTATTTACATTTTATATTCACAACACGACTTTCAATACAGGTTATCAAAATAAAATACCTTTGTTAATGCCAACTATTTACAATATTTAAATTTATTTGAAATATTATCACTTATTTTAAAGTGAACACAAA
Organism: Tetanocera ferruginea; assembly: GCA_958299015.1. NCBI lineage: Eukaryota > Metazoa > Arthropoda > Insecta > Diptera > Sciomyzidae > Tetanocera > Tetanocera ferruginea. Next base: position 14,541,557 of record OY282644.1, read on the forward strand.
ATATGAATGATTTCATCATCCTATCAATGAAGCAGATAAACAATAGTTTTGGCTTTTATACCGGTTAATTGCGGTAAACAGATTTTGTTTTCTAAGACGTGAAAGATAGTTTTTTGACGTAGTAGTAGTCATTGACAAGTTCAAATTTAATAGCGAGCACATGAGATGGTAAATATTGGTAAATTATACTCTATATTTTTGAGAATTGTTTTTCTTGTTTTCGTTAATATTGCTAAATACTACGAATAACAAACCGAATAATTTTAGACTAAATAATATGCAAAGTGTTTCATAGTAACTATTAATTTTATCTGCTGTTTATCTTTGATTTCATTCATGAATCTATTTAAGTGTGTGGAAATTTATAAACAAATTGGCCGAAGTATTTTGGTAATTCAGAAATATTTAAATAAGTTGACGTCAGAGCAAGCTTTTTCGCGGAAGTGTGAATGAATTTATATTGAAAGCAGCAAAAGTTACTAAATCTGACAATAAAAACAAGTCTAAGAACTGGATGTCATTATTTTGAAAATATGTAAATATTTTTGGTATGAAAATAACTGTGATTTTTTTCAAAATTACTTAAGAAAAATCGCCAAGTTTGCTAAAGTTAACAAAAATTTCGCCAACTGGTGCCTATTGTAGGATAACTTTAAAAAAATATACATGAGAGTAAATGATCTGTCGCGTATCGATGGTTAAGAACAGAAAAAAATACTTTTTTTTTGAAAATCGTCATTTTCGGTTTATAAGAGAAACCGGTTTTAACATATTGTCATATATTCAAAAACACTAGTTCAGCTGTCATCAAGTTCAAATTACAAATTTTTTTATTAATTACTCATTTTCAAATTTTCTGTATCTTATCTTAAATGTAAACTAGTTAATGTATGTTGCTTTGTTTCAGATAAACTCAAAAACTGCTGAACAGATATGAATTAAAATTGCACCATCAGAAACTTCAACCTTTCCAGATGAACATAAGTTATGTTATTTTGGACTATTGCATTAAGGGGTTAGTGGTTTTGAAAATTTTTAAAAGATCTATATTATTTTATCTTGTCTCATTAAATAGTACAAGATGTCTAGTATTTTCTGCCAAAATTTGAAATCTATTAAAGTAAATTTCTAAGAGGTAGAGCTTTCAAAAGTTCAAATTCAATCGCGTTTTTTCTAAAGTCGGTTATCTTGAACAAAACATATTTAAAAAACGTCTTTTTCGAATTATAAGTGAAACCGGTGCTTACATGTTGTCAAATATTCAAAACACTAGTTCAAATAACAACATTTCATATAATTCCTCATTTGTCAATTTTCTATATCTATTCTTATATGTAAAGTAATACAAGTATGTTGCTTTGTTTCAGATAAACTCAAAAACTGCTGAACAGATATGGATAAAAATTGCACCATCAGAAACTTAAACCTTTCCAGATGAACATAGGTTATGTTATTTTGGACTATTGCATTAAGGAGTTAGTGGTTTTGAAAATTTTTAAAAGATATATATTATTTGATCTTGTCTCATTAAATAGTACACGATGTCTAGTATTTTCTGCCAAAATTTGATAACTATTAAAGTAAAATTCTAAGAGATAGAGCCTTAGAAAGTTCAAATTCAATCGCATTTTTTCTGATGTCGATTGTCATGAACAAAAAATTCTTTTATTTCCAAAACGTCATTTTCGATTTATTACAAAAACCCGTATTACATATTTTCAAATATACAAATACACTAGTTCAGCAGCCATCTAGTTCAAATAATAGCATTTCTTATAATTCCTCATTTGTCAATTTTCTATATCTATACTTGTATGTAAAGTAGTAAATGTATGTTGCTTTGTTTCAGATAAACTCAAAAACTGCTGAACAGATATGGATAAAAATTGCACCATCAGAAACTGAAACCTTTCCAAATGAACATAGGTTATGTTATTTTGGACTATTGCATTAAGGGTTTAGTGGTTTTGAAAATTTTTAAAAGATCTATATTATTTTATCTTGTCTCATTAAATAGTACAAGATGTCTAGTATTTTCTGCCAAAATTTGATAACTATTAAAGTAAAATACTAAGAGATAGAGCCTTAGAAAGTTCAAATTCAATCGCATTTTTTCTGATGTCGATTGTCATGAACAAAAAATTCTTTTATTTCCAAAACGTCATTTTCGATTTATTACAAAAACCCGTATTACATATTTTCAAATATACAAAAACACTAGTTCAGCAGCCATCTAATTCAAATAACAGCATTTCTTATAATTCCTCATTTGTCAATTTTCTATATCTATACTTGTATGTAAAGTAGTAAATGTATGTTGCTTTGTTTCAGATTAACTCAAAAACCGCTGAACAGATATGGATAAAAATTGCATTATCAGGTACTTAAAACTTTCCAAATGAACATAGGTTATGTTATTTTGGACTACTGCATTAAGGGGTTAGTGGTTTTGAAAATTTTTAAAAAATCTGTATTATTTTATCTTGTCTCATTAAATAGTACAAGATGTTTAGTATTTTCTGCCAAAATTTGAAATCTATTAAAGTAAATTTCTAAGAGGTAGAGCTTTCAAAAGTTCAAATTCAATCGCGTTTTTCTGAAGTCGGTTATCTTGAACAAAACATACCTTTTATTTCAAAAACGTCTTTTTCGGATTATAAGTGAAACCGGTGTTTACATGTTGTCAAATATTCAGAACACTAGTTCAAATAACAACATTTCTCAAATTCCTCATTTTCAAATTTTCAAAAGTAGTGCAAATATGTTGCTTTGTTTAAGATAAACTCAAAAACCGCTGAACAGATATGGATAAAAATTGCACCATCAGAAACTTAAACCTTTCCAGATGAACATAGGTTATATTATTTTGGGCTATTGCATTAAGGGCGTAGTAGTTTTGAAAATTTTAAAGAATCAATTTTTTTTTTTTGTCTCATTCAATAGTAGAAGACATCATGTCAAAATTTGAAATCTATTGAATTAAAATTCTAAGAGATAGAGCCCTGAAAAGTTCAAATTCAATCGCGTTTTTCCTGAAACTTTATTTCTAAAGTTGGCTGTCATGGTTTTTCAATTAACTTATGAACCGATTTTGCTAAAAATCAGCACAGTTCTTCCAGATACACTTCTTCAAAGCATTATATAGGGCGTGAACGTAATACTGTTATTTTTATTTCTAATATTATAAGATAATTCTCTTTTATTACAAAATTTGACTTTTTCTACAGAGCACCGCAAAAAATTAAAATTTTTCAGTTCAGCCGAGTCACGCCAAGTACTCGACTGACATAGTTTCCATCACCTTAAAACATTTACACTCCTCCTTAACATTTTAAAAGCGTTTTTCTCAAAACCTTTCTTTTTTTTTTTTGAGCTCTCGATTACTCGAAAATTTTGCTCATTTTCTCTATTTAAAATAGCCCATCCACTTGGGAGAACTATTTTAACATTGTTTTTTTTTTATATTTATTTTGCTTTAAAAAACGGAATTTTTCGCTAAAAATCAGTGCTTTTGACATTTTCGTGCTCAAAACAAAAATCACAAACATTTTTTTAAAACTGTCAACAAGAGGGGAGGATGAGGAAGGTAAAAATTATTCTCTAACAAAATCTTATTCATTTTTGTATTTAAGATGAACCTCTGATGAGGTTTCATGTTCGCAGCAGATCGTATCAGACCTTTTTTCACTTGGTGGCATTGAGATAACATTTATTACAACAATAATTATATAAAAGCTCTTACAAGTACATACTTAGCCGATACCAGTGTAATCGTTATATTTGCTTATTTAAATAAAGTACTCGAGTTAAAAATACTAACAAATGCTTGAATGGAACAGAAATCTGAAGAACTTACATGTACCAGACTCTAAGGCCGCGTGCATAGTAAACACTGACTCAGACAGGCAGGCAGTCAGGTGGTGTAAACAAGCAAGATAGACAGCTATTCACATACCGTTGTTCGCACTATTTTCCAGCCTGTCTGCCTGCCTGCCTTTCTGAATCGGCGTTTACTGTGCACGCAGCCTAAGGTACTCGTTGGTGTTGTTGCAAGCACGGCAAACTTGAAATTTTTGTTGCTGTCAAGAAACATGTTATTGTCAAGTACATTTTGACAGCATGTATGGCGTGTTCATATTTCAGTGTTTTGAGTTAAACACTTAAATTCTCAACACTTTTATGAAAAAATATTCGAAAATCAGTCGAAAACGTAACATTTTTTCAAAGAATTTTCAATACAAAGTTTGCAAAAAAAAAAAACAACTATAACAATTAGAAAACTATTACGACGGGTCATGGTGTTGCTGTTGCTGCAAAATATTATTTATAAAATAGCTTAACTAAATTTACAACTTCAAAACGTGAGTTAAAGTGTTTTTGAAAAATTAACAACAACAGCTGTTGTCTAGGTAAATAAAGTTCATTTCAAGTAAAGTGAATTTCGATGGCTTATTTTTATCAAGTACTTTTGATTAAGCGTGTTGATTATATTTGTTTTGTGTTTTGTTTTTTAGCAAAAATAAAAACAAAAACATTAAAAATAATAAAAATTAATAACAAGCCCTACGAACCATTTACAGCACCAACCAACCCAAACAAGCCCATAAAACGTGCAAAAGGCAAAAAAGGCGGAAGATCGGTAGCTGTTTAGCAGACGGCTTGTCTAAATATTTTATTGTATAATTATAGCAAACATGCTTCAATGACAAAAACAAATACAAAGTGCTCGACACGAGGCAGCAAATGAGCTAGAGTAGTATTAGTCAGTCAAGCAGTCAGTCAGTCGAACAACAAGCCAGCCAGCCAGCCAGCCAGCTAGATAGCTAGCTAGCTAGCCAGCAGTCAGCTAGCTAACAAGCTACTCAATCCTCAAACCTCTCACGTCTGATGCAATCAAGACTAAAATTAATCAGAAATTCTATTTTATATGAATTGAATTAATGTTATATTTTGAATTCGTAACGCTTCCGATTTGATTGTTGTTGTTTTTGTTATTGTATTTTCTTTTTCTTTTTTTTTCTTGTTATTCCTGCTGTTCTGTTATTATTGTTTTTCTTTATGTTATTTTTACGCTATATCAGCAGCATTCATTTGCTGTGAAATTTAATTTTAATTTTAATTTTAATCGTTATTTTATTAAAATGTTAAGAAAACTACGTTGTAGCTAAATCTGTCGGCATGTGTACCAACAGCACTAACAGCAACAGCAGCAGCATCAACAGCATCAACAATATTGTTTGTTGCAGCAGCCATAGCAGAGCCGTGCGCCACTAGCCAACTACCTGTAAACAAAACAAGGACAAGCCAAGCACGATCCACACGATCCAAATGATCCACGCGCAAGACACCAACAATGTGCCACATTGTTGTTAAGCTGCTGTTGTTCTTGTTGCTGTTGTCAACAACAGGCATGTGTTTCCAACAACAACAACAAAAAACCCATAAAATTCCACACATGTTGAACGAGCAAAGAAATTTCGCAGCACACTAAATGGCTAACATACGAAATGCTAACAACAAAATGTATGGTTTTTCTAGACAAAAAAATTAATTAAGATCGGTTGGTAAGATGAAGATGGTTTTCCAAAACTCCCATTTCCAAAATTTACTTAAAGTTAAAATATTCGCGTCACATCCAACGTATAAGTTGGCAACTCAAGATGAAAAATTTATTAATCTGTCGTGATTTGAACCACGCACCATCGCATAAGAGTCGATCGCTTTAACTTCAATTTCAACTCATCGATTTTTGACTAGAAAAACTACTAGTACAAGTTGTACCACTGGTTAGTTGAACACTGCAGGGCAATTACAGTGGAAGATTACGAGTATTGGATGAGTGGATGAGCATTACAATGTATGAGAAGTTATGAACAGCTACAGATAACGAAGCCATTGAAGTCTTTTGAAGTTCGGTATTAAAATTGGCGGAATAACATAACGTACATTATAACGTACATTCCCAAGGTCATTATGTCCTTTCCAAAAGCTCCTTTAAAGCCCTTGGAACTTATGTATACTTCGTAAACAAACACATTGAAACCTTATGTCTCAATTGAAATGAACAGTATACACGGAGAGAAATTTGAGCTGAAAACAATCCCAAATCAATTTATTTTTGGAATGATTCTGAGCATAGCCATAATTTTCTTGATATCAAGCCCCAAAGTGATTGCTTATCAAAAAATTAACATACTCATTTGTGCATAATGTATGTGATTTTTGGATTGTTTGTCAAGAAACTAATATGCTCACTTGGGCCAAATTTATAACATTTTAGTATTGATTATACAAAAAAAAACATGCTCATTTTTGTGAGCAACGCATGTCATTTATGGATTGCGAAGAAAACAAGTTAACATGCTCTCATATGTCTAATCCAAGAAATTTTGGGGTTGTCATATTTTATGAATTTTAATAATACAAGGCAAAAGTTGGCAAAATTTAAGGGAGCTCAGGCATCAAAGAAACCGAACAAAATAAAACGATGACCAGATTCAAAATTATATTTTCATTGTTGAAATAAGATACATATATAATCAAATTCGGACAGCAAAATATAAGTTTTTAATTTGTGTTATGCACTCTTATATAACAGCGACAAAAGCCAACTGAGAATTATGACAATTTAATTTTATGAGAAAATTTAATTTTATGATCAAGCCCAAGATGACCCTTATTAAGCACAAATTTGCGTGTTTATAAAAAAAATTGTAAGCCCAATTTCTGGCTTAAACTGCGTACGTGAATAGCATGTTTTGATGTGGTTTTGAGCTCTATTGAGCTAATTTCATTTACAAACATTTTGAGCTTGATTTCAGCTCATTCTTTTCTCTGCGTGTAACCGTTTTGCTTAGACATAATGTCGACGGATTCTAAAAGGCGCTAGAAAATATCACCAAGGAAATATCCCAAAAAAAAAATATGTAAAATCTGCCGAAAGAAAAATGTCGTCTTTGAAATTTAATCAAAAACGTATGAGCGAATCTGGTACCAGGCCGGAATGGGTTAATTATATGGGTAGATACAAAAACATTTACTACATGTGAAATACTAATTCCTTTCAAAAGAATAGGTGTCCTTGCTAAAAAGAATTTCAAAAGAAATAATGACGAAGAACGGGCGGAGGGATGATAGGCAACTCGACTGAACGAGTGGGATGAGTTCTCGGGCCCAAATATTTCCTTTCCGTAGTGGAGCGCTAAGTTGTACACGGCTTGAGTGGACTCATACACAAGCCCATGTCACATACAAGAATAAGTCATGTTAACGTTTAAAACGAATACAAATCTTGCGTTCGCAAAATTTCTGAACACTATCACTGTCTTCGAGGATTAATTCACGGGTTAAGTGAATTATGTGGGTATTAGTGTATGAAGCATCTAGCAACAACAAAAAACTCCAGTATGCTTAAGGAGCGGGTATGGTTTTTAGCGTAGAAAAAAACACTTTTTTTGTGAATTTTTTTTAAGAGCACTGCGTTTCAAGCAGTTTTTATTCTCATCTTATAAACAATTCTTGCTGTCCTAGAATTTGTACATGAATTAAATAAATTTCGGTAACTTAAGTCTTTGAGTATTTTACGTTTTTTTGTATATGTATATGAGATTGACTTAAATCTCATTCTCACATATCTCATGAACATTACTTGTTCCCCTCGTATCTGTACTTGAATTTTATTCATAAATTCACAAAAATTATGAATGATTCATGTTTTCCTTGCAGTTTTTCATGTTATTTACAATAATTTTTTTATTGTTTCAAATATCTTATACACAAAGTCGGATCGAAATTTTAATTTCGCCGGACATCAACTCAAAAGTAAGAGGGACTCTTAAAAACTGTTTGTGCATAATTTTTTTTTTAAGATCGTAGAAATCCCCATGGAGCAGTTTTGGTTTTCCTGAACCCCTTTTTTGGCCAAGATAAGCAAAAAAGTAAAGATTTTAACAGTACACAAATAAAAAAAAAACATTTAAAATTTTTGGTATTTAGAAACTTTCTTGAGATCCCATAAAATCGATATTTAGTAATCTATTTTCGAAAAGATGTTTTTTAAAACAAACAAACCTATAAAACATGTTTGTATTTTTTATGGTGTTCACATTAATTTAACACATCAATCACATTTATGGGAAAAATATTGAGCTCTTCTTTTCATTGATATACCTCAGTGGCGTAGATAGCTTTTGGTTCTGAAAGGGTCCGCAAAAAAGAAATGACCTGTCATACGCTAAGTTAAGTAAATACATACATACTTGTTAGAGTACCCATCAAGTGTATGGAATTTTTAAAAGTGACCATTTTTTTCGATCCCCGCGAACTTTCCTAGAGAATGTGTGCTAAAAATAAGATCTGCAAAAATAAACTTGATCTGGTCTGACACACATTTTTTTTATTCAATCACAATTAGCGATTTTTTTTTTGATATGCAAAGAAATAATAACAGAAAATTATAAAATAAGAAAAGAGTGTATAGTTGAATATGATACAGAGTTGTTTTAAATTTTGTTTTGTAGAAACGCAAATCCATTACATAAAAAAAAAAAAAAAAAAAAACAAAAAAAAACAAATTGGCCATTTCTGCCCTTGAAAGGACTTTGACCGAGCTTCTTATGATCAATTGTGTTATGTGTGTTATTAAAGGTTTGCACACAATTGACCGAGAACTGGACCTACATGTTTTATGCCGACTCCGAACGGCTAAAGTTCATGTTCTCAAGAAGCTTTACATGGCATTATTTACTCTCTGAGGCTTGCCATTGTCTGCAGAGAGGTGGTGACCGATCAGAAAAATTTTTTATTGAAAGAACTTTTCGCCGCGGCTGGGGATCGAACCCGGGCTCCGAGCATGCTAAGCCACACACTTATCCTGCATGCCACGGTCACCACCATTAAATATCTGGTTTAAAATTTTTCGTTTAATTTTAAAGTATGTTTTCTTCTCAGTGTATTTTTAATTTCATTTCAGCTCAGTTCAGTTTCACCAAAATCTCTGAAGAATGTTCTTAAAAATAAAAGTAGACTTTGTAAACCTCTAAGTACTTTTTTTTTGACAAAGTTATCATAAAAACATATCTAAAATATTTTCTAATCGTAAAATTCTTTCGATAATTACAACAAAACAACTTTTAAATTAATAGAATCAATGAACAACTTTCATATTTGGCTCATGGCACTGGGGAGGGTGGGATCCGGACCCGTGGACTACCCCCATATCTACTTTTCATGGTACACAGTTTTGGTTAAACCATACCATTCGATATACGAATTGAAATAAGAGCTCTATACTTTTCCAATAAGCTTTGATGCACGTGAATACCATTAAATAGGTGTTTAGAAAAACATATTTTCGAAAATGACGAAATAACTATTTTTTATTCAAAAGAGGTCACAAAAGAGTTTGTAATGACATACAATTTCAAAATTTTGTTAACCAATATTTGTGTACTATCAGAATCTTTACTATTTTGCTTGTCTTGGTTATACATTCTATAGAAGAAAAAAAGTTATACGCAAAAAAATTTTGTTTGCCAAAAAAAGGCTTCACGAGAATCAAAACCGCTCCATGGGGATTTCTTCGATGCAAAAATAGTTTTTAAGAGCCTAAGAGATCTTTTAAGAGTTTAAGAGATGCAGAAATATTTTTTAAGAGTGCCTCTAACTTTTGGTTTTGGTGTCCGGCTGACTTTTTTTCCCCCCAAACCAAATTTATCCGGCTTATTGTACACACACTTTATGAACTTTAAACACTAGGCTTATGAAATATTCATGTTCTCGTGTTTTTTTTTTTTTGTGTACTTTGTACATTACTATAAATTTTTAAATTTATTACAAATTTATGAATACGATTCATGAAAATCATGTAAAAATTCATAATTATTGAGTAATTTTTTCGTTGAGTGTCCTTGTCCGTTTCGTTTTGGACATTATGTTCGTTTGTTTACTAGCCTGCTTTTATTACTAATGAACTTTTAGAGATACATACCTTACCTATCAGTATCACTCCTATTTTGCTTTGATCCTTCCATAAAGTGTAAGCAAAGTTTTCGCTGAGAATTGAATCTTTTGTCCACAGGAAACTTTATTGCTGTGCTTGAAAATCACAGATTCCTAAAAAGTTCAAAAAATGCAAATTCGTAACTACGAACCCACAAGAGCTATACAAATAATGGAGAAACAGCTGGACGTCTTCTTGATAACAAATACACGGAGAGAGAAAAGTGGGCTAAAAGCTCAAAGCGTTCGTAACTGAAATCAGCTCAATAGAGCTCAAAACCATCTCAAAACAAGCATTCATGTTCAAAATTTATACCAGAAATTGGGCTTGAAAATTTTTTTGATAAACACTTCAATTTGTGCTTAAAAAGTGTAATCTTGGTCTTGTTTGTAAAAAAATTAATTTTGTTGTTATTGTTTTTGCTCATCAAAAAAATTTTCAACTGAACGACGTAATTCTCATTTGGTTTTTAGTTCTGTTAGTATGAAAGTGTATAAAAGTGCAGAAAATAAATTAAAAAAATAATAGTTTCCTGCCCGACTTGGATCAGATATAATTTGGACAATGAAAATATAATTTTCATCATGCTTGTTTGTCATCCTTTTTTTTATACCCTAAGCCTGAAAGGTCAGGGTATATTAACTTTCGTGCAAGCGTTTGTAACGCATTGAACGAAATGAGTCCGGTATAGATTAGCGGTATTGGTTAGCGTCACCTCGTGAGTCGAGTTATCCATGTCCGTCCATCCGTCCGTCCGTCTGTGTGTTGTCCGTATAACAGACACAGAATAAGAAGAAAGAAATGAGATAATTGAATGAAACTTGGTGCCATGGTCACATGAACCTAAGGATCTGCGCTATTGAATATTTTTGGAATCTACCCACGGACACGCCTACCTCCCATACAACGCAAAAATTGAAAACTGCATAAATAAGCTCATAACAAACTTGTAACAATAAAATTTGGTACGTATGTGTTTTGTATCAACACAAAAATGTCTACGAAAAATGGGTTTCATCCGCTCAGGGACACGCCCGCCTCCCATACAACCCACAAATTGAAAGTTCCATTAATAAGCTTCTGTTTAACGTACGGAGATAAAATTTGTTACGTATGTTTTTCATAACAAAACAAAAAGGTTTTTTAAAAATGGACGTCATCCGCCCACGGACACGCCTGCCTCCCATATACGCAAAAAAAAATGAAAACTACATAATTAAGCCCATTAACAATAAAATTTGGTATGTATGTATTTCATATCAAAACAAAGATGTTGCCGAAAAATGTATGTCATCCACCCATGGACATGCCCACCTCCAATACAACCCTAAATTGAAAGCTCAATAAATTAGCTTTTGGTAAACCTACAGAGATAAAATTTGGTACACTCAGAAAAAAGTGTCTCGGAATATGATAAAAAAGGCATCATATTCAGAGAAAAATTGATGTAGACTTTGCTCCAGAGAATGCTATTCTCTAATTGCGATACTTAAAATTCTCTAAAAATGATAAAAAGGTTCCATGAAATAGAAAAATATATCGTTTTTAGAGAAAAATACTTTTTTTTTGAGAAAATATTTGTTTTTATTGAAGAAAATACTTCTCATAGTGAATTTTTTATCAAAATATAAGAAAAGTTTTTCATTTTCAATAAAATTTCTCTATAAATGAGAAATTTTTTGTGCGAGAAAAATACTTATCATTATTAGAGACATTGAAATATTTCCATTTCCTAGAAGTAATTTCCTAATTGAAGAAAATTTTATTTGAAAAAGAGAAAATTGCTATTATCAAAAATAGAGAAATTTTCTACCGGAGCAAGGTATGTGTTTTTTTCTCAGTGTACGTATGTAGTTTATAACAATCCAAAGATGATTTTTTAAAATTGGACGTCATCCGTTTGCGGACACGCCTACCTCCCATACAACGCAAAAAATTTAAAACTGCATAAATAAGCTTATATTTGTGCTACAGAGATAACATTTAGTATGTATGTATTTTATATCAGAACTATGATGTTTTAAAAAATTAGGCGTAATCCATCCACGACCAAGGACCAAGGCCACCTCCTACACAACCCACAATACCGAAAACACTATAAAAACATTTATATGTGAATCACAGGCATGAAACTTAGTATTTGTAAATTTTTCATCAAAATTGCAATGAATATAAAATATGAGCTTCACCTATTTTCAATACTATTTTTTGTATTTTTAAAAAGTAGGTTTGAGGTATTTAATAGTTGGGCTAGACTGACTTTGACTTTCTTCATTTCTTTTTTTTTTTAAAAAAAAAGGTTTTAAATTTTTTTTATATTTATTTGTTGGCATTTGACATATTTTGACATAAAAACAATCCAAAAATTGCTTATATTGGACGCATGTGGGCATATTAATTTTTTGCTAAATGATCCAAAAGTCACATATATTATGCTCGAATGGGCGTGTTGATTTTATGATAAACAATCACGTTATGGCTTGATATCAAGAATATTATGGCTCAGCTCAGAATCACTCCAAAAATTAACTGGTATGGGATTGCTTTCAGATCAATTTTCTCTCTGTGTAGTTAATTTTTTACTCTCAGAAGCTCAAAAAAATTATGAGAAGTTCGACTCATGCTTAAAAAACCTGAATACTAATCAATTGAATACCAACTTCACGTGTTGTTCGTAATTAAAATACTCGTGTAGTGTACAGAAAGTGAACTACACGGAGTTCGAATTTCCGTGAACACGTATAGTCCAAAACTCGTGTTTGAGCTGAAGCTCTAGTGCATACTACATATTAACATAAATACAATCGAAAACTATATATCAACTTTTGAAGCGCATTAGTGACTTTTAACCTTTGAATGATTCTACAAATTCTTTGATTATAAATATTTTTAATTTAATTTTTTTTAAATTTGGGTTATTTCAAACTGGTTATCTGAATGTTACCATTTGAATTGACCTCTTCTATTTTTTTGAATTATTTTTAGTATCGATGCCGCCGCGCTTATCACTGTTCTTTCAAGCAAAAAACAAATGTTCTAAATTAATAAATAAAAAAAAAAACACTTCTACATTTGACGAAATTATCGATACCATAACTAGAGGGACTGATTTTGGTTTATAAGGATTTTATGATAAGAAATTTATAAGGAGTTTATAAACGTAGATTTATAAGTAAGTGTTTATTAAAAGTATTTATTTATAAAAATATATAAATAAAATGCCTATTTTAGTCGCTTGAAGAATTGCACCAACAGTCTAATCTATCTCACTCAAAAGTTCATTTTATGAGTTCGAAGTTGAATTAACTCCGTGCATATATCAAATAAATTTGACTGATATGAGTACCATAAAAAAACAGGACAAAATAGAGCAGCAAGGGTGTGTAATAATGTGATAATGATAGCGCATTATCTAAATTGAATTTTTATCAGTCCACAAAAAAAAAAAAAGATTTAAGAGATTAAGGTTTTTTGGCCTTATTGAACAAAACATAATTTCGAAACCTAATCTATGTGTTTTGAAAATAATATTTTTCTCATTTTCAGCATTGAGGTCATAGCCTAGTAAACAAAAAGCTTATAAAAGATATATATTTCTGTTTACGCCATCATAAAATGATTTTGACAACATATTTTTCTATCAAATGTTAATCTTTATAAAAGTAGACTTTAACTTGCTGCTTTTTGCATTATTATTATTTCCAAAAAAACAAAAAAAATAGAAACAATACTCATGTTCCGCATACGTCAGCGTATCACAATAATAATTGTTATCACTCAATCAATCAAACTGTTATCGTACATTTCTTTCTTTTTTTTTTTTTTGTTTTTTCTAGATTCGCGGAAAAACCGGATTCTACCGCTATGTTTCTTGCAAACAACCAATATTTTAATCGGTGTACTGATTAAAATAATAAACTCTTTATTAAACCAGTTTAATTCTCAACAAAATGAAATATATTCATGTTTATGACATAGTATTTTTTGTTCTTTTTTTTTCGCTTGAACTGAAGTACCTCTTTAAATATAGCCCATATTTGCTTTCTATTTTCTCTTATCTGACTGCCTTATCCGTCAGTCTAAACAGCACATGTGTTTATTTAAAACTCTCTGTTTTAAAACTATAAATTAGTTGTTATGGAAGCTGATTGGAGCTTGTCTACGCACTTTGAGACATTGAGATAAGGTCATATGCGCCACTTAGCTAATCAAAAATTTTCTTTTTGACAAATTTTGTATGATTAAATCATTTAAATTTACAATATTTTGTAGTATTTTTTTAAGTACTACCGTACATTTGCTGTTGAAATGATATAAAAAAAAAAATTGATGGCTTGATTGTCAAATTAAAATTATGAGCATATCCACAGTAAAATCAACTTTTATATTACCAATACAGCAGTTCACAAATCAAAATCAACTTTTTGTTGTGATTTGAAAAAAAATATTTATTCTCTGATCATGTGTTAAAAATAGAATTGGATAAGCAACATTTTGTATTGACTTATAAAAAAATTAGTTCGAATTGTCAAAAGTTGATTTTGAAATGTAACGAGTTGGGTTTGTTTCGCAAAACCGTTCGTCATTTTTTTAAAAAAAAGTTCAGGTTTGTTTATTTATACAGAAATAGTTTTATATACTACCTACATCAAATGGTCTGGCAAAAAGTGAACAAATTTTTACGAATTTTAATTTTATGAGAAAAAAAAAAAGTTTCCAAAAGCTCTGAAAGAAAAATATAGTACTAGTTATGCGCTTTTTAACAATACATAATTTTCTAAGAAAGGACAAAAAATGCCAAAACCATTTGGGCGGTTTTTATGTTGGTCAAAATTTTCATTTTTTTTTTTAATGTAGACCGACTCACTCTACTGTGCACGCATTCATTGTTTGAAAGTTGTTGTATTTTTTACATAACTACCTTTACTTTCAAATTGTAAAAATATTTCTTGACAAAAATTCTTTTTTCAGACACAACTAATTTTTATATGAATACTTACCTGGTATTTCTTCCCAATAAATCTAGCCCATGTTTGAGTTCTTCCCCAAAAAATGTACTCTTTTGAAAAATCCATGTAATTGTAAGGGATGACAACTATATGCGTGAAATTTATCACCAGCTCATAATAATTTATATTCCCCAACATTTTTCCTGAAGCTGCCCACCCCCTATCTAACACCCTACTAGAGGTCCTGCTATAAAAAATATGAAAACTTAAGAAAAATTTCGAATTATACTTCATAACTTCCTCGGGATGGTCCCTAATGGGGTTAAATGTGTGACCCCCAATATTTCTATTGAACTTATCAATCCTTTAGCTGTCAATCTGCTGAGGCTCCATTACAAAATCACCTAGATATAAGAATATTTTATTTAAGAAAAGCAGTAACATTGCTTTTGGGACGCAAAAATGCTACCCGTTTCTAAGGCAAACAGAAGTTTCACTTGAGAAGTTAAGGAGAACCAACTTCTTGGTGCGCCAAAGATTGATTCAGGTTCAGGTAAAGGATAACGTATTGTAATAGCCTGTTAAGAATTCAGTTTTTAATAAAAGGATAAAAAGCTGTTTCTTAAATTTCGCATTTTACATATAGATCAGAGACATTATAAAATCGGTTATAATGCAATTTCGAAAAATTTTGAACCAACTTAAATACTTTAAAGGAGAAAGTTGAGCAAAAGTCGATCAGTTTTCAGAACTATATCATAAAATACCGATACCTTTATCATTCTATCATAACATACATTGCATTCCAATGTTACCATCATATCATATAATATCAAATCCATCTTGTTAAAGTGTCACAATGTAAGAGGGTCGTGTACCGAAAATGTGCTTCCGTGGGGCCTTTTTTCCATTAAGAATCCGTTTTTTTTATTATGGTTGTGGCATTAATGACTGTTCTGTAAACCAATCTATGGAGGTTCCATATGTCTGGCAGTGATGCTTCCAATATTCCAATATTTCCTGTATATCGAATTACTGGTGGGTGAACTACTTCCATTTCGTCCAAATCATTGCAGCTTCGACACAAGTTTGATAAATTTCTGCCTGAAAAACACTGCAGTTATCAGGGAGTGCGTGTAACTTTTTGATCTGTACCATTTCCAAGTATACACCTGATCTTATTCCGTTCGTTCTTCTTGTTTTGCTTAGAGTAGATGTTGTGTATTTTGTACCGGACTTCACACTTGTAATGATATAGTCTATTGTTCTTATTGATTCCTCAGTTCTACTATAGAGATTAGAATAGATGTCCGAAAATGTTATTTCTCCAGGCTTATATTTTACTAGGACGAATCGCCCTCTTGGTTTCAGTACACTCTTTTAAGAACTCTATTATGAGAAGAAGATGCAGCATCATTTCTGGACTTGCCTGTGGCATAGATCTCATGGCTGTTGTTACTGTACACTTATCCATCACACAAAATAACTATATGTGAGTATGGGTCTGCCAATCACTGTATACATTCAGTGGATGATGTTTGGTTGCAGAACCCATTTCTTACCAAAAGTATTTTGGGATGCGTAAAGGTCGCATAGTGCTTCATTCCTTCCTTCATCTAATTTTCATTTCCAACTGAGCTTGTCATTAAAGATCATCATTCCAAAATATTAAGCTTCGGTGAAGACCTTCAAAATTACTCCATTGAGTTTCGGAGTGAGTGTGAAACAATCTATTATTCTTCTGCTTGTAAACAGCATGAGTTCGGTCTGAATTGGATTCGCACCCAGGCTGTTCTTTTCTGCCCATCTTGATAGCTCTTTTAGTATCCCAGACGTCAGTTCACTAATCGTTTGCCAGTTTTACTCCACCAGCTTTATGTTTGGAAACGATATTGTCAGCCATAATCAGCCATTTAAACAGGCAGCCATTAAAACAGTTGTACTTATTCTGCAAAAAAAAAACTCCAATCACATTGTTGACCGATAAGCCCACTTCGGCTTTTTTCCGCTTCGATTCACTAAGACAAGTCCACTGTTTTGACTGTTAAACACGCCAAAAACTCTTTTAAAGTTGTCACACAACTAGAGCGCAAATGTATCACCCATCTAGCAGAGAGCTTTCTCCTTTATTTAAAAATGTATGCTAATTGATTTATAACCGTTCGCTTGAGATGCCCATACGAAGAATTTGAATGATTAGAACGTTTGGGGTCCATTATAGGACCTCATATTACCATAACCTAAATGAGTAACTTAGTAAACCAGTTATTGGCTAGTAAAGATAATTTATTTTTCGGAACTAGGATTTGATGACAGGACCCATTAAAAGTAAAGGAAAACTAAAGTCCCCCAGAAAAATATTACGGTTAGATGGATTAATAAGGTCAAAAAGTAATCTAATACGTCTACTGCTGCAGACTAATAACCACTTTGGTTAGGAAAGGCGAATGTAACAGCAGATAATGCATATGTTCCATTTTACGATACAAACTTTGGCACATATAAATTCATAGTTTGCTGTAAGGGAATTGTATACGAAAGTTGGATTGAAGCGAATGTGAATTGCCAGAAGGACACCATGACCTCCATGAAGAAACCATGAAGAAGGAGAGATCGTCTATTTCGAGTCTGCCGTCTTTGAACACCACGAACTTAGACGCTCAGTACACTTGAAGTCCTGGGTAGAGGTGTTGAGGTAAAATTATTCCTCTACTTAAGGCAAGTATTACCAAAACTCCAACGACCAACCGAGTGGTGCACATGGAGCCACAGATGGCTCCAAAATGAGTACGGAAGTGAGAGTGACAGTTGATTGTGCAGAGTCCGACATAAAGCAGGTATACAAACTACCGAACCACTGCCATACCGAACTGGACCACTTCCACTGACCGTACAAACAACCGGACCAATGCAGTGTCTTCCAGTCGGAGTTCTTTTTTATTAGGATGGCCGCAGAGATAGCTCTTAGTACAAACACCAATCACTCTTTAGTTAAAATCTTTGTTCCAAATCCATGTGTTCCGATAATGTTAAGTCTAGAAGTGTTCTAGCAAACAAAGAGCACCAAATGCATTGAGCACTTCAAAGAGAGTGTGCATCTACTGGGTACCAATCCAACGGGACATTGATGGAAACTAGGTGACAGACGGACTTTCGGGTTAGAGTTGATAGTACATGTAGTTATATTCCCCTACAGGAAATGTACAAAAACCTCGAAACTAGAGCCAAGCAAGCAGTGAGTCGTAGATGGAGAGATGTGGCTACGTGCAAAATCTCGAGAATCATGTTAAAAATATCTTGTGGAAAACGAACTTCGTTTATGCTGGCACGCCACCGAAGAGACAGCACAACTCTGGAGGATCCGCACTATAGTGGTGGTCCTAAAATTTGGGTATAAACTTCGTTGACAACTGCAGGAAGTGCAAGGAACCTGGTATCCAAAAAAACCCTGGAACACCTTCTTCGCATATGCTCCGTCGCCAACAGACAGACAGGCAGACAGGCAAACTATGCGAACAAACGAGATGCAAATAGGTATCTATCTCGCTTGTTCACACAGATTTTAAATGACCTGTATGCCTGCCTGTCTGCATCTGACTTCACTCTGGCCGCAACTTTACTTAGATGGAGACTTAAGCACTTAGGCTCACCGACGTTATCGTCGCTAAAAGATGCAGCCAAAATTCCTCTCGAATACCTTCTAAGATTTGCGAATTCCACGCAAATCTTTGAGGATTTCCACTTATTTCCTAAAAGGCTTTCAACAACCGGAACCACTAAGGACTGTATGTCTATGTCACGTATGGTCTATGTGAGACTTCAAAGGGAGACAGACGGATTAACCTAACTATAGCCAAACTAGTGCCCAAAATTTCGGATAGTAGATCGATACTGTTAAATTAAAATTCTCAACAGATTTTTTGCTACTCGCAACTTTATTTTTCGGCGCTCACTTGTTTGGGCGTTTCGATGAAATGTTTGCACAACCATGAAAATGTGGTGTTTACATTATACAGTAGCAGTCTGTCCGTCTGGCAATTAAAACGATGGAAGAGGCAATGTTGATGAAGTGCCGCGGCAATGCCTGCCAGGTTGGCCTGCCTTGACTTTATAAAAAGTTTTTCCGCATAAAAAAATAATTGTAATTAATTGTGTTTTCTTTGAAGGTAAATTGATTACATTTAATTATGGGTGGTGATGGTGCTGGCGATGGGCAGCAATAAACTTTGCAAGGACGTGATTGGGTTTCTTTTTTTTTTTTGTCCAAAAGTTATACCCTCTTCTAACTATACAGAAATTAAGAGAATTTTTAATTATTGTTAGATTTAAGCAAATGAAGGCACGGTTGTGCTCTGGTTGCAAAGTTGGCACGCTTGCTTTGGTTTGGCGAACGCTGACAAACGCTCTTGTCAGTCAGCACTTTTGCAAGAACAGCATGAAGTTTTTGTTGTTGTTTTTTGTTTCTTAACATTTCGTTTCTTTGCCGCTAGCAACAAACTGCGTTGACTCACTCGTTGCTCATTGAATGAGTTGTGTACCTGTTGGACCGAGCGACCTGTACTTTATGCCGCTGCTGCTTTAAGTAGTTGTTGTTGTTGTTGTAGTTGCGCAAGAAAAAGACTTTGTTTTAATTTTTTTTTTTTTTTCATATAATGAATTTTTTATTGGTTTTCATTGTTTTTTTGTATTTGTTTTTGTAATAAGTTGTTGTTGTTGTTGTTTTTCATTTTCACATAGCTCGCACACAAATGGTGTGAGTAACATTTTGGTTGTTTTTTTTGTTTTTTTATTATGCTTATTATTTCAATTGTAATTGTAATTGTTGTTGGTTTTTGTATTTTTTTATTGTATTTTTTTTTTTACTCTACATACTTTTTTGTATTTTTATTTTGTGTTTCGAATTTTGAATTTTCTTGTTTTTGTTTTTGTTGTTGTTTGGTCATTACAATTACAACTACACATTAATTAAACTTAACATTAATAGAAGAATTATTAAGAATAATAATAATAATTAATTAATTAATTAAAATAATTAATAAAAAAAATACAAATGTACGTACATGCAAATGTAGTAGTAGTAGTAATAGTAATATTAATAAATAACGGTATACTGCTGTACGTTCTATATATATAATATATAAATTTTTTGTTTGTTTGTTTGTTTTTTGTGTATGTGTGTGTGTGTGTGTGAGTGTATATTTGTAAATATGTTATGTAATTTAATGTAATGTAATGTTACTGCTATTGTGAGTTAATTTAATTGTTTATGTTTTTCTATGTGTTTGTGTGTATGTGTGTGTGAGTAACGTCATAAAAAAATTGCATTTTTTTAAACGTCAATGAAAATGAAATCAATTGAAATTTTTAATAAAATAATATTATTAAATTTAAAAAAAAAAAAAAAATTATCTACACTGCAGCACAGTGTAAGTAATTTTTTTTTAAGAAATTTTTTTTTTATTTATTAATTGCATAATTAATCACATTCAAAAAATTAGTCAATAATTTTTAATTAAATCACAGTGTAATTAATTATTCAATTAAGCTCTAAGCAATTAATTAAACTTAATTAATTCTTTTGCTCAAATATTTTTAGCTGTTGCTTGCTTATATGATGGTTGTTTTAACTTCTTAACCAGTATCACATTGAGTCGCGTCCGTCCTTGTTTGGCTGCGTGCGACTGCTCTGGCGCTGCACGAGATCTCTGCCAGCTGTCAGTCGACGCAGCCAACAGGCGGCTTTTTTTGCTTAAAAACTAAATACTTAAAAATATTAATATAATATATAATATATATATATAAATATATTGAGTGTTGTTGTTGGTGGTTGTGGTGTTGTTGTTGGTTTTTTGTTAGTGGTGGTGGTGGTGTTGGTGGTGGTGGTGGTGGTGGTAATAATGGAGTTGGTGGTTACGAGTAGGGGGGCTTGTTTGGAGGTGCTCCGGCTTTATAGCGCCGTCTACAGACATTCAGCACATCACGACGTTGGCGTGGCCAACGGTGCGCGCTGCTGCCGACTGTAGCTGATGCTGCTGCTGCGACTGAGCTGCTGCTGCGCGGCATAGAGCTTATTTTTGGTGATGGTAAACTCTGGACTAATGGTTATGGTGCGTGCCAGACTCTTCATGAATTGTGGCAGCAGCGCCGTCCAGCCGCGATGATCCTGACGCAGCGTCAGATAAACCTCAAACGTCGATACTGTCTCGGCATCCATTTTGAGCGAGGCAATGCGACGCGAATTGTTCGGTTCGTCTTCGAATTCGATGTAGATGGTGCAGCCGCGCAGGCCGCAGGGTTCTTTAGCGGAGACGCGTATTATTTCCGCCGCAATGCGTGGCGTGAGATCACAGGGCAGCGAGACTTCGGTGCATGTCAGATGGCGACTCTTGGCAGCACGCAGCTCATCGAGCAGGCGTGCGGAGAGCTCTTGCACGGCGGACGTGTCGAGCACGACGAGGTCATCACAGAAAAAGAGGTTGCTGTTGTAGCGTTGATGATCGCCAAGTGGCGCAGCGGCGGGTGCCGCAACGGTAATGGTCACTGGAGCAGCGGCGGCAGCGGCACTGGCATTGGCATTGGCGTGTAGGCGTTGCTGTTTTATGCTGCTGTTGCTGCTGCTGCTGCTATTGTTGCTGGATTTACTTTTATTAATACTGTGCTTGATTTGTTTGCTGTTGATGCTGCTGTGATTTTGCAGATATGGATGATGATTGGCCGCTGTCGTAATGGTTGTAGCTGCTGTTGCGATGCTTGTAGCAGTTGGCGGCGCAGTCAACGTTGTGGTCCAGTCTGGAATAAGCAGAAACAAAAAAGAAGAAAGGCAAACATTAAAAACATGAACTAAAACAGAATTTTCTCGAAACATGGCGCTGCGAGGTGCCTATGCTAGGTTTGGTTGTTGCTTTTGTTGTTGTTGTAGCTGTAGCCAGCTCATTTTCACTTGGCAACAGCGCGCACACACACGGCACTTTCGTATGCATGTACAATAGTGCGCTGTCACTAGCGCAAAAACTAGTGCGAGCGAGTGAGAGCGTGCGAAAAGGGAAAAATAGCCTGAATAGTTAATGTGTGCTAAAGAGAAAGAGAGAGGTAAGTGCCTGTGCTTGAACGAGCAAGCAAAGCGACCAACCTATGCGGCGCGCCGCATATTGAACGTCATATTAAAATAAAATGTAAGAGTTTCAAAGATTTCATCAGCTTTGTTATTTTGCAAAAATAAAAAAAACAACAAAAATAAAAAAATTCAAATTTAAGTAAACAATGATGGATTGTTGACAGAGCAGCAAATATATGAAAAATAAAAAATATGGTATACAAAAAATGCAAAAAAAAATTGCTTAAAATTATGTTCTTTTTGAAATTTCAGAATTTCAAATGATTTTTGATTTGAGAGAAGGAATGATATTCCTACAGGGATAACCTGGGGAGAGAAGCTCGTAAGAAGAAATTTTGAGCAGAAAAAACAGTCTATAGAGCAAAATAAGAGTAGAAATACTAAAGAAATTCCGACACTTTTGGAACAAGCTATTGTTCAAGTTATATGAATGTGAAGAAAATATGATTTGACTATAGCTGTGAGAAAAAAAAGAGAGAGAGAGAGAGGAACTTTATAGAAATGATACAAAAAATGTCAAACTAAAGTGACATTGTTAAATCAAAAGAAATATGGAAATATCAAGAGAAATATAAAAAAATTGAGAATTACTGAGAATTAATTGAGAACTTGTAAGAAAAAATATTGAAATATCAAAATAAATATTGAAAGAAAGAGGAAATATGTGGAAATGAGATATATGGCAAAAACTGAGATTCATAAGAGAGAGAAAATGTATGAAAATGATGCAAAAAATGTCAAACAACTAAAGAAATATTGAAAAATCAAAAGAAATACTGAAAAATCAAGAGAAATATTAACAAATTGAAAAGTAATGACAGAAATTGTGAGAATAAAAAAGAAATTAACAAGAAAATCAAAAGAAAAAATTTTCATATTAAGAAAAAATATTGAAATAACAAAAGAAATATTGAAAGAAAAAAGAAATATCTGGAAATGAGATAAATGGCAAAAACTGAGAGTTATAAGAGAGAGGAAATGTATGAAAATGATGCAAAAAAATGTCAAACAACTAAAGATATATTGAAAAATCAAAAGAAATATTGAAAGATCAAGAGAAATATTAAAAAATTGAGAAGTAATGACAGAAATTGTGAGAATAGAAAAGAAATTAATAAGGAAATCAAAAGTAACATTTTAAAATTAAGCAAAAATATTGAAATATTAAAAGAAATATTGAAAGAAAGAGGAAATATCTGGAAATGTCAAAATAAAACTTTCAAGCAACAAAAGAATTTTTGAAAAAAAATTAAAAAATCAAAAGAAGTATTGAGATATTGAGAAATTTTATCGAAAACTGAGAGACTGAAGAAAAAAATTAGCGAAAAAGTCGAAAGAAATACTTAAAAGTTCTAAAGAAATGTTGAAAAATCAAGAGAAATATTGAAATTGTGAGACGAAGAGAGAAATGCACAAACAAATCAAAAGAAAAATTTTCAAATTAAAAAGTAATATTAAAATATCTAAAGAAATATTGAAAGAGAGAGGATCTTTGAAAATGTGAAAAAAACTTTCAAATAACAAAAGAATAATTGAAAAGTAAAGTGATATATGTATTGAAAAATTGAGAGAAATATTGCAAAAGGTTATCGAACACTGTGAGACAAAAGAAAAACTTAACAAAGAAATCAAAAGAAATTTTTTAAAATTGAAAAAAATAATGAAAATCAATAGTAATATTGAAAAATCTGAAGAAACTTGTGAGATGAAAGAAGAAATTAACGAAGAAATCAAAAGTATTATTTTAAAATTGAAAAAAATAATGAAAATCAATAGTAATATTGAAAAATCTGAAGAAAATTGTTAAATTAAAATCACGAAATAGTGAAAAATCTTAAGAAAATTGTGACACGATATAAGAAATTAACAATGAATTATTAAAATTTTTAGAAAATTTATAGAAATGCTTACAGAAGAAATGTTCAAAAGAAAGCTGAGCACATCTAAAAGAAATGTTGAAATATTCGAAAGCAGAAATGTTCAGAAGAATGCTGAGCAAATCTAAAAGAAATGTTTTAGATGTGTAAGCAAAGTTCTGACGTGTTCTGGCTTGTCGAAAAAAATGTTGAAATTTTACACAAGACTTGTTGATATGAAAGCAGAAATGTTGTTATTGTGATAAGACAAGAAATGTTGAGTAATCAAAAGAACTGCTAATGAAACTTTTTTAATTACAACCGAAATGATGAAATATGTAAAAGAAATGCTGTTGCCAGATATATAAATGAAAAAACAAAGCAAGATTGTCACAGAAGATAAAATTGAGAGCAATTTTGAAATATTGAGAAAAATATATGAAACTTACAAAGAAAATGATGAAATATGTATAGAAATTTTGTAACAAAGAGCTGAATTTTTAAAAAACAAAAGATGTATGTATGAAGAGTTGAAAAAATATTGTCACTGAAGATAGAATTCAAAAAAGCAATTTTGATATATAAAATTAAATATTCAGAAAAATATATGGAACTTATAAAGAAAATTATGAAATATCTATGAGAAAAATTGTCATGAAGAGCTTAACTTTTGAAAAACAAAAGATGTATTTATGAAGAGGCAAAGAAATATTGTCACAGAAGATAATATTGAGAGAAATTTTGAAGTATTAACAAAAATACAGGAAACTTATAAGGCAAATGATTAAATATTTATAAGAAAAGTCGTCACGTTAAGCATCATTTTCGAAAAAAAAAAGATGTATTTATGAAGTAGCAAAGAAATATTGTCACAGAAGATAATATTGAGAACAATTTTAAAATATTCAGAAATGTATGTGGAACTTATAAAGAAAATGATGAAATAACTATAAGAAAATATGTCACGAAGAGCTGAAATTTTGAAAAACAAAAGATGTTTAGATGAAGATACAAAGAAATATTGTCAATGAAGATAATACTAAAAGCAATTTTGTTATATCAAATCCAACATATGAAACTAATAAAAGAAGTGATGAAATATCCACAAGAAATTTCGTCACGATGACCTCAATTTTTTGAAAAATAAAAGAAATTTTTATGGGAAAATAAAGACAAAATGATAATGAAGATGATATTGAAAGCACCTTTGAGATATGAAATGAAAAATGAGAAAATATAAAACACCAAAAAAGAAAATTTTGATATACTTGTGAAAATATGGTTATGGATCGATGAACTTTTGAGGAATGAAAATAAATTTAGAGCTGATGCAAAAACTAAAGCAATATTCTGATGAAATATGTATAGAAATGTTGTCATGAGCGACTACAGTTCTGACTAAAGAAAAAATATGTTTAATTTTTCAATTTCAATGAAAAAAGGTTGATGTAAGAAATCAAATTTTGAGTAAATTTCTGAATTTCAATGAAAACAAGTATGGGGAAAATCTAAAGCAATTAAGATTGAAATCATTGATGTAAAAAATAAAATGTGGAGTTAATTTTTGGATTTCAATGAAAATAAGTTCGGGGAATATTTAAAGATATGCTTGCTCCGGTGAATTAGACCAATGAAATAAATAAATAAAAATAGACCAGAAATGATGAAAAAACTAAAGAAAAAGTTTTAATTTGAAGAAGGGGGGCACAAATTTTAGGCTGACATAAGAAAAAATGTGAATTGTTAAGTCAAATTAAAGGATAATGAATGAAATTTGGCAGAAATTTGTTCTACAGAGCAGAAATATTTAAAAAAAATTGTGATAGTAAGCCGGAAATGATGAAAAATCTAAAGAAGTACTATTATAAAGTATTATTTTAAATAGTGTGGAGTACAAATTTTGGGCTGATATAAGAAAAAATTTGATTTGTGAAGTCAAACTAATGGATAATGAATGAAGTTTGGAAGAAATTTTATCTAAGCAGCAGAAATATTCACAAAAATAGTGAAATAAGGCCAGAATTGATGAAAAATCAAAAGAAAAAGTTTTATTTTAAATGGTGTGGAGTGCAAATTTAAGAGCTGATATGAGAAAAAATTGCCTTGTAAAGTCAAATTCATATTTTTGCGACAAAGTAAATGTTGCAATATTATAGAAATTTGAATACAGGTCGAGAATGATGAAATCAGTTACTTAAAAATGAGTTTTTTTGGATAAACAACACATTTCGTACAGAAGAATTTTGCTATAATTCGATAAAAGAATTCATTTTTGAATTTACAGTGTAGCTTGAACTACTCTAACTTGAAATTCTCTTTAGCTCGTAGTAGTATTCGTGCTTTCTCTATGAATTTTTCTTATATTTTGATCATTTAAACTCGAATTTTTCATTTAAAAACAACATGAGTTTGAAATTTAATTTAAATTTGATATTTTTATATTTTTTTTTCATAAATTATGATTTTATTTCAAATATTTTGATGAATTTTTTTTTAAATCGCCGATGAAAATTTTAATACAAATTTTAATGTTTTATTCGAACTTTTAAATCGCGATACAAAATCTGAAGCTCAAATTTTTCTTGTCACAGATACATTTTCACATCGAAGGGAAAAATCTAACCACTAAGTTTCTTTAGAATTATTCCTAAAGAAAAAACTTTTGAAATTCATTCACTTTTGAAAAAAAAATGATTTAAGTTCTAAACGAAACTGCACAAAGATACATCACAGATACATTTTCAAATCGAAGGAAAAAATCTAACCACTTAGTTTCTTTAAGAATTGTTCCTAAAGAAAAAACTTTTGAAATTCATTCACTTTTGAAAAAAAATTATTTAAGTTCTAAACGAAACTGCACAAAGAGCTTTATAAGCAAGCTTTGGATCTGCATTAGACACAACTTTACAAGATAGAAGCTCACAAAATTTTCAAAAAAAAATTTTTCAATATATTTTTTTTTTATTACTGATGAAAAAATGTTTCAATATTATTTTTTTTTATTACTGATGAAAAAATTTTAATTTTATTAAACATTTATTTTTTATTTCAAAAATTTTAATTTTATTGAAAAAAAAATTTTCAATCTTAAAAATTGTAATCTTACTAAAGAAAACTTAATTTTTTATTTTTATTTATTTTGTTAAAGAAAATTTGTTCACCACAAATTTTAGTTTTAGTAAAAAAGTTTTTCTAAACCTTAAAAATTTGAATTTTATTAAAAAAAATTTTTTTTTTTATTTATTTTTTAAAGAAAATTTTTACACCAAAAATCTGAGCATAAGAACTACGGTACCAGTAAAATTTTGTACAACAAAAGAAGCTCAGCCGCCGGTTATAATTTTTTGAAGTAATACAATTTTTAATAGTTTTTACAATTTTTTGTTTATGTATTTTATTGGAAAATCTTGAAAATTTGAGCAAAAAAAATTTATTCAGAAAATATCCGACAAATTTTTAATAATTTTTTTTTAAATTTTTCACCAAAACTGAGCATAAAAACTGCAGTACAAGTAAATTTTGTTGCGGCAAAGCGGCGGCCGGTTTTTTGTTAAGTATAAAAAATTTTTAATTTTTTTTTTAAATTTGTTTTTTTTTTTTTTGTTAAAGCAAAACAACTTTACAAAGGCAACAACCAAACTTTTATAAAAATAATTTTTAAACTTTATTAAATAGGCATGAAACTTGAAAGCTTACCTTTAACTTTGCTCGAACCGAGCACTCCATATTGCGACTGATATTGATTCTGCACTGCAATCACTTCCATTTTCATCTGTGGTTGAGTGTGTGTGTGTGTTTGTATAGCGTTTAGACGGCAAACTGCTTAAATTTTCTTTAATGCTCTAGCTCAAAAGCTCAATTATATTGTAAGCTGGCTTGGTTGGTTGGCGTTTTAATTGTATCACTTTAATTTTTGTTTTTTTTTTTATTTTATTTTATTTGTATTTTAATATCACAAACGAGGCTTTCTGACAATTTCTTCCTGATGTTAGAAAAAAACTTGGCGATTGCTTTAATTTGTAGCGGTTTCTGCTGTTGCTCTTGTTGTTGTTGGTAGCAATTAACGGTAACTTGCTTTATATCTCTTTAACTGCCTAAGCTTTTTTAAGCTCTAGATATTATTATGATTGATCACAGTTTGTTATATTTTTTAAAAAAATATTATTTTCTGGTTGTTGTTTTTTTATATCACTTTCAATGGCTTGGTTGTTGTTGGTCCGGCAAAAGTTACAAGTTGATGGCAATTAATTGAATTTGTTGCTGAGAAAATGAGATACGTATTTTATCTTAACAATTCTATGCTTGTCTGTATCTAGCTGTAAGTACGCGTTATGCTGCTGCTTTATAGAATTCTTCTTGAAACTTTTATATAAATTTTTTGTTTTTAGTATAAATTCTGTCTTTTTGATAGAAAATTTATTTTAAAATTTTTTTTTTAAGTTATATGGGTCTCTGCTATACTTTCGCTGCTCGGTTCTTTTTTTGGTTCCGATGTGAACTTCAGCAGTGTTTCGAAGCTACTATGAAAACCGGCTCGCTGCTGTCGCTATTTGTAGGATTTTTTGAACAGCGACGAACAGTGGGCTATAGAGTCGCTAACTAATCGTGCGACAGTATAAGCAGCAATACTGAACTGGCTAAAGCGACAAGAGAATCTTTTGAATGCTGCTCTTTGAAGAGGCACAGGCACAGCAGGTAGTTTTGAATGCTTTGTGTATCTCATGGATGCGTTTATATGCGAAGTACTGTGCAGTATGTAGCAGAACATACGGCTCGTCATCAGCTGTTTAACAGCCCAGTACCGGTGCCCGCAGACTCTCTTCAAGCTGTCGCTGATATATAAAATATGGAGATATATATATGTTTAAGTTGGAGCTGCCTTTGTGCTCATTTGTTGTGTTTTTTTTTATAGTTATGTGTCTTTTGAGGGGCTATAGAGCGCAAAGAGCGGAGTGTAGTTGGGGTCTTGTAGATTCTTTTTTACTTTTTGTGTTCAAATGTTCTGTTGAAGATCTGGTAAAGAAGAATTGAGTTGTTTTTGTTTAACTCTATTTAAGTTTTTTAAGATTTGCTTAATTAAACGACTTGATATCATCAAGAGAGAGAGAAAAAGAGGAAAGTCGGAGGCAGCGGGTTTGAAAAAGTGTAGAATTGCTTTCAAGTGGCAGAGAAGAAGACTATGGTTTGGGTTCTACTTTTTGTTAGTTGTTTAGAAGTAAGCGATAAATGTGAAGTATTTCCTGAGAAATAAGAAGGCACGGTTTTCGGGAACAACAATATTGGGGGTAAGGAAAAGAGAACAATTTTTTTTCTCGGAGACTTTCTTTAGAAATATTGTAACAAAAATATCGGCCAGAAGTAGGTAAAATAGCTAAAGAGAGTGTGATAGAAATACATTAAAATAAATAAGTACAAAAACGCACATAAACCTGGAGAGAGAGAGAGAGAGAGGGAGAGGTAGAGTGGGAGAAAAGAGTGATTGGGGTACTACATGTAATAAGTAAAAACTTGCAGATTATTGAGCAGAGAAATATTGGAGAAGTTTTAAGGCAAATAAAAATAACAGATGTAAGGCAAAGAGATATTAAAAAAAAACAAAAGAGTAAAGAGTGAATAAAATGAGTAAATATGAAAAATATAAAAAGAAAAAAAATCACAGTTATTATAAAAATAAAAAACAGCTGTAAGGAAAGAAGAAATAAAAGAAAATAAGAGAAAAGTGATGAAGGTAAATATAAAAAATACAAAAAATATAAAAAGTTAAGAAATTACTGATATAACGATGAGCTGATGAGTTATAAGAGGTAAGAAATCACAGATATTGTAAACATAAAAATGTTTAAACAGATGTAAGGAAAATAGAAATACAAGGATATAAGAGAAAAATTATGAAGGTAAATATAAAAAATTTAAAAAAAGTAAAAAAAATCACTGATATTACGATGCGCTGATGAGATATAAGAGGTAAGAAATTACATATATTATAAACATAAAAAGAACAGATCTAAGGAAAAGAGAAATAAAAGAAAATAACAAAAAAGTGACGAAGGAAAATATAGAAAATAAAAAATCGTAAGAAATCATAGAAATAAAAATAACAGATATAAGGAAAGAAATAAAAAAGCAAATAAGAGGAAGAGAAGTTATGAAAGAAAATATAAAAAAATATAAAAATTATAAACAGGTAATAAATCTCAGATATTACGATGAGCTGATGAGATAGAAGAGGTAAGAAATCACAAATATTATAAACATAAGAGAAAAGTGATGTAAGTAATGAAAACATAAAAGCAAATAAGATAAAAGTGATGAAGGTAAATGTAAAAAGGCAAACAATCACAGGTTTTTTAAAAATAAAAATAACAAATCTAAGGAAAGGAGAGATAAGAGAACATAAAGGACTCAGGTAGGTAAACATAAAAAATATAAGAAGATAAGAAATCACAGATATTTAAAACATTACAGATGTAGGAAAGAAAGAATTAAAAGAACATAAGAGAAAAAATAATGAAGGAAAATATAAAAAATATGAAAAGGTAAAAAATAAAAGATATAATAAAAAAAAAAAATATGTGAGCAAAGAAGAAATAAAAGAAAATAAGAGAAAAGTCATATAGGAAAATACAAAAAATGCAAAATTGTACGCAATCTTAGTTAAAAAACCATAAAAATATGAATAAAAATAAAAAACTTACTCAAAAATAAAACATATAAAAATAAAAACAAAAAACAAATAAAAATAAAATAATAATAAAAACAAAAATAAAAATAAAAATAAAAAAGAAAATACAAATAAAATAAAAATATATATAAAAAATAAAAAGAAAAGAAAAAGAAAAAGAAAAAGAAAAAGAAAAAGAAAAAGAAAAAGAAAAAGAAAGAGGAAAAGAAAAAGAAAAAGAAAAAGAAAAAGAAAAAGAAAAAGAAAAAGAAAAAGAAAAAGAAAAAGAAAAAGAAAAAGAAAAAGAAAAAGAAAAAGAAAAAGAAAAAGAAAAAGAAAAAGAAAAAGAAAAAGAAAAAGAAAAAGAAAAAGAAAAAGAAAAAGAAAAAGAAAAAGAAAAAGCAAAAGAAATAAAAATAAAAAATGTACAAATAAAAATACAAATAATGATAAAAATGAAACTTTATAAAAAAAATAAAAATAAAAATAACAATAAAAATAAAAATACAAATACAAATAATTATAAAATACAAATAATAATTATAGTAGCAATCAAATTAAAAATAAAAATAAAAATAAAAATAAAAATAAAAATAAAAATAAAAATAAAAATAAAAATAAAAATATAAATAAAAATAAAAATAAAAAAAGAAGAATAAAAATATAAATAAAAATAACAATAAAAATAAAACTAGATACAAAAATGAAAATAAAAATAAATATAAAAATAAAAATACAAATAAAATTAAAAATATAAATAGAATTATAAATAAAAATTAATATAAAAATAAACATTAATTAAAAAAAAAACAAAAAATAAAAATAATAATAATTAAAATAAAAATAAAAATATATACTAAAATAAAATAAAAATAAAGATAAAAATAAAAATAAAAATAAAAATAAAAATAAAAATATATATAAAAATAAAAAAATAAATGGAAATATAAATATATATATATATAAATCAAAATAAAAATATAAATAAAACTAAAAATAAAAATATAAATAAAAATAAAAGATTAAGATTACAAATAAAAAAAAATAATAATAAAAATAAAAACATAAATAAAATTAAAAATAAAAACAACAATAAAAATATAAATATATATATATCGCACACTAAATACAAAACAGTCACAACTCAAAAAACACGACTTTTCAGGAAAAGCGAAAAATAAAACTCTTTGGTTGAAACTGCAGAAGAAAAACAATTTTCATTTAACACAAAAACTTCATTCTTCCAGTTAATGAAGAAAATAACGAAAAATATAGTCAGATATGTGTTTTATAAATTGATTTATAACAAAAATTCGATATAAAAAATTTTGAGTTGTGACTGTTTTGTATTTAGTGTGCGATATGTAAAGATAAAAAAAATAAACATAAAAATTAATTTATAAATACACTTAAAAATCAAAATTAAAATATAAATAAAAATTTAAAGGATAACAAAAATAAAAACGGAAATGAAAATAAAAATAAAAATGACAGATATAAGGACAAGAGATATAAAAGAGAATAAGTGAAAAGGTGGTAAGGTGGGAAAAGGTAAGAAATCACAGATATGAGCAGAAAAGAAAAAAGATGGAAGAAATAAAAAATCACAGAAATTCTAAAAGAGATGATATATGAGAGGAATTGTTGAATAAAAAACAGTTTAAACTAACCGATAGTGTGAAAGAGAAAAAGCTAAAAGAGTGGAGATGGAGGAAAAATAAAAAAATGTTAACGTCTCAAAATTAACAAAAAATGTAAAAAAACTCGCCAAAATTCTGTTAGAGATGAGATAAGAGAAGAATTGTTGGATATATAAATAAATTGAATATGTAAGGAAAGGCGAAATAAATGAAAATAAGAGAAAAGTGATAGAGGAATATACAAAAATAAAAAATGTAAGAAATTATATAAATTAAATTAAAATGACAGATATAAGAAAAAAATTAAATAGAATAAAAGTGATGAAGGTAATAAAAGAAAAAGAAAAGTAAGAAACCAAAATTAAAAATTACAGAAAATCTAAAAGAGATGAGAAACGAAAAGAATTGTTGGAAAGAAGTGAAAAAGAAGTGGAAAAATAAATAATTGTTATATCCCCAAAAATATTATAAAAATTGAGAAAAAATAAGAAAAAAATCTTTTAGAGAAAAGATATGAGAAGAATTGCTGGATATATAAACAAATAAAAAAATTACATATAATCGGAAAGAAACAAGCTAAAAGAGTGATGATTGAAGAAAACGAAATAATTGTTAAATTCTCAAAATTAATAAAAAATGTATGACGAAAATTCTATAAGAGAAGAGATATTAGAAGAATTGTCGGATATATAAATAAGAGAAAATGACGGATAATAAGAAAAAGGGAAAGCTAAGAAAGTGATGATGAATAAATAATTGTTAAAATCTCAAAACTTATAAAAAAATTAAGAAAAAATCATAAAACTCTTTTAGAGATGAAATATGAGAAGAATTGCTGGACGTGTAAATAAGTGAAAAATTACATATAATCGGAAAGAAACAAGCCAGGAGAGTGATAATTGAGGTGCAATAAATAATTGTTAAATTCTCAAAATTAATACAAAAATTGAGAAAAATTTACACAAATTCTTTTAGAAATGAGATATGAGAAGAATTTTTGGATATAAAATTTAGTGAAAAATGGTACTAAAAAGTTAGTAGGAAAGAGAAAAAACTAAGGGAGTGAAAATTGAGGAAAAATAAATAAATGTTAAAAAAACAAAAATTGAGAACAAAATACAAAAATTCTTTTAGAGATGAGATATGAGAAGAATTGTGGGATATATAATAATGTGAAAAACGACTACAAATTTAGAAGGAAAAAGAAAAAAATGAAGAAAATGATAATTGGGGAAAATTAATAATTTTTAAAATATCAAAATTAATAGAAAAACTAAGATAAAATCACAAAAATTCTGTTGATGAGATGAGATATGAGAAGAATTAATGGACATGTAAATAAATGAAAAATTACATATAATCGGACAGAATCAAGCCGCTCTCTTGAGTGGCGATTGAGGAATAATAAATAATTGTTAAATTCTCAAATTAATATAATTAAGAAGAATTTTTGGATATATAAAGAAACAAAAAGTAACATATAACCGGAAGGAGAAAAACCTTAGTGAAGGTGATTGAGAAAATGTAAGTTAATGTTAAATTATCCAATTAATACAAATTGTTAAATTTTCAAAATTAATAAAAGATTGAGAAAACATTACAAAAATTCTATTAGAGATCAGATATGAGAAGAATTGTGGAATATATAATGAAATGAAAAATTACTTAAAACCAAATGGAAAGAGAAAAAAAACTAAAAGAGTGTTGATTGAGAAAAAATAAATAATGAAATCTCTTAATAAGCTTTTATATTGCATTTTAAGAAAGAAACAGCTGTGAAGTATAGACATAATAAAAAGTGAAAAACCACAGACATAAAGCAGAAAAAAAGCTAAAAGAGTAGTAGAGAGTAATAACAAAATACTACAAAAAAATTTCTCTTAGAGCAAGAACCGAGTAAAATTGAAAGAAGTGCCTTTATATATAACCTCATATAGAAAATACGGTGTATTATGGGTGTAAGGGAGAAAAAATTAAGAGAGCAACAAAAGGTTAAGAATAAACAGCTGTGTACTATATAAATAAAAATAATTAAAAAATCGCAGATATAAGGCAGAAGAAAAACTAAGAGAATAGACGAGAGTAATATAAAAAAACTAAAAAAATTATTTCTCCTAAAGCAAGAACAGAGTTAAATTGAGAGAAGCGCCAGAACATAAATGAAAAATCGCTAATACAGAAAAGACAGTGTGTGAGGGGTGTAAGGGGAGAGAGCGGAAAAGTTAAGAGAGCAACAGCAATTAAATAAGAAACAGCTGTGAAGTATATAAAAACGTGAAAAATCGCAGATATGAAGCAAAACAATACTTAAGAGAGTAACTGAGAGTAATATCAAAAAATTAAAAACTTCTGCTAAAGCAAGAACCGAGTAAAAGTCAGAGAAGTGCGTATACAATAGCGATATAGGTATTGTTAATATAGAAAAGACGGTGAGATAGAGGTGTAAGGGGCAAAAATATCAAGAGAGCGGGAATGTTTATAATATAGAAAAGACATTATACTAGAGGTATAATGGGATAAGAATCAAGAGAGTGAAAATGTTTATAATAGAGACAGGACAATTTTATAGGAGTGTCAGGGGAAAACAAAATCAAGGGGGAAAAATTAAGAGAACAAAAAAATTAAAGAAGAAACAGCTGTGAAGTATATAAATATAAATAAGTGAAAAATTGCAGATATGAGACCAGAAGAAAAGCTAAGAGAGTTACTGAGAGCAACGAAAAAAATTTTTAACAATATGTTAATCAGAGAAAGAATTGAATACAAATGAGACAACTCCCTGTACATAAACGAAAAATCGCTTATATAGAGAATGTTGGGGGTAGAGGTGTAAAAGGGGAAACATCAAAAGAGCGAGAATGTTTATGTTATATAAAAGATGGTGTTCAGAGGGATTCAGGGGGAAAAGAAATAAAGAGAGCGATAATGGTTTGTTATAGAAAATATGGTGTTATATGGGTTTAAGGGGGAAAAGAAATAAAGAGAGTGAGAATGTAATGTAGAAAAGACTCTGTTGATAGCAGAGTAAAAAGGGCAAACAAAAGAAAAGACTGAAATTTTTATAATATTGAAAAGACGGTGTTTTAGAGATATAAGGGTGTCAAAAATAAAAGAGCGGGCATGTTTTTTAATATCGAAAAGCTGGTGCTATAGGGTTATTAAGGATCCAAAAGTCAAGAGAGCGAGAATGTTTATTATATAGAAAAGATAGGAAGGGGTGTAAGGTAGAAAAAATCAGGAGTGCGAGAATGTTTACAATATGGCAATACCGGCGTGATACAAGGGCGTAAAGGAGAAACAAATCGAGAATGTTTATAATATTGTTTAAAATGATTTACGAGAATGTTTATAATATTGAAAATATGATGGTATAGGAGGGGTATAAGAGAGAAAAATACAAAAATCAAGAGTGCCAGAATATTTTAATTATAACATGGGGGGAATATTAATAAAATAAAATGCTCTTTGCTGCTTGATGGAAACTGAGGGGTAGACTAAAAAAATTTGGCTAAAAATCAAGACAGAGAGAATACGAGAGATGATGCTCTACATAACAGATTCGGGCACACTGAGGAGCTAGAGTAAGAAAATTTGTTGAGGCTTGTTTTTTACTTTGTAATCGGGGTAAAAATGAGTTGCCCAAGACTGCTACGGTTTTTCACTCTTACTCTCTCTTTTTCTCTCTTCATAAACTATGTGACAGAAAGGTACATTAATGTTTTGCTCTTTTATATTTTAAGAGTGAGTTTTTAAGCAAATGTCATAAAGTAGTTGAGAAGTATAGGCAATTATAAATAAATGAGATGTAAGTAAGGGTAGAGAGAGCAGAAGTGAGTGACTATAGCACTGTCGTGCCGAAACATACAAAAACCAAAGCGGTCATATGGTTGAGAAATTGAGGGGTCGAGGCAAGCGGGCTAAAATTGAGTTTCCAAAAAACTGTCGGCTTTTTCTTCACGATACTGCCATAGCAAGCATATTAATTCTCTCACTAGCTCTGTTTGCCTTCACAGACACTGTCACAGCAAAGCATATTACATACAAAAACCAAAGCAGTTATATTAGCTGAGCCATAATTTTCTGCTCTTTCTCTTCATAGACACTTGCACAGCAAAGCATATAAATTGTTTGCTCTTTTGTAATGAAGAGTGCGTTTTTAAACAATTGTGTTAAAGTAGTTGAGAAGTATATGCAACAGAAATAAAACAGCTGTAAGCAAGGGTAAAGAGAGCATAATGTGAGAGACTGTCGTGCCGGAACATACAAAAACCAAAGCAGTCATATGGTTGAACAAGTGAGGGCTGGAGGTAAGCAAAGTAATACACAGCTTGAGCATAAGAGAGAGAGAGAGACAGTGAGGTATAAGAAAAGCCTTCGAGCCAGTAATTTTAAGCGAGCATAATTTAATCAAGGACAGTGAGAGCAAGTTTGTTTAGTATGGAAAGAGGCGGAGGGCAAAGAGTATGGCCGGGTTTGCTGCGCTGAGCAACAATTTCATGGTGTACGTGACTTTGTACGGCTCAGCGCTGCATACAGTGTGTGCGAAATGAACGAGTTTTTGGACAAAATGCATTTGCTAACTGCATGCATATATAACAACAACAACAACAACATATGCAACAAAAATAAACTTCAACAATTAAACCACAGTTTTATATAGAGACCAAAACAAGTGCTTAAACACAAAATTTTCGGCAGCCCATTAAGCCGGTTTTAAAGCTCTTCAAAGCACACACAAGTGCCGCTAATGGCCCAAAATGCCCCTCTCTCTCTTGACTACGTCTCAACTTAGACCCTTATGTGCCTCAACTCAGCTGGCTGCTTCACCGAAACCCAACCGAAGTGGGACAACGATGAGGAAGGGTTGCAAAAAAACTGGGATACACAGACCAAACGACATATACATAGTTTCCTGTTGGGAAAAAGAAATCAAGTACCTATCTACATACTTATATATATATATTCATATAAAAACATATAAATCACTTTGTTGTTTCTTCTATAATGTTCTATACATAATAAATGTTGCACAAACAACTGACTCGTTCTAGTGTGTATGCGTTATAAATGCAAGTCGGTCGGTATCCCACAGATACTTAGTATCTCGCTCTTTCAACTAAGCACATAAACAGCCGGCTTTCGTTTACATATGTGCAAGACATACACATGTTTGTCGGTATGTTTAAAAAAAAAATAAAATGTATCTAACAACACTTTATTGCTGCTGCTTCTTCTTCTTACGCTGCTGTTTCTTGTTGTTTTTTTTTTCTAAATTTTATTTGCCTATCCAGCTTGTTTGCGGGGGCGCAACGCAATGTCCGCGGAAATCCAGATTTCCCTCAGCTGTTTAGCCAGTTTGTTTAGGGGGGAGGGGGGAAACCAGCAGCAACTTCTGGCTGATGAAAATTGCCAACAAGGAGAATCATAACAACAACAACAGCTACAAAAAAATCAAAGAGCACAACTTGTTTAGCTGTATCTAGCAGTTACAGCTGCTAGCAGGTTTCTTCTCACACTTGCTCCTCTCCACATGCACTCATAGTACCTATAACTAAATCTGGATATCTGTGTATATCCAGCGCTCTTTACATTTTTCTTTTTCTTGACTATTTTTTTACTTGCTGCTCTTCAATATATATGGCAAATAAACGGCTGTAATGACACCCGCTTTCCCCCCTGCTCACCCCCATCTCAGCGTGTGGTTTTGGACCTGTAAATAATGCGCTGTTGCCTATTTTCCGAGCTGTGTATAGCTTACATGCCGTCGATATACATACAAACTAACAAACATACATACATACATTCATACATTTATGCATACATATATATTTACATATTATATTCATACATGTACAAATGGATGAAGTTGATTTTTTTTTGTGCTGTGCT
Source organism: Tetanocera ferruginea (assembly GCA_958299015.1). Taxonomy (NCBI): domain Eukaryota; kingdom Metazoa; phylum Arthropoda; class Insecta; order Diptera; family Sciomyzidae; genus Tetanocera; species Tetanocera ferruginea. Next base: position 14,579,666 of record OY282644.1, read on the forward strand.
ACAGTGTTAACTCGGTATTGTTTTTCTTATGCAAGTCAAATGTTTGGAAGACTTGTATAAGATTTGTATAAGACTTGTATAAGACTTGTATAAGAATTGTATAAGACTTGTATAGAACTTGTGTATAACTTGTATAAAACTTGTATAGAACTTGTATAGAACTTGTATAAGACTTGTATAGAACTTGTATAGAACTTGTATAAGACTTGTATAGAACATTGCAAAAAAAAATTGCAATTTCAGCCCTTGAAAGGATCAATAATGTTGTGTGTGTTTGCCCACAATTGACCGACAACTGGACCTACATGTTTTATGCCTACTCCGAACGATGTAAGTTCATGTTCTCAAGAAGCTTTACATGACATTTTTACCCTCTGAGGTTTGCCATTGTCTGCAGAGAGGTGGTGACCGATCAGAACAATTTTTTATTGAAAAAACTTTTGCCGCGACTGGGGATCGATTCACACACTTAACCTGCATGCCACTCTCACCACCATAAGACTTGTATAGGACTTGTATAAGACTTGTATACTTGCATTAGACATTTTTTTTTGAGGCAAAACATTTTTTTAAACAAACAAAGAAAACTGTTATTGATACAAAAGGTTCGAAACCAATTTGTCTCATATCCCATTTTGCCTCATAAGGTCCGTCATGGCATATTAGCTTTGCGAGCAAATTGTTAATAATTAACTAATCAATTAAAATTAATCACAAATTAAAATTTAATCAATTAAAATTAATCATGCCCAAAAATTAAGTGCGTACGATTTAGATTAGCTGGAAAGAATATTAAATTTTAATAAACCATTTTTCCCACATCCTATTCCGATTTTTTCCATATCCCCATTGTTCTCATATCCCCATTTAGACACATATATGGCCCTTTTAGCAAATTTAAGCAATAACATGACAATTGTTGAGTTTTTAGATCATAATAAGGTCTCGCTTAATCTTAAAACTCAAATATATTTAGCCCAGTTTTGCCAAAAATTAATTTTTGAACGATTTTAGTCGTATCGAAAGAATATTTTGAAGCTTAATATTAAGAAACTGCTTTGGTACAATTTTGCAGCATATCCCTAATTTGCACCATATCCCTAATTTGCCCCATTTATCCCTTCTCATCACATTTTTGAAAGAACATGGCTTGCATTAACTTTTAAGGTCCTAACTGGCACTTGCTTGTTGTCAAAAATTCAAAACATTTGGCCCAATTCTACAAAAAACGATTGTTAGACCCATTTTAGACCAATTTTATAAGTTTTAAAAACTTTAAAGTAATGGATATGTTAAAATCACTGTAGGTTTTTGTTTTTGGGCCTTTATTGACGCCTTAATCATTGACACTGAATCGATAGTTCAACGGCTATTAAGACGAATTTTTCAAGCTCCTGATGTCATAGTTCTGTAAAAACAAGGTTAAATTGGCTTCATTAAGCCTAATAAACCCTTTTTTTGTCGCAAATTCCCCCTAAATTGAATTGAGCACAGTAAATTTCTTTAAGTACACTAGAGACTCAGTATATATTAAACCTCAACGAAACTTAAGCCGGTAGCATTTCTTGACAGTATCTGGATATAATCAAGAGATCGACCTTAGAGCTTTCGAGTTATAAATTTGTTAATAATTGGACATATGTCGGTTCCTTAGGTTTCAAACAACGTTGACGTGCCTACAAGCTTCTGTGGTTCCCATACATAGTTGTTCCAATAGCATTTGGTTACTAAATCTTACAAGGGTTTTGATATGACTCATTTATTTCGCAATGACTCGATAGATATACACCGATTCATTTTAACTCCCAATATCGGGTCACTTTTTTTTAATTATTAATTTTTTTAATAATTTTAAGTAATTTTGGATTCTTCAACATCAATTAACCCTCAATACCTGCAAAGCTCAATAAAATCAAGATCAGTCGTTGGCTTATATAACCTAGTAGATATTGTAACGCTTATCTATTCCCAATGAAGCCATTGATCTACTCCGATTCATTTCGTCCTTAAAATTTCGTAGTAATATCCTCAAAAGTCAGAGATCTGTAAATTATGCGGTCAGTTTTGGCTTCTTGGAGCTCAATTCACCTACATGAATTGCGTTGGGTCAAATAATCTAGTAGATTTTTTCATGACTTCATTGATCAAGTCGAATTTATATTGGCAATTTGTATAAATAAACGATAACTGTTGACTACTCAAAATCCTTAAATGTCCAAAATATCAAACTCAAAAACCTAGCTTTTATTGGCTTTTCAGCTGTTTTTTTTCCCCTTCCGTCGTATGGCCCTTGGATCGACCACTATATTGGCCACTGCGAGTATCGAGATCAATATTTTCTTAGTAGGGACGTTGCCTGTCATTATCTCATCATTAGCTTTCCTTCTAAGTCACTCGATTTTAATGTACTTGACTATCTCAATGTCGGCGTAAGGCTGAAGACAGTTATTCAGCCATTGACGCAAACTGATCCATAGATTTTGCAGAGGTTCTTTCTCTCGGTACAAAGTCTTTTATCAGGAAGTCTTAACCCCTGAGTGCCTGCTTCATATATGCCCTGGTTCCGATCTCTGGTTCTGTGTTCTGCTTCCGGACTATTTTTCTAGAATGGAGAAAGCTGCACGGAGAGAGAAGACTATATACTTCATTGACTGTACAACGCAATTGAGACCTTCTCGATATTAATCCTTTGTACAATCTAATATATTAAAATCTCGTGTCACGGTGTTAGTGTATGAACTCCTCCGAAACGGCTGGACCGATTTTAATGAATTTTTTTTTTGTATATTAAGTAGGTATGAGAATAGGTTATAAAATATTTTTTATTTTCCTACCCATGAGGGGCGTGGCAGTTTTTCAAGAAAACAAATTTTCGGTTTTACTTTCGTTCTAAATCGCACATAAATGAAAGTCGGTACGAACTTACTGTTGACACGCGCCCTTCGACTGTCAAATTTGAGCGATCTTTGGAAAGGGGGGCATGGCACCGCAAACACAATTAAACTTTTTGATATAGAATAGATTTGGAACTTGATGTCGTATAACAGTAAAGCTCAGTTTGAAATAACTGATTGATCAGGTCTTTCAATTATAAAAAAGACACTGGCATTGGAAAACGGGGCGTGGCTACGCTCATACAACTCGAATTTTTGATACAGAATAGCTATGGAAGTAAAATTCATATAACATTTTAACTCAGAATGAAGTTACTATTTGGTGGTGTTCTGCTACTGGAAGACTAGAATGGGCATTGGACAAGGGGTGTGGCTCCACCCATATAAGACACATTTTTTATATTGAATCGCTTTGGAAATAACGGTCACAGATCAAATAAACTGGGTTTGGAGTAACCATTTGGTGATATCCTACTATTCGAATATACTCGCAAACTAAAACTGGTGGCTCCACCCATAAAAGAAAATTTTTTTATTAAATAGCTTTGGAACTAATGGTCAAAGAATATTGAAACTTAGAATGGAGTTTGTCTATTGACAATCTGGAACAGGCATTGGACAAGGACGGCAGCAACGCGCCGGGTACCAGCTAGTTTTTTTTATAAAATCTTAATGGATGTATCCGATTAATTCTGGAGAAAACACCATCACAAGCCAGACAGTATGTCCCATTTTAGCTCGTTTGCAAGAAATGTTTCCGGGTCAGGTAATCTCTAAATATGGTCATGTCAATTGGCCTTGCAGACCATGTGAGTTGAAGCCGTTAGACATTTTCTTGTGAAGCAAAGCAAAAGATTTACGCTTCGTTGCTTATAAGCCCTTAAAGAAATTCACCGTTGTATCTCTTCCGCCATATTTTCAAACTAGATTGCCCATTTTTAAGCACATTACCAAAGAATTTCTGCACATTAGGTAAGATTTTATTGATTCCACACCATTGATAGTGCTTTCACGTTGGCTTATAGTTCCTAAAAAATATAAACCCCAAACCGTTCTATGTTTTTTGTTAACTTCCAGCAAGTGAATACCTACCAGGTGAATTTGTATGAACGATAGATTCATAGCTGACCCTGGCTCACAGTTATGGTAAGATCTTCAATTGAAAGGGGCAAAAAAATAATGGACTTTAAAATTAATTTCGAAAAACGCTGTATCATCTCATTGAGCTGGACAGTAATCCGCGAACTCAGTTTTTACCCATTTAAGAGAAAACATGTCCTATTCACAAGAAAACAATTCACAAGAAATTTCCCCTTTTGAAGTCCCCAAAACTCAACAAAACTTATATTCAACAATAGCTCAAAATTTCTGGGAATAATCTGAAATAACAAACAAAATATTTAGAAAAAAATTGTAATTTTCCCCAGAAATAGTCCAATGGATAGTGCAGTAATCTGGTCGCCGGTCACTTCTAAAAACTAAATACAGAATAAATTAAACAAGGCGTAGATTGATGCAGAACTGTGAAACACCGGAGCTCCTTGCTCTCGGCTAACAAACCTTCCAATACTGACTACTGAATATCAGAAGTCATATTCACCAAGAATGTTCGCATCCCTTCATGCCAGAAATGGAATAAAAGACTACATCTCATAAATGGAGCCATAAACATATTCACAGACGGCTCAAAGTTTGAGGGGCGAGTAGAAGGAGGAATTTTCCACTACAGATCTGGAGATTGAAAATTCTTTGCGACTCCCCGATTATTGTAGCGTTTCCGAAGAGGAAGTCGGACAAGACTATGGACAAATACAAGAGTCCGCGCTAGAATACCGTCAAAGTGCTGCCTTCTAAAATGGAGCCAAGAACATATTAACAGACGGCTTCAAACTTGAGGGACAAGTAGGGTGAGAAGTTTCTTAACGGAGCTGGGGATTGCGACTACTGTCAGACTCCCCAATCATTGAAACGATTACAAAGTGGAAGTCTTGGCTTTGCTAAAGACTCCGCCAAGGGAGCATTTCAAATACAGAAGTATTCAACTTCTCAGATGGTCAAGAAACGCAAAAAGCACTATGATCATACTCAAAATCGATCGCTGCATGCCACAGGTCTCTTAACAAGATAGCTGAACGTGTCAGAATACACGTAATTTGGGTACCAGGGCACCGAGTTATTGAAGACAACGACCACCGCCATTTTTCCAGCGAAGTAGGAAGTTGGTATTCCCTTAGCCATCTTTAAACTTCAATGCAGAAAAAAATCCAATTCGCCAAGCCAAAACGCGTTGATCCCAATCTCACTAGCTGCCAAACAGCCAGAACAACCTGGAGTTCTTATAATATCACGCATACCGCTTTAGCATTTCGGCTCAGAGGGAGGGATCTTTTAGTACCAGTACTCTAGTTGGAGTACTTTTGTGACACTACTTAAAAGGAATTCATGCTCTCCGTCTGGCATTTGAAGCCAACGACCACTGCAGATGTTGCAATTGCAGTGGAGGTGAAGAAATTGTGGAGCATCTCCTTGTCCACTGCCCTGCCTTAAGTAAGAGGAGACTATTTACCCTATGATGACCTATTCGCACTAGCAGCGAGCTCGGAAATCAAGCCGAGCCAAATACACAGATTTACTTAATCCATAGATCTAAATCCGTGCTTTCATATATAGCGGGATAATTAAAAACGATGGTTCTTTCAACCAACCAACCCTTTCAGTCATACATTTTCAATATTTTCGCCTGAATTTTTTTATTCGAGGGTTTTTAGAAACGCTTTTTACGAATCTGAAGGCCTTAACTCTCGGAAATTACTCACAACTAAAGACGTTACTCACAACTAATGACGTTACTCACAACTAATGACGTTACTCACAACTAACGACGTGAACGTAGAGGCTTTTAGCCTTTAAATTTGTACCTTTGGGGGTGGAGGTAGGGGGTAGGTGTTACCGAACAATTTGGAAGAAAATAGTTCAATGGGAGTCGGTCGAACATTGTACCCATCTAGGGACAACACTTGGATAGTTATGGAGGTTTTTGTCTAATTTTTCAACTTTTCACCAACCTATAACCCCGATGCGGCACAACTTGGCCCCATTGTACCCATCTAGGGACAACACTTGGGTAGTTATGGAGGTTTTTGTCTAATTTTTCAACTTTTCACCAACCTATAACCCCGATGCGGCACAATTTGGCCCCACACCAGCCAGAATTTTTTTTCCAAAGTATTTTTTGTCGAACCTTACAAAATTTAGGGTTTCTGGGTATCAAAATCCCGTTACTAATGATCTCCATACAACACTATTTCAATATTTCAACACTAATTTGAGCAGATTCAAGTTACTGTGTCCCCAGATAACATCTCAAAAAGATAGGCCTAACTGATTTAGATGTCTGCAGACACTACGCGAAGGAGGAATAAACTCCAAAGCATATTCTTTGTCTATCTCCAACAGTTTATAATCTCTGACTTATTTTTATTGTTGGGGCATTAGGGACTTGATCAAAAATATGGCAACCCATATGGCAATCGTCTCCTATGAGATGGTTCCGGGTTCAATTCGCAGAGATGAAGATAATTTTTTTTTTCATTTCGTTCGAAGTAATAACATTTTCTGTTATTAATATAATGAGTGCAAAATCAAAACATGGTTTGATTATGAGAACTTAATCTCAGTTGATGCTATTGAAACCTGACATATTTCTTCGCTTGTTTAGTTTGCCTTTTGTTCATTCATGAACCAGTAGAAGTGGAATGCAACGTCAGAGCATTCGACGCTTATGCTATGGGTCTGGGTTCGTTTCGCAGTGATGAAGATACATTTAATAAAAAATAAAATAAATATTAGTTTGCTTATATTTAGTTAGTCTTTTAATCATACATGAGACAATAGAAGTACGTCACGACGTTAGAGCATTTGACGCTTATGCGATAGGTACGGGGGTTCGATTCTCACTGATGACGATGATAATAATAAACTTCTTTCTCAGTGTAAGTACTTTGTTCTCAAGGGCTTCATTCTTAGGACCTTAACAATTCATGCTATGCGTCGCGGTGCACATAAACTAACTAACTGACTATAGCTTTAATATTGAATTCAATAAATGTGATCCTCAGAAGCTCTCATGAAGCCCTTTTCTTCATGTACACTTCCAAAAAATGTGATTTTGGATTGTGTTGATCTTATACGAAATGAGCGACTCTGACCTAACCGCAAACCCATGTCATTATCATCATCATGCTCGTATATCACACGACAGGAAGTCATTGAATTCACAGGAAGTCTAGATATCACAAATTTTGCACGTCAAGACGACAGCCCTTTAATAATTTATTTTTTTTTTTCATTACAGCCAAGGATATCTATCTACAACAATTAAAATGTCTTTTCTAGTGAGCGTCAGAGTGATATCATAAATATGTTACTTTAACATTAACCACAAGTAGTCAGTCTACTTGACACACATTCATGACTAGCCGTTGATAGTTTCGTCCTTTGCATTTAAATGAATCCGTTCATAATTTCTGTGGAATTTCCAAAGTCGCGTCCGTAAGGACCTCTCAGCAACCTGAACAAACTAGCTCTTTATTCACTTAATTGCTGTAGTTAACTTTTCGACCATTTGAGCTCTTCTTACAGGCACTTTAATTAGACTCAATCCCAACATTAGGAAAAACACAAAATATTTTTCCGATCATTTATGTAGGATCTGTTTGTACGTAGCTATTCTATTGTTCGCAGGCTTGTATACATACAAAGCTTGGTATAGTTTAATTTATGTTTGGGAAACTTCCGCCTTTGTGTTGTTTAGGTAGCTGGCGCTGTTATGTTGCAGCTTAATTGTTTTTTTAGTATAGCTGGACGCACCAGATAGTTGATGACTGACTACCTGTTCCCAAAAACGAAATTTACTCAGCTGGCTTGCAACGAAGGGTATTTCAGTTAATAAGCGTATCGAAAAAAACCCCTAGAATACTTCATTAACATATGGCACACAATAGTTAAATAAATAATATTGAACATATTTCATAATAATACGTAGCTCAAAAAAGTATAGCTTAATTAAAGCACTGTTGCTAGCAGCGTATTTTGAATATCATTTTCCAAAAATATGTTCCGCTAAGCAATTTGTTGGTCTTTAGGGGGCAGAAAAAAAAATTATTTTCAGCATCAAAATCCGCTGACATAAATAGCAGTATTTTATTCATATTTCATTTAAATATTTCTATAACTTTAACTATAGTTGGTATGATGCAATCGTGTTTAGGCTGCGTGTAAGCCGTGTTCTTTGCACTCTCTCTCTCTCTCTCTTTCATCTATAATGTCCACTTTATTGTTGTTTTTTTTCCATATAATCTTCATGTTTGACAACTACGTGGTTGGTGTTTAAAATCTTTCTGTGTTTCTCTCAGCAACCTTGTTTTGAGGACATGTAAACATGATGCAATCTTGTTGAAACTGGTTGTTAGCCGGTGAACCTTTTTTCGTCATGATTTCCGAACACCATGTGGATGTTTTGTATATACATTTTTTTTTTTTGTTTTTTTTTGTTGTTGTTGCTTTGTATTCCATAAGGAAAAATCCCAAAATATTTGTGCAACATAAACTTGATTTCTGAGGATTGATTTTTTTTTTCATTTGAAGATTTTTCTTATGATGTTTAAGATACATTGAAATTGATACCATAACTCTAAAGTAACTAGAATCGAAGGTTCAAGAAGCTAACTCCTAATAGATAAGTTATCCGGGCTTCAATGTCATGCTTAATAATTCTACTGATGCCCTCCAACCATTTATATGGGTGTCATTTAGATCGATAAATCTATTAGGAGTTGCTTCCTTGATTCTGGACATTACCGGCATCTTATATTATAACAGTTCAACAGTTCAAAGATCTTACCTTTTACCCATGCTGAAAACATCAGGCTGACCTCCTGAATCCGCAGATACAACCGCTTTAAGTTCGAAATGCCAGCAGAAATGCAATGGTGTGGTATGAACTTATTTCACCGTAAATTTCTGAGCTGCGGTATATATAAAAAAAAATCCCAAAAAAGGATGAGCTTTACAACAAAAACAAAAACATTTAAGAATTAATATCATCCAGTCGCTCTAAAACCAAAGTAACACAAACACAAGCCCAAATAACGTTTAAATAAAATCCAAATAAAAATCTATATAAAAATATAAATTAAAATAAGAAATATATAAAAAAAACATATAAGAAAAATGTAAAAATATATTAAATTAAAACAATTAAATTTAAATGAATTGAAGTAAAATAATATTATGTAAATTCAATTAATTTTTTTTTAAATACAATAATATAAAATTAAAAAATATAGTAAAATAAAAAACAAAAAAAACTATTCAAATTAATTAAACCTAAAATAACAAAAAAATGTATAACTTACATCTGAAAAATGCAAAAATAAAAAAACATGCAATCAAATGAAGCCAAAACGAAAAATAAAATTTTAAAAAATAAATAACAACAAAAAAAAAGAAAATAAGAAATAAAACTTACAAAATATTTATATTCAAAATAAAATAAAAGAAAATTAAATAAAAAAAAAAAAAATTTAAAAATAGTAAAAATTTAATTAAAATACCATAATAAAATATGTAATTAAATAAAAGTTAGCAAAGGAGAGTAAAAAAATGTTATGACACAAAAAATAACAAAAAAAAAATTAATATTAAAATGAAATAAAATAATATGTAATTAAAAATAATACTCCACAATAAAAAATTAAGTAAAACAAATTATATTTCCATAAAAGGTAAACATAATCATTATCTAGAAAATCTATAATAACAATTAAAAACAATAACTTAAAGACTAACAAAATAAAATTAAACTGACACTTAAGATTAAAGTAATAAAAACTAGTAATAAAATAATGCTTAATAATCGTAGAAATAGCAATAAAACCTTAAAAAAATAAAAAATATTTGAAACAAAAAATAAAATAATATATTATAAAATAAAATAAAAAATCGTATTAAATAAAATAAAATAAAAACAAAAATTTAAATGTTGGGAAATAAAATAGAATTAACAATTAAAATAAAACAAGAAAAAATTATAAAAATTAAAGTAACATATATAAACCAATATCTTAAAAAACACAGTTTAAAAATATGCAATACTTTTAATTGAATAAAAGAAAATAAGCAAATTAAATTAATTTAAATTTAAAAAAATGAATAAAATATAAAAATACAAGAAAATCAAAAAAATTGAACGACACAAAATCAAATAAAATTTAATATAAATAAATAAAATAAGGCACCAGTAAAAAATTCCATACAATTAAAATAAAACAAGTAAAGAAAGTCTAAAGTCGGTCTAGCGCGACTATGAAATATCCTAAATCTGCTTTTTCAAAAGGTGGTGGACGTGTTCGTGGGCGGGCGACATCCATTTTCCCAAACATCTTCGTTTTGATATAAAATACATGCCTACCAAAACTTATTTCTGTATGTTAAACATAAGCTTATTTATTGAGTTTTCAATTTTAGGCGGATGACACTCATTTCTCAAAAATATCTTCGTTTTGTTATAAAAACATACGAACTAAATTTTATCTTTCTAGGTTAAACATAAGCTTATGTATGGAGTTTTACATTTTTGGGTTATATGGGAGGTGGGCGTGTCCGTGGGCGGTTAACACCCATTTTACTAAGACATCTTTTTTTTGATATAAAAAACATGATTACCAAATTTTATTTTTGTAGGTTAAACATAAGCTAATTTGTTGAGTTTTCAATTTTTGCACTGTATGGGAGGTAGGCGTGTCAGTAGGCGGATGATACCAATTTCTCAAAAACATTTTCGTATTGAAATAAAAAACATACCTTCAAATTGTATCTCTAGGTTACACATAAGCTTATTAATTGAGTTTTAAATTGCTGGGTTACATGTGAGGTGGGCGTGTCCTTGGGCGGACGACATCCATTTTTCGAAGACATTTTTTTTATATAAAATACATGCGTACCCAATTTTATTGTTGTAGGTTAGTTATGAACTTATTTATACAGTTTTATATTTTGCGTTATACGGGAGGTAGGCGTGCCCGTGGGCGTATTTGAAAAATATTCAATAGTGCAGATCCTTGGACCCATGTGACCTTAGGTACCGAGTTTCATCTAATTATCTACTCCTTCTTCTTCTTATCCTGTGTTTACATAAAACACACAGACGCACGGATGGACGGACATGGATAGCTCGACTCACGAGGTGACTCTAATCAAGAATATATACTTTTCTATACCGGACTCGCTTCGTTCTATGCGTTACAAACCTTTGCACAAAGTTAATCTACCCTGACCCTTCAGGTTTGGGGTATAATTAACTAACATTAAATAAAATTAAATTAACTTAACAAAAATTAAATAAAATTAAATGAAATTAAGTGAAATTAAATTAAATTACATTAAATTAAATTAAATTATATGAAATTATATTAAATTATATTAAAATAAATTAAAATAAACTAAATTAATTTAATTAAATTAAATTAAATTAAATTAGATTAGATTAAATTAAATTAAATAAAATAAAATAAAATAAAATAAAATAAAATTTAATTAAATTAAATTAAATTAAATTAAATTAAATTAAATTAAATAAAATTAAATTAAATTAGATTAAATTAAATTAAATAAAATAAAATTAAATAAAATAAAATAAAATTAAATTAAATTAAATTAAATTAAATTAAATTAAATTAAATTAAATTAAATTAAATTAAATTAAATTAAATTACATAAAATTAAATTAAATTAAATTAAATTAAATTAAATTAAATTAAATTAGTTTCAATTAAATTAAATTAAATTAAATTAAATTAAATTAAATTAATTTCAATTAAATTGAATTAAATTAAATTAAATTAAATTAAATTAAATTAAATTAAACATAATTAAATTAAAGTAAATTAAATTAAATTAAATTAAATTAAACAAAATTAAATTAAAATAAATTAAATTAAATTAAATTAAACTAAATTAAATTAAATTAAATTAAATTAAATTAAATTAAATTCAATTATTTGAAATGAAATTATATTAAAATAAAATAAAATAAATTAAAATAAATTAAATTAATTTAATTAAATTAAATTAAATTAATCAAACTATATTAAATTATATTTAATTAAATATTAAATTAAATTAAATTAAATTAAATTTAAATAAAATAAATTAAATTAAATTAAATAAAATTAAATTAAATTAAATTAAATTCAATTAAATTAAATTACATTAAATTAAATTACATTAAATTATATTACATTAAATTAAATTACATTAAATAAAATTAAATTAAATTAATTAAATTTTATTAAATTCAATTAAATTGAATTAAATTGAATTAAATTGAATTAAATTGAATTAAATTGAATTAAATTGAATTAAATTGAATTAAATTGAATTAAATTGAATTAAATTGAATTAAATTTAATTAAATTGAATTAAATTGAAAAAATTGAATTAAATAAATTAAATTAAATAAAAGCAAATTGAATAAAAATAGAATTAAATTAAATTAAAGTTACTTTAATAAACATTCAATTAAATTAAATAAAATTAAAATAAAATAAATTAATAAGTAAAGGTAAAGGTAAAGGTAAAGGTAAAGGTAAAGGTAAAGGTAAAGGTAAAGGTAAAGGTAAAGGTAAAGGTAAAGGTAAAGGTAAAGGTAAAGGTAAAGGTAAAGGTAAAGGTAAAGGTAAAGGTAAAGGTAAAGGTAAAGGTAAAGGTAAAGGTAAAGGTAAAGGTAAAGGTAAAGGTAAAGGTAAAGGTAAAGGTAAAGGTAAAGGTAAAGGTAAAGGTAAAGGTAAAGGTAAAGGTAAAGGTAAAGGTAAAGGTAAAGGTAAAGGTAAAGGTAAAGGTAAAGGTAAAGGTAAAGGTAAAGGTAAAGGTAAAGGTAAAGGTAAAGGTAAAGGTAAAGGTAAAGGTAAAGGTAAAGGTAAAGGTAAAGGTAAAGGTAAAGGTAAAGGTAAAGGTAAAGGTAAAGGTAAAGGTAAAGGTAAAGGTAAAGGTAAAGGTAAAGGTAAAGGTAAAGGTAAAGGTAAAGGTAAAGGTAAAGGTAAAGGTAAAGGTAAAGGTAAAGGTAAAGGTAAAGGTAAAGGTAAAGGTAAAGGTAAAGGTAAAGGTAAAGGTAAAGGTAAAGGTAAAGGTAAAGGTAAAGGTAAAGGTAAAGGTAAAGGTAAAGGTAAAGGTAAAGGTAAAGGTAAAGGTAAAGGTAAAGGTAAAGGTAAAGGTAAAGGTAAAGGTAAAGGTAAAGGTAAAGGTAAAGGTAAAGGTAAAGGTAAAGGTAAAGGTAAAGGTAAAGGTAAAGGTAAAGGTAAAGGTAAAGGTAAAGGTAAAGGTAAAGGTAAAGGTAAAGGTAAAGGTAAAGGTAAAGGTAAAGGTAAAGGTAAAGGTAAAGGTAAAGGTAAAGGTAAAGGTAAAGGTAAAGGTAAAGGTAAAGGTAAAGGTAAAGGTAAAGGTAAAGGTAAAGGTAAAGGTAAAGGTAAAGGTAAAGGTAAAGGTAAAGGTAAAGGTAAAGGTAAAGGTAAAGGTAAAGGTAAAGGTAAAGGTAAAGGTAAAGGTAAAGGTAAAGGTAAAGGTAAAGGTAAAGGTAAAGGTAAAGGTAAAGGTAAAGGTAAAGGTAAAGGTAAAGGTAAAGGTAAAGGTAAAGGTAAAGGTAAAGGTAAAGGTAAAGGTAAAGGTAAAGGTAAAGGTAAAGGTAAAGGTAAAGGTAAAGGTAAAGGTAAAGGTAAAGGTAAAGGTAAAGGTAAAGGTAAAGGTAAAGGTAAAGGTAAAGGTAAAGGTAAAGGTAAAGGTAAAGGTAAAGGTAAAGGTAAAGGTAAAGGTAAAGGTAAAGGTAAAGGTAAAGGTAAAGGTAAAGGTAAAGGTAAAGGTAAAGGTAAAGGTAAAGGTAAAGGTAAAGGTAAAGGTAAAGGTAAAGGTAAAGGTAAAGGTAAAGGTAAAGGTAAAGGTAAAGGTAAAGGTAAAGGTAAAGGTAGATTGAGATTGAGATTGAGATTGAGATTGAGGTTGAGGTTAAGGATAAAGATGAAGATAGGGACAAAGATAAGGAATCGTTGTACCATCTTAATAAGAAAGATCATTCAATAAGTTTTGCATCAAATTAATTGTGGAATATAACTTCATTAAATGGTTGCCTCTGCTGGCGTACATTAACCCATCCTGACAAATCAATTTTGCACCATATTTCCAATGGTTGCGGCCTCTATTCCTGCAAAAGTGCCCAGAATAATGTGTTGAAATCTTATTCAAGTACTTTAGGCATGAGTCGAACTTTAGAACACTAAAAAGTCCAAATGATGCACCCAGGAACAGGGGCCTTACTCTGTAACGCGATTCGAAAGTTAAATTGTTCGAATTCGGAAATTTGATACTCTGCAATTCGACTTTCGCATTAAATATTTTGACATTTCTTCTGTATTTTCACACAGATTTTCGCATTTTTAACGTTAAAAAGTCAGTTATGCTATCTTTAACTGAATATTTGATGAAACGATAAGTTAAGTCACTATCACTAATGCGAAAGAGTAACATATTGAAATTTTACTTTCGAATCGCATTTAATTTTCGAATCGCATTGCCTTTCGAATCGGGTTACAGAGTAAGGCCCCAGGTTTAGTCCTGCATATGAAACCCAAAGAAGCCATAAAAAAAGTCTTCTAAACAACATAACATAATTATTTTTTGAGTTATAAAAATTTTATTTTAAGTTCTCAAAAACTCAAAAGAACTATTAAAAGTAAGACTCATGCTTAAGGTACGTGAATGATATTCACGTTGATCACGTTATTACGAACTTCACGGGTAGTCCGTGAATTAAATACAAGTGTTGTAGAGGTTCACGTTTAAAAAGCGAACTACATGAAGTTCGAAAACACGTGAACACGTTGATGTGAAGCTCTACTATAAATATTCGTTTTTTAACAAATCTAAGATAGATAAAATAAAATATTGAAATAAAACAAAATTATTGAAAAATAATAATACATGAAATTTTTTACAATTTCTGTTGAAAGTTTTATTAAAACTCGTTGTTTTTGTATTGCACAATATAAAAGCATAAATTTAATTTAAAAACAATTTATGCAGTAGCTACCGTACAGCGTAATTGAAATAGTTATTTGGTTTTGTTATTGTAGTAATTGTTGTTTTTTTATACCATTTTAAAAGTTTTGCAAACTATTAATGCACTAACATCGAAGAGTTTTCAAAAATGATTTGCATATTTCTGTTTTAATAATTTAAGTTTTTATTAATTTCATTTTAAAATTTCTTTTAATATTGATAGTTAAGCATTGTTGCTTGCTATTTTCATAAATTTCTAAAAATATTCAACAAATTATATAAAGAGTTTAACACATTTTTAAAAAACGCAATTTAAGATTGTAACCAAAGGGAATGCAAACCATTCACAATAAATTTCTTATATATTTTTTTATCGACATATGCAAATTTTTTTTTAGTAGTTATAAAGCGTGTTTGGCATTAAATTAATGCAGCACGATGCTGTTACTGAATATAAATATTTAATTGATAAGAAAAATTATAATAAAAATTTATATATAGCAGCTAATGGGACTTAATGTAAGTAATGTTCTCGGTTTGGATTCGTTTCATTTGTTGTTTTTTTTGTTTTGTTAAATAAATTATATACTAACAATCGTTGATAAAATAAAGTGTTAACATAAATATCGTTACTATTATATATAAAAAAAAAAATTACAACAAAGTAGAGATAGCAGACTGTAAATTAATTAAGGCATTATATTAAATAACTAGGTATTAAGACAATTCACACAATATGCATGTATGCATGTACTTTAACTGTAAAGCTTAAAATACTTAGATTAATTAATGTTGATAACTAATATTTTGCCCTCGTTTGTTTTTTGTTTTTTTCTTAATTGCAGTATTTGGTTTTAGTTGTTGATTTAAATGTGTCATACATCGTTTTTTTTTCTTTTTTTTTTATTTTGATTTCATTTAATTTTAGCTTTTTTCAGTAAATCTATTGTATCTAACATAGTTTTTGGCCTTTTTGAGGGACAGTAGTTTTTGTTTTTATTCAACCACCACCACTTATTATAGCTAAAGTAGAGGCATACTTTTTGAATTAAACACAGTTCGGTGCATTAGGATTTTGTGTATTTTTTTTTTTTTAATATTTTTATTAAGTTTTCGCTATATAAGAAAACTTTTAGCCAGAGCCCGCTCTATATATAAAATTAAATAGAATTGCCTTACATTGCCTTGCATTTTTGTTAACAACCTTTTCTGACAGCCAACAGAAATTTCAAATTAAAAATTTTCAACTTAGTTTTCAAATCACTTCTAGAAATGCTACGAAACAAGTGGCTCAATTGGCCAAATCGGCTCAATTTATTTAAACACACATGCCATTACCCAGCGCAAGCTCAAAAATACAAGTTTTCGAGCTAAGTCTTTAAATAACTTATAAAAATGCTGCTCTACAAGTGGCTCAATTGACCCAATTGGCTCAATTTTTTTTTAAACCCTTTTCTGGAACCCTATGCAAACTCAAAATCAAAAATATTCAAGCGTAGTCTACAAACCACTACAAAAAATTGTGCCCAGCAAGTGGCTCAATTGACCCCATTGACTCAATTTTTTTTTAAATCTATGCTTTTTCTCGGTTCAAACCCTGCATCACGAGTATTAAAGCTAAGTCTTCGAAACACTTCAAGAAATGATGCCCAACATGTGGCTCAATTGACCCAATTGGCTCAAATTTTCTAAAAAAACCTTTGCAGCTGCCCAGTACAAACTTTAAATAAAAATTATTTGAGCTCAGTCTTCAAATCACTTAAAAAAATCATGCTCTACAAGTGACTCAATTGGCTTAAAATTTTTTCTGTAGTCCTATACAAACATCACATTAAAAATATTCATACTTAATCTTAAAGCAATGGTACCCAGCAAGTGTTTAAATAAACCCAATTGGCTCAATTAAAACAAATAATTTGAGGTCTTAAGTATAAGCTCCAATTCAAAAATATTTCAGCTCAGTCTGTGTTCTACAAGTGCCTCAATTGACGCAATTGGCTCAAATTTTCTAAAAAACCTATTCTGGTTTCCTATAAAAAGTCCATATAAAAAAATATTCATAATTAGTCTTCAAATCATTTCAAAAAATTGTTCCTTACAAGTGGCTCAATTGACCCACTCGGCTCAATTTATTAAAAAACCTTTTCAAGCACCGCGTACAAACTCTAAATCAAAAGAATTCGAGCTTAGTTTTCAATTCATGCCAATAAACTATATCCTACAGTTGGCTCAATTGACCTAGGTGGCTCAATTGGCTTAATTTTTAAAAATCCTTTTCTGGCAACCTGTACAAACTCGTAATCAGCAATATTGTGGTTGCAAGTAGCTCAATTGAACCAATCGACTCAATTTTTAACCTTTGCTGGTGCCTAAAGGTAAAATCAAAAAAATGTAGGACTTATTAATCGAATTGCTTAAAGAAATGCTACCCGGTGAGTGACACAATTGACTACCGCGTACAAAGTCAAAGTCAAACATTTTCGAGCTTAGTCTTCAATTTATGGCTATAAATAGTGCCCTACAAGTGGCTTAACTGACCTAATATGTAAAAGTTTTTAAAACCTTGTCTGGTATCGCGTACAAACTTCAAATCAAAAGTATTCAAGCTAAGTCTTCAATTTATTTCAATAAAGTTGTCCTACAAGTGGCTCAATTTACTCATTGAGCTAAATTTTTTTGAAAATCCTCTTTAAGTACCGCCTACAAAATCAAAATCAAAAATATACGAACTAAGATTTCAATTCTTGTCATTAATTATGTCCTGCAAGTGGCTCAATTCACCCAGTTGGCTTAATTTTTTTTTAAATGCCAAATCTAAAAACCTATACAAGATCTGAATCAAAAGTATTTGAGCTTAGCCTTAAAATTTCTTCAAGTCAATGATGCCCAGCAAGTGGCTCAATTCGCCCAATTGAGTAAATTTAAACGACCTTGGCTGATGCTCTCTAAAAACTTCATATCATAAGTATTCGAGCTTAGCCTTCAAATATCTTCAAGCATTGGTGACCATCAGTGGAAAATTCTCGAGCTAAATTCAAAACAAATTCAATTCACTTAAGCCATTGGCGTTAACTAGTGGTTCAAATTGGCCTAGTTGGCTAAATTTATAAAAATATATTTTCTGGTATCGTGCATAATTTACAAATCATATATTTTCCACTTTGTCTTTAATAAACTTGAAGAAATTTTGGCCAGCAAGTGGCTCCATTGACCAAATTAGTATTGTTTAAAAAAAAACACATATACCAGTCCCTGTACTTGAGGTCCAATCGAAAATAAAGTGTTTGATAAACTCAGTCTAAAATATTACTTGGCTCATTGAAGTATCTTTCACGAAATAATTCCTTTTCTGAGAACTCTTTTACTTCGTTTTTTGTGAAAAATAATTTTTTGCGCAGATTTCTCAAATTTTATATTCTAAAAACAATTATTTTTTAAGCTTTATTTTTAAAATTTATTGTTTTAGAACAATTCATAGAAACGAAAAACTTGAGTTGTTTTTTTCCGCGAAATCGTTTCGTAAAGGTTACTTTTAAGAGCCACGGAATATATTAGACCAGGTTTTTCAACCTCTTTTTTTTTGTGGAACCGACCCAGGCATAATCGAAATTAAAAATATTCGAGCTTAGTCTTTAAATTCACTTCAAGCACTGAAGACCAGCGGATGGAGCAGTTGGATCTACTTAAAAAAAAACTGTGTATTTCTACTTAAAAAAACCATAAATTACTCATGAGCTTTGTCTAAATAAACTTGGATAAATGTTGCCCAGGAAGTGGCTCAATTGACACAACAAGCTAAATTCTATTTTAAAATCTTTTCTGGAAAAGATGTTTTAGAAAAATCTTTAAGAAAGAAAGAAAGAAAGAGGAAAGCACACGTTTTGACTACTTTCGACATATTTATGGGAGACTATTTTACTTTAGGTACCTTAGTACCTTACCTAAGGAAAAGTAGTATAAGAATTGTCTAATTTAAAAATGGGTTACTTTAGAAAAATAAAATTCTGGCGCATATTTTAATCTATTTTATCAACAACCCTATAAATTATTATATTTTAGACACCAAAACTATACTAAACAGTATAAAAGCTAGTCCTATGACAGTTAGGAATCAATGTCGTAACTGATAAGTAACAAATAAATCTTCTGTGCATACTTTCAGGCTTAACAGTTTTTCGTAAATAGTTTGACAAGCACGGTAATAGCGTCAATACAGTTTGAGAAAACGATAACCGCCTTAGTAGACTCAAAAAAGAATTGACATATTAATGAAGCTCAGTTCCACGCGTATTGATCCAAAGGCACACAAAAAAGGAGCGTTTTTTTAACCAAAGTTATGACATAAATGCCGTAGAACTCTTCATAGAACTTATATGGCGATAAAATTCTCGAAGATGTATCGAAACATTGAAAACGAAGTTAGGCTGACGCCTCGCTTACAGCGTTCACGCTGACATAAGCCTTAGGCGATTATCGTTTATGACCACAGATATTAAGATGCCAAAAGTGTAATTTTATGTAATTTTGGCTTTATTGGCCCTAATGACTTTAAAAATTACAATGAATTAATACAATAAATAAATATAAATACAAAAATTATAAAAATGTCTACAAAATTTTACTCAAAATTATGCAAGAAAAGTATTATTTTTCGAATTCAAAATTAACCCATCCCCTGAGATGATAAAAGCGGGTCTTCAATTCATTTAAGCCAAAGGGCGCCCATTTCGTGGTTCAATTTAAACACTTAAAGCAATAAACTGTAAATATTTAGAGTAAACTTAAAACTATTTGATGTATTTTATACAGAAATAGCTTGTCGAGTGTATTTTATACACAAAAATGTTGGGCTAAAATTATAGTCAGTATGAAAAATTCCCCGAAAAATAGTATTTTTCTAATTCAAAATGCCTGCTGAGTAATTTTCAAATCATTAAAGTCAAAGTTACCCATTTAGTGGCTCAAGTCAGAGAAGACACGAAAATATGGCTCTTATACGAAAAAAAAAGTCTTAAAAGACTCTTAAATATGACTCCGAAAACACTCATAATTCACTCTTAAAACACATATATTTTGGACTCTTAAGAGTTATAATTTACACTCAGATCTGTGTGACCTTCTAGAAAGGAAAACACGCTCATATCAGAGTCTTTTATAAGCTCATTATGAGCGCTCAGGCTCAAAAATATGAGTCTTAAAAGACTCATAATGTCTGCTGGGTTGAAGCATTGACCTTAAAGCGGGCTCTGTCTGGATTTTAGTTTCAAAAAATGTCGCTCATTAGCCTACCCCACCGCTGTGAATTATGATAATGATAATTAGCAGTTAATTGCTTTGCTCTCTAATACTATGTTTACAATATATTTTGTTGTTATAATATACAATTTTGATATTCTATGAAAATTAAATAGCATTTTAAATGGTAATAATAAAAAGAATTATAATGATATTTTTAATGATAATATTAATAATAAATATAATAATATCTGATAACTCTAGCTTCATTTATAATAAGTTTATAGTTATATGCATATACATACATTTATGTATATGTATATGTAAAAGCTTAAGTGTCAGTAATTAATAAATTTTCATAAATTTTCTTTGTATTTGTTAGTACAAAGCTTTTTAGTACTTTTAACGTATTCATTCATATCACTTTTATATTAATTCAGCTGTTCAATTCAAAACTTCTTGGGTATGTTACATACAAGCTAAGCACAATAATATAGCTGATTTGTTGCTTAATCGCTTAGTTCTTCATCACCAGCTTCGCGTAGACCTAGTGTCCATTGGTTGTCGCAGGATGTTTGGCGTTGATAGGCATGAGGCTGGTTTGCACTGCATTAAAGAAAATTACATGTTTTTAAAGTCAACATTTTTAAGATATTAAGCGAATAAGAGAGATAGAGTAGATAATAATTCACATGCAAAATGTTACAAAACATTTTTTTTTTTTAATTTTTACTTTAATTGAAGTCTCATGATTAAAGCTTGATTGTTGGTTAATTTGTTGATGTTGTTTTAATTGCATTAGTAATGATTTTTATTTTTAAATGTAGTCAATCAACCCAGGCAATGATCATTAAATAGTTGGTATAAATTTAACTAACAATGCAAACATTTTTACAGCAACAATGCAGCGACTTTTAGCCTTATGAACTATTGTAAATAATTTAAAGTTTTTCACCTCAAAGTCTTAAAAGTAAACCGTAGAGCAAAATGCAAAAAATTGTGCAGTTGAGGTTAAGAGCAAGCAATGTACAAAAATTTACACAAATTTTATAAGCTTCCGCCAATGCATGTTTAGTTTTTCTAGTTATGGTTATGACCCATTTGATTTTCTGCTTTTTTTTTGTGCTCTACCGTCAACTGCTTTGCGTGCAAAAATTTGTTTATCTTTACAATAACTCAATTGTAGCTAAGCTTAACCTAAGCGAATGTTTGATGAGCTTGAAAATTTTTTTTTAAAATATACAAAAGCCAAATTTGCAAATTTGCTGGCGTAACCCTAAAGTGAGTAGAACGCAGCAACAGCAGCAGCAACAGCAACAGAGTAATAGAAGTTTCAACAAAATAAGTAAAACCGTTAAAAAGCTGTGGTTAATAATTACTTTTGCTTTTCTTAACCGACTTTAGAGCATTCCTCTCTAACACCAAAACTTTTCACATCATCATCATTTTCATATTCATCATCATCATCATCATCAGCATATAGAAGTTGGTAATTTGTAGCTCATACTAATTTTTTATATCCATCATTAGCGTCCCAATTACCACATATATAATTTATAGATCGGTTATAAGTACCCCATCAGGTCATAAATGATGTCCCCTGCGATAGGGAGATCTTGAGGGTCTATTGTATGGTTGAATAGATAGAATAGCAGCAACAGAAAAGTAATAATAATAACTTTGAAATTATTAAATCATATTTAAGCTTAGAAATTAAATTAAAACTAGAAACTAAAATAAATTAGAAAGCAACAAATAAACGAAATAAACGAAATAAACGACGGCTATGAGAATTCTTTAATGAGCAATGTTTTGAGCAGCTTGCACCAATTTGTTTTAATGAGCATAATTAAACAAAGTATATCCTTTACCAAAATTATGTTGTCTCAGTTAGTACTCAGCGGACTGAGACTGCTTGTGTTTTGTAATTGATTTGTTTTTTTTTTTTTTCTGGGATTTTTTAAAGCTTTTAAGTTGTCATTAGAATTGCACGTGAAAACTAGACTAAATTAAGCAGCAGCTTTTACCTTTCGTTAACAAATTCGTCATTTGTCGTTTGTGCCATACGTTTGGCTTCTTCTTTTTTTCGTCTATCTTCGGCAGCAGCTTTCATGGGATCGTATTTAGAACGTCGTTTCCACATGGCCATCTCAGCTTCCTTTTGTTTGGCAACTGTGGTGGGGTATAAAAAATAGCGTGATTAATAAAATTATATTAAGGATGACATAAAGATTTAGCTTAATTTTATTAAGCTAAATGATAACATGATTATTTTTATTTTATTAATTTGATGTTTTAAAAAAAAATCTTTTCGAAAAACTTTTTTACTGAAATGAGCTAACCTAGCATATTTTTCTAATCTGTTCTACTCATAAACTAAATGGCTGTTTTAAGAACCTTTAACAAAGAAAATAAAAACACAAAATAAGCATGTTCAAAAGAAACAATTTAAGCACCTTAAAACATGCATGTAATTTAATAGGTTCTAAAAAACAATATGTGTGTGTCAAGTCACGCAAATAAAAAAAATATATTTCAGTTGATTATCGAAACGTCAACGTAACGAGCAGTAAAATAAACAAGAGTAACGCTGTTACTAGCGGTTAGGTTATGTTATTATTAAACGCTTATTATTTATTATAGCTTATAGTGCACACTATAGTGCACACTATCAATTTGTGCCATGAGAAATGTGAACCAATCATTTGAACTATGCGAGCTGTGTACAAAATAAGAGTCGTTCTAGGGAAACCATAGGTCAAGTGGTATGAGTCAAGTGGTATGAGTCAAGTGATCTTTATTAGCCAAGGTTTTGTAAGCGGTATGAGTCGTTTCAGTCAAATAGAAACACTTAAAATATGATGGTTTGGGATTAGAACTTGAGTCATATGAATCAAGTAATCTATAATAACCAAAATCTCGTGAGCATCACGAGCCACTTGAGTAAAATAAGCCAAACGAGCCGTTTAAGTCAAGTGTATTTCAAACATTGAAGATATAATGATTAATAAGTTGAATTTAGTGCTTGTCATATGAATCAAGTGATCCATAAAAACCGTAGTCTCATGAGCAACACGAGTCATTTGGGTTATGTAAGCTTAACGACCCGTTTGAGTAAGTGTGTTTCAAGTACTGAAGATATAATGCTCAATTAATTGAATTTAGTACTTGAGTCATATGAATCAAGTGATCTATAATAACCGTAGTCTCATGAGCAACACGAGTCATTTGGGTTATGTAAGTTAAACGAGTCGTTTGAATCAAGTGTGTTCCAAACACTGAAGTTATAATGATTAATAAGTTGAATTTAATACTTGAGTCATATGTATCATGTGAAATATAACAACCGAAGTCTCTGGAGCATCACGAGCCATTTGAGTTAACTAAGCCAAACGAGCCGTTTGAGTCAAGTGTGTTCCAAACACTGAAGTTATAATGATTTATAAGTTGAATTTAGTACTTGAGTCATATGAATCAAGTGATCTATAATAACCAAAATCTCATGAGCAACACAAGTCATTTGGTTGTTATATAAGCTAAACAAGCCGTTTGAGTCAAGTATGTTCCAAACAGTGAAGTTATGATTAATAAGTAGAATTTAGTACTTGAGACATATGAGTCAAGTTTTCTTTATTAACCGAAGTCTCATGAGCAACACGAGTCATTTGGGTTATGTAAACTAAACGACCCGTTTGAGTGAAGTATGGTTCAAACACTGAAGTTATAATGATTAATAAGTTGAATTTTGTATTTGAATCATATGAGTCAGGTTATTTATGTCAACCAAAGTCTCGTAAGCAACACGAGTCACTTGAGTTAATCGAAATCGAATTTGTCAAAAATGCCGACATTGATATGTTATGAAATACTGAAAAAGTTAAAAAGGATTTTACTTTTGTTTGTATTCTTAAGTACGTTTATCATAGACTTGAATAGACTGGAAGTCCGAAATGCGTAATAAGCTGAGATATAGCGGGAGAAAAGTCCGCTTCTCGTTAGTCTGACAACATAATAAAAAAAGTATACTAGTACTTATACAACTAGTACTAGTACTAGTATACAACTAGTAGCCCTGAAAACATTTGGAAGACGATTGGAAGATTACTTGATTTGACGATGCCGTAGCGATTCGGTTAAAGGTTTTTTGGAAAATGAATCGATTTTCAATTGCCGAAGTGATGAATGCGCTATTCTCGGAAAAATTCAAAACTTTCCTTCGTTCGTTCCAGCGATCGTTGGAAGAAGAATCGCTTTTCGATTGCCTAAGCGATGAATGCGCGATTGAGGAAACATATTCAAAATCCTCCTTCGCTAATTCCTTCGCTCATCGCTCATCGGATTTTTGGAAAATTTATCGCTTTTCGACCACCCAAGGGATGAAAGCGCGGTTCAAACATTTTTTAAAATCTTCCCTCGGTCATTTCGGCGATTGTTAGAAAATTTTTTTTTAAAAGTTTTCAAAATCTATCATTGGACTTTGAAGCGGACTCTGGAAAATCGTTTAAATTAATCACAAAGTTTAACTTTTTAAAAAAATCATTGAATTGGGATGGAACAAAGTCTGTCGAGGCCGCTAGTTTAAACTTACAACTTGTAACGTTCAAAAACGATGCTTCGCAAGTAATCTATGAGTACATTTAAAAGCGTTTTGTTTGCCACTCTTGTCCGGGAATCGCTTAAGACCCCTTCTGCCGATTCGTATGCGACTATTCTCTCTCGGCGATTCCTTCGCGACTCTTCCTAGCGAATCGCTTAAGACTCTTCTCGACGATGCGTTGGCGAATCTTCCCGGCGAAACGCTTAAGACTCCTCTTGGAAATTCGTCGGCGAATCTTCTCAGCGCATTGCTTTTGTGGCCACAGTTGTTTACATTCGATACCCGGATGACTTAACATTAAATCCTTATGGAATCACATTGTACTTCTTGTAAAGCTAGCCAGACACCTAACACTTGTCGTTGACAAGTCCTCAAGCTAGAAGTAGAAACACAGATTACTGAGCCGTCTTTTGGCGAGCGCGTGTCAGAAACATAGAAGATGATATATTGGTGCTTTCTACTCTACGTCTTAGCAGCCTCTATAGAAATCATCGCGAAAAAGGTTTAGTCGGGCAGCATGTCTACCTATGAAGCAGTGTGTTAGAACAGCGCTCTAGAGCGCCTGAAATCAAGAGACGACCAAATAAACCTAGAAATCTTACAGGTAAAAAGTTCAGCCCACCAGATGTTGGCTTTCGTTTAAATATTTTCACTGAACAGAAAATTAAAGTAGTCAGCGGCATGTCTGGTGGTTTCTGAACCATTGATGCCATCAAGGTATCGTTTCTAGTGTTACCTAGCTCCTTTGAGCCGTAGACCCCGTAGCCGGTAGTCGGTGTAGAATTATAGACACCCTCGCTTCAATGGTGCACAGCGTTTTCAGTATGATTTGGTAGGGATAAGCGTACGCTAGCTCCCTAATCAAAGGATAGCGAGGATTTACAGTAATCAGTACTTCTTGGAATAAAGTTATAACTCTTCAGTATGGCTGCATGTTCTGTTTCTTGGCATTAACATACCCTGAATTCTCTTGAACTAATTTCTGAACAATGCAAATGCACCAAATAAGCTGCAGATTGTCATGACATGTCACAACCCTTGTTAAGGAGGGAGGCCTACTTTACACTATATCTATAACATTCGATAACAAATAAAGTTATGCAATTTTTTAATTTTCTATCTCTCACCACACCTACCCGAAGCATCTCGTCGCACCGCCGATGCAGCTCTTGCGGACAGCGTTGTACCACTGGTTGTCATCACAGAAGTTGCAGACTTGGCACTGCGATTACTAGCACGTGTCGCATCACCTCTACTTAGACCCATGGATGAACTGCTAGGACTGCGTTTCATTGTTTCGGCTACACCCGGTTTCAACGTACTTTTGGCATCATTCTTGCGTAGAAAATTATTTCCCTGCGCTGGTTTATATTTGGAAATATCTAAATATTTAGGTTGCACACGCGTCGATGTGCTGTTAGTAGACTTGCTTGGAACTGCGGCAGCTGTCTGAAGCAGCTGTTTCTTAGCTGAGGCCAAAGAGTTGGGTATTTGGCCTGCCAGACGATTGAGGCTGGAATCTCTGGGCATGGACTGACGTGCAGCATTTGAACGTGGTGCACTTTTGATGTTGCGTCGCGGCAATTCAGGCGTATTAGGACATGCTGCTACACCGCCACCGCCGCCAATAGCACCAAGAACAGTTTTAGCAGAGCTGGCGCTAGAAGGTGCAGCACCACTAGATTTACCACCACCACCAGCAACCTTTTGTTTGCTGCGTTCAATACGCATGAGTAGCGCTTTGTTGTAGCGCGTATTGGACAACGGCACGTTATTGGACTCGTTTACCTCGTTTCGCACATCTGCTGCAGCTGAATTCGACTCCAAATTGCGATAGCGATATTCTTCTTGATCTAACAACTCCTCACCACTGGAATAATATTCATTGCCATCATCATCGTCAGCGTATTCATCTTCGTCTTTGATATAGTAAGCCAGATTCTCATCGTAGTCGCTATATACGTTGCCAAAATTATTGCTACTCGCCGACTTTTTAATGGCATGCATGAGAGCCGGCTGATGGCAGCCGGGTGGCACATAGTTGTGCCGCGCCGCTGGCGGCGTATACAAATTCTGAAATTGCGGTCTTGCTGCACGTGTGCCAGCAACTTTTGCGGAGAAAGAGCTAGAGCGACGCAATGGCGACATTGAGTTGGGCTCACTTTGTTCATGTTGCTCCAGAATTTTTGCTCCTCGCGCCGTCTGCGCACCGCTCCAGTTGTCTCGTCGCGCCACCGGTGAGTTGGGCAGCATCAACTGCATGTTGCCGTCGTAAGAATTTTTGCGGCCACGTGCACGCTGCATATATTCGCCGCCACCGCCACCAGTAAGTAGCTGCAGTTGCTGCTCATTGAAGCTGCTGGTCATGAGTTGCATCTGCGCATGCGCATCTCTGTTGTAGTTGTCCATGGATAAGTTGCGTTTATGTGCATTGCGCAGCACTGCCTGCTGATAGCTACCGCCAGCCGTGGGCGATTCCAGACTATGCTGTGGACTGTTTTCTTCGGGCGAATAATACTTTTTGGAGTGTGCTGCTCTGGGCGAACCAGAGTGCGGTGACTGCAATGAGTTCTTGCGCGATAAACTCTGCTGCAGATTGTTAATGGCCGCTGCGGTTTTCTGCAGGTAGCTATCCGCCTCAGCGGCTTCCAATTGCAGCATATTCTGCAGACTGGCACGCGTGCGACTAGCGCTACGCGCACGCCCCAAAGAATGCAAGGGTGAGGGTATCTTTGAGGGACTTTTTGGCGGACGCGGCGTTTCTGTGCTAGACTTGGCATTAAATGAAGAAGATAAAGCGGGATCGCTGGCATAGTCAAACTCACCGCTGACTAGGCGATAACGTGAGGCAAGCGTTTTATTGCTAAAACCTGCCGGTGGCCGCTGCGCATTAAAGACGCTATCATCGGTCAGCGATTCGCCACCAGTCTCCGAACAGGTATAACTGCGCGTCATAAGCTCTTGTGTCTGCAGCTGCTGGCGACTTTTGGTGCTATCGCAGGAAGCCAAGCTGCGTGCGCGAGCATTACGCGCCCATTCCTGTATCCAATCGTTTTTATTTTGCGCTGTTTTAAGCACTGCAGCATCGGAGAGTTTGGGTGCATCAGTTTTGTAAACGGACGGCGAGTCGGGCGGTGTTTGTATGAAAGAGCGACTGGGTCCGGAAAATGTATGCGTATCCTTCTGATTGGTAAAAACATTGAGGCGATATTCGGCTTTCTGATGATCGGTAAAGCCGCCAGCGGCATAGGCAGCAGCACCGCTTTGCTTAAGCTTCGATTCGTTGCTCACGTATTCGGAAGAGTCAATCTGTGAGGTGGATAGGCTGCTGCGACGCGTTAGCTTGGGACGTGCATCTAGAGCACACTGCTTGGCAAGCACACCGCTTGTAGTGACACTGGTAAAAGTGCCCACATCAGCGCTGGATGGCGTCTTTTCACCGCCACAACCGCCGCCATTGCTGCTGTTGCTCTCTATCATTTTGTTCATATCCAAATCTGGTACGGAATTCTTGGTCACAGTCATGTTGCGCAGCACGCGCGACTTAATCTTCTCCAAATAGGATGAGGC
Source organism: Tetanocera ferruginea (assembly GCA_958299015.1). NCBI lineage: Eukaryota > Metazoa > Arthropoda > Insecta > Diptera > Sciomyzidae > Tetanocera > Tetanocera ferruginea. The sequence goes on from OY282644.1 coordinate 14,608,067, forward strand.
CGTTTGATTGGTGCCAAGCATATAATCATTTGGCGCCGCAACTCTAGGTGTAGGTTCTGGTTCATGGAAGTAGTTAATTTCGAGCACGTTATGCCTGCTGCCAGCAACAGCAGTGACGGGTATTTTGGAAAGTTCCAAATCAGTGGGTCTATTCAAAGCGGCCTGCGCTGCACGCCGTGCTTTTTGTGCGCGTTCCAAAGTGCTTTTGTCGATATTCATGAGATCTTTCTGTTCCTCGGTATAGTTGTCACCATCTAACGTATAGGTGCCTGTCTCGCTTATATTGTCCGCCTCGCTGCTGTGCAAGTGTTTGAAGTCAGCCAGCGGCGGCTGCGCGCACATAAAGTCTACCTTCTGCAATGCCAGCTGCATGGCTGTGGAGCGTGGTGTAAACTGCTGTCGCGCCGGCGCTACAGCTGAGCTCGTTTTAGACATTTGTGCCGACTGCGGTTTGGCTTTAGCTACAGTTGTTCTTCTAACGCTTTGGGGCGGCATTGCTTCCTGACGACTAGCTCTGGACTGTTGACTGCTAGACGATTGGGACGTTTTGTTTGTTGTTGTTGTGGACGCTGCGGATGTTAATTCACTGGTGCTGGAGCGCGGCGACCAGCTATGCCGCTTGCTGGCATCACGCACACGCGAAGTGCTACGATCTCGCGCGCGTAGCTTTACTTTGGCAGACGCTGCTGGTGGCGATGCTGTTCCGGCGCTATTATTGCTGCTGGCTAGATTATCACAATTTTCGGCATTTAAGGATTTTGTAACACTTTTCGAAAGCATTGCAGCTGATGTGGATGTGGTTAGCGTTTCCTTAGCACTCGAATTTTCCAACTTAGACATAGAGGCACCACGTCGATGACGTTGCTGAAAACGTTCCAACATGCTTTTATATTTGGCTTGTGCAGCAGCGGGATCGCAGTCTTTATCATTGAAATTGTCGATGGTAAAAGCAAACGATTGCTTTGTTGCTGTTGTGCTAGTTGAATCGATGGATGATTCATCGACACTGTTGGCTGCTAGTGGAGTTGTAGCATTGGTTGCGCTCTCAATGCGATCACGTTTGCAAAGTGTATCTAAAGTGAAGAAGACAAAAAGGCAGACAGAAAAAATTAGAAATATAATAACAAAAAGCAATAGCAATAATAAAAAATCAATCATCAACAAAAGTAATTTTTTTTTTTTCGTTTCGTTTTTTAGCACAAATTTTCACTTGATAATAGCAATTACAACAATTAATTATTTAGAAAACATTCTATTGGCCAACAAAGGCTATAGCTTGGCTAGCGTTCGACGAGGTTGGCGTCAGAGTCGTAGCTAGAAATAGTTGCCCACAACAAATAGGGGCATTTTTTCGAAAGTAGCCTAAAAGTAAAGTAGCGAAAAATTAGGTTACTTTTATAAGTGTTGCGTGAGCGAGGAAAAAAAACAAAAAATTGAAAACAGAGGTTTAAGTTTGTACATTTTTTTTAAGTAGAAGGCGTAGGAGAAAATGTGTGCAAAATTAAAATAGATGACAAGATGTAATTAAAAAATATCTGATTTCATAACGCAAATTTAATTTGATGCGTGCAACAATTAAACAAATTTTAATATTTTTTTTTTAATATTGTCCCAATAGTAGAAATTGAAATTCATATTTCTTAAAGAAATTTATAAAGTTGAAATTGTTAAACTCATTGAAACTGTTATGGTTCCATTTGAATTAAATTTACTATCACCAATATTTTATTTTCGATCGTTAAAAATTGTACTGTTCTAACATAATTTAAATTGTTTCCGTCTAAATGAATTTTAATGCATCAAAATTCAGATTGTTGCCATCAACATTTATATTATTTCAACTAACATTCCGATGCCGCTATTAAAATTTAACTGTCTTCATAACAATTTATAAAAATTCGTTCGAAATGTTTTCCAGCAAAAATTTTTTTGTCGCAACGCAATTGAAATTCTCGCCGTCAATATTTGAAATATATTCATCAAAATCGGGACAATTCCTTTCAAAATTTTATTCAAATTTATAAAAATGGAAAATACATGTAAAGAATTCCAACACAATTTATTTTGTCGCAACAAAACTGAAATCGTCGCCTTCAAACTTTTTTTATTCCTGTCAAAACTTACGTTGTCCTTCACAAAACAAACAAACAAATTGGCCATTTCAGCCCTTGAAAGGACTTTGACCGAGCTTCTTATGATCAATTGTGTTGTGTGTGTTATTAAATGTTTGCACACAATTGACCGAGAACTGGACCTACATGTTTTATGCCGACTCCGAACGGCTAAAGTTCATGTTCTCAAGAAGCTTTACATGGCATTATTTACTCTCTGAGGTTTGCCATTGTCTGCAGAGAGGTGGTGACCGATGAGAAAAAATTTTTATTGAAAAAACTTTTCGCCGCAGCTGGGGTTTGAACCCGGGCTCCGAGCATGCCAAGCCACACACTTAACCTGCATGCCACGGTCACCACACGTTGTCCTTCACATTTTATATTATTTTTATTCAAAATTTATGCAATTCCATCAACATTTTTTTCGTCGCATCAAAAATTTAAACTGTCACCATCACATTTTCAAATGTCGCCATCAAAATTTGTATTGGAACCACTAACATAATTCCAATTAATATAATTTTTTTAGAAATTTCATTACAATTTTTAAAAAAATGTGCAAATGTATAAAATTCCGTCAAAATTTATTTTGTTGCAACAAAATTGAACCTGTTGTTTGTGTCCTGTCAAAATTTACGTTGCCGTTTTCAAATTTTATACGATTTTTAAAAAAATTCATGCAATTCCGTCAAAATTTATTTTGTCGCATCAAAATTTAAACTGTCGCCGTCAAATTTTTAAATGTCGCCACCAAAATTTGTACTTTAACGATTAAAATCGACACAATTCCTTTCAAAATTTCATTCAAATTTATAGAAATCCTATGGAAATGTATAGAATTCCAGCAAAAATTATTTTGTCGCCACCAAATAACAATTGTCGCCTTCAAAATATATATTTTCCTGTAAAAATTTCGTCAAATTTCGTTTGTCGTCATCAAATTTTGTAAGTTTTTTAATAAAATTCATGAAATTCCATCAAAATTTATTTTTTCGCACCAAAATTTAAACTGTCGCTATCAAGTTTAAATTGTCGCCACCAAAGTTTGTACTGTCTTCATTAAAATTGATACAAATTTTTTTTTTAATTGCATTAATTTTATAAAAATTCTATGGAAATGTATGAAATTTCATCTAATTTATTTTGTCGCAACCGAATTGAAATTTTCGTCTTCAAAATTTATATTTTCATGTCAAAATTTAAGTTGTTATCACATTTTTTACTATTTTTATTCAAATTTTATGTAATTTTATCAAATTTACTTTGTCGTATCAAAATTTTAACTGTCGCAGCGAAATTGAAATTGTCGCCATCAAAATTTATATTTTTCTGTCTAAGTTTATGTTGTCGCCATTGAATTTTGAATTTATTTTTTTTTAATGAATACAGTTTCATTATATTTTATTTTGTCGCATCAAAATTTAAACTGTCGTCGTCAAATTTTAAATTGTCGCCATCAACATTTGTACTGTCTTCATTAAAAATTATATAATTTCTTTAGAAATTGCATGAAAATTTATAAAAATCTATGAAAATGTATAGAATGACATCCAAATTTATTTTGTCGCAACAAAATTGAAATTGTTGCCTTCAAAATTGACATTTTCCTGGTAAAATTATTCTTGTCGTCAACATATTTTGTGTAGTTTTTATTAAAAGTTATACAATTTTATTCAAATTCATTTTGTAGCATCAAAATTAAATTGTCGCCATCAAAATTAAAAATGTCGCCATCAAAATTCGGTATGTCGCCATTAAAATTTATATCGTTTCTAATCAAATTATAACATTTTCGATCGATATGTTTATAATTCCATCAGAATTGAAGTTGTCGCACTTACATTATTTAATTATGTCCCCATGCAAAATCGGCACGTTTTCTTTAAAATATTTTATATCCCATTAAATTAAAAACTCACTTCATGAACATGTTAATGATAATTTAATATGGACTGTCGAAATGTATAGAAAAAACTTTGCCTAGCAAATGTTATTTTGTCCCCATCAAAAGTTAAAATCTCACATATGGAAATTCATACGATTTAATGAAAATTAATTTTGTCGCATCGAAACTGAAATTGTCGCTATTAAGATTTATGTTGTCTCATTAAAAATAACGTATCGCCATTAAATTTTTTGTTATATACATAAATATAAAAATAAATACAGTTCCATAAAAATTAAAAATGTAGCCATCAAAATTCAAGATGTCGCAATTGAAATGTATGTCGTCGTCAGTAAAATGTATACTATATTCATTAAAATTTTTACAATGCCTAACGAAATATATACAGTTCCATGAAAATTGAAGTTGTCGCATCTAATCTTATTATGTCCCATATAACACCATATTATCAAAATTGTTTACTTTAACTTCAATATTTTAAAATTTTCTTGAAGAATTGACTACTTTTTTGCAAAATTATGCCTGTCGTCCTCATAAAAATTTTTTATATAACATTCAAAATTAAACAATTTTCAGAAAACTTTTATAAAAAAAAATTTTTCAATTAAAATATAAAGTTTTTTCCGCCAAAAACGACTGTCCTTTTGAAAATTTGAATGCCTGCATTAAAACATAAATCACACAGAGTCAGAATTCTTAAATTCAATTCAAATCCTTTGAAGTTTGGTTTTGACAGAATTTTTCGTTGGAATGCATCAAACAAATTTAAATTTAATTTAAAAATAGCACAAACAAAAAATACCACAAACAACTAAAATTTAATAATAATTTTTAATACAATTAATTTAATCAACAAAATAAAAGAAACAAAAAATTTTAATTCAGAAAACCTATTGTGTACATAACTTTCAAAGTTCGTTCACCCTTCAATTGAGTCACAATTGTTTGGGTCAATGACACCTACAAAAGCTTTCTCTTTCTAAACCAACTCTGACTATTCACACAACTTTATTTTCCAACAATACATTTAGATTTGAAATCTGCAAAATTCCAACTAAGCAAAATTAAGTCTCAACTCCTATTAATGTTCTCCATAAGAACTCTATTGGATAAAAGTGCGGAGATTTACAAGGTCAGGATATGACGAGTATGTTTTAATACAACATTTTGTAGATTAGGAATGCATTTTAATAAATTAATAATATCTTAAACATAGTTTAAATACCCAAAAACTCCGTATGGCATACAGCACTTAACCATAAAAGTTTTTGTAGATAAATTTAACCGAAGTTTGCACAAAACGTTTGCTACCATATTTTACACATAGCAATATTTTACAATATTTTACAAATATTTTACAATATTTTACACAAATTTATATCGACTTCCGTTAAACCGTAAAGTTAACAAGATTTTTTTTTTGCCCATGGAGGTCTTAAATACATGAATTGATCCAGTTTATATTATTGAGTCAATATTTTATTAAATATTTTTCTAAACATTGCTATTTGTTTTTCATCGAATGGTTTTCTAAGCAACTGATATCGCAGAGGAAAATGTTCAGCTTCCTAAAGAAACTAAAACGAATGTTTTCATCAATTTACTATCAGGCTACAACAACTCTCTTTTAACTCCAACATCTTTTTCTACTCTCTTTAAGCAATCTCTTGCTGGTAAATTCAATTTTTTGCCGAGGCGTCTTTGTATGTATAGGGGAGTACATTAGTTCTCAATAATATTGTTTTTAGTTTTTTTTCTTCTGAGCTCACACTCATGGAGGGTAAGAAAAGTAACTACGACATTCTTTTGAAAAGGCTTCCGAAAGCACCAACATCGAAGTTTCTCTTGGGGAAAAATAGCGTTTTTATAAATTCATTAATTTTGCTAATAAGATTTTACCAACTAGAATTCCGGACCAGATTTGAACTAGAAAAATAGTTGATTGTTAGTTAAAATAATAAATACATCATTCAAAATTTAAATTGGCAATTTACATTTCTTTTTCCAATCAGATTTGAAATTTTTTTCGGTCGAAATCGACACGGACAAGTTGTTTATGACGAGGCAGTTATCCCTACCCATTAATGTTACGTCAGGTTTAGCTCACGACAGTCATCCTGGCCCGCTACTTCTAATTAATGACCTCCTTCAGGCTATAAAGTACTCGCGATGCCTTCTTTTTATTGATGACCTTAAATTATTTCGATCAATTGAGTCTGTAAATGATTCTAGTCATCTTTAATAAAATGTTAATTCTTAATCAATTGGTGTTGCTTTAATAATCTTCCTCTGAATGTATCTAAATGCCAGTGTCTTGAATTTTCTAGGTCTTCTGTACCTACTTTTCTGTAATTATTTTATTAATTTTACTCGTTTGGAAAGTTTTTAGGGAAAAAGACTGGACGCTGAACTCAACTTCAAGTACCTTTTCTTAAGACAAAAGTTACTTGTACATTCTTATAGGTGGAAACCATGATTTTTCATTTCTTCAACCACTCTTAAATTCAGTTGAACATATATATTAGAATTTGCTGGAATTTTACGTAAAAGGCAGGAAGTAGGGTAGGGGGGGGGGGGGGGGGGGGATGACAGGAAATAGTTTTTTTTTTAATTTATATAAAAGTCCTGGATGTCAGATTTCATCAAAAGCTTGCTAAACTAAACGTTCATAATACACCATTACAATATTTTGTTTTCCAGAGCATTAATTATTAACTTCACGATTCTGTAGCTTTGTTCGGGAGTACCGTGTGCACTTTTAATCTAAACTGATGTTCAGGTATCATTCTCTCTATCAACATTTTTTGTATGGCGTTGAAATATAGAAAATAAATGTTCTGGAAAACCTTTGGTTTTTGATTCAATTGTTCTTAACAAGCCTACATTGCCGGATTGAATAGGAAAATTTTGTGTTGAAGGACGTTTCAAGTATTTTGTAGCTCTCCAAAGGCTGTGATCATTATTTTTTGACAAAGGATCAAGTTTCAGAAGAAATTGAGCAATTTTGCCGCTTGGGTCAGTTCATATTAACACTGTTTTAAAATTTTTTTCTGCATAACTAAACTGTCTTTTGTCACTAGAGCAACTACTAATATGCCAAACCCTTCTTCATATTTCAGCAAATATGACGACCTAAATTTTTGTTTTGTTTTTTTAAGGTGGCGTAGATAAGAATGCGGTTTGTATATTAAGGTAATTTCTAAGGATTTTCGGTAGATAATGGATTTAGATTGTTGAATACTATACATTTGTGTAGCTCTCTTCCTTTCGGATTAGCCCATCGAGATGCCCACCAGGAAATCTTGATGCATTATAATCCCTTGCATGGAGAGTCGCGTGAAATTTCATATGAAACTGAACTGAGTACTAAGCTTTATTGCAGAAAATTTTAAATTTGTTACCAAGAAAAGAATTGCTAGAGAGACAGAAATTGTTAAAAACCTAGGAGTCAGCATTACAGTTGGAACCAGATTTTTTTGCCCATGCCAAGCTTCTTTGGATTCCTCCTGAGTACTTTGGATGAAAGCGAGGTATTAAGCTTTGCACAGCAATAGTTTCGTTTCGATTGCTTAATAGTTGAAAAATTATGTTTCAGAAACACAATTACATCAACGGACGATTCCTCAAACACAGACTAGGTCTTACTACTAAGAGTTAAGGTTTCTAACATTAAAACGTTAACATTTAAATATTTTCTACAAATTTACTTAAACTTCAGAAGAGTGAGTATATAAAAGAGCTTGTGCTTCAAAGATCTGCTTCAAAGTCTACAAACAAACTTAAAACAATTTTTTCAGCAGTTACGTTGGCTTCTATGTTCTATTTAAAACATAAATGAAGGCGACCAAACTTTAACGACCACGAGCTCATATGAAAAACCTACAACTTCGGCATACATGTCAAGAGTAAAGCAAAGGTATAAGTGATTTTTTTTCCAATTTCCTGTGCATTTGCAAATTCTTCTGCACTCTTCCAATGTGCCTTTAAAAAATTAACTTGTTTGCAATAATTACAGCCTCGATAAAAAAAGTTGTTCCCACTCATTAAAAGCCAATTTTAATAACGTTTGATTAACGCCATTGAACTTTATTTAATTTCAGACGCAAAATAAATTACAAATGATTTGTTGTCATCATTTCATAATTTAAAAAATATTGACACACAATTAATGAATGGCATTTTGTTGATTAACAAAACGTTGAAACCATGCATGCAAGCTCACGTAAGTTGCAATAAATTATTTGATTAAAGACATATAAAACATTTCAATACAGAGCACAAAGCAGCACAATTAATAGATATTTTATGAGAGCACCAAAACATGGACAAACATAAGTTTCTTGCAGTGCATGTTTTGATGAATTTCGAAACCATTTAAGCAACATTTAACTAAACAAACAAACATAAGTTTGTATACAATAAAACATATGCCAAAACAAACCGATTGAGAATTGAGGAAAGTCATAAAATCAGACAAGCTATTTAGTTGCAGTGTTTTTTTTTTTTAATTTAGCTGCATAAATTTATAGATTTTAGCAAAACAATAAACAACATCATGTAAGAAAAAAACATTAAATTCATGACTTAACATTTTAGCAACCGCAAATTAAACAATTAGTTGGAAAATTTTGCAAAAAAACAAGTTGTTTGCCCATGTTATTATTTTTAAGTCGCTAATTAACGCGCTTGCACACAGTGCAGCATGACTCAGTTGATCACATTTTTGCGGTTTATTGTAAATGGAGTTGTTTGACATTTTTGGCGCAAGCGCAAAATCGCAAAAGCAAGTAAACAAGGCTTAAAACGGTTTAAGGCAATTTTAAGGCATTTACTTTTGTGCACCTTTGTATATGACTATTTAAACAGCTTTAAAGGCTTGCTCGCTACCCCTTTATAGCATATAGCTAAACAGCTCTGCTCCTGGCTCAGTGACTTTGCTGCCATAAACCACTCGAGCAGCAATTTAAATTGACTATTGTATGTAAACTTACCGTTGTTAGTATTGCGTAGACGCAATGTTTTATCCATATCCAGTTTTCTGTCTGACTCATCAACGCGTAACACTGGCTCAGTGATATTGATGGCGGCAGCAACAACAACGCTTGGATGACTCCAAAAATGCGATCGCAATGAATCGACAACGGCTGATGATTCAATGACATCATCGATCTTCTTTAGATTTTCAGGCGTAGTATCGGCTTTTTCACGTCCATCTGATAGAGAATCACAATCATAGTCTAGCGAATTGACATCTTGTAAAGGCAGCGTGCGTTTTTCCAGATATTCACCAGGAGTTTCTGGCGTTAACGCACCTGCCGCTTCCTTTGATGTGGCAAATGATGTCATATTGTAGGTGTTATTGAAGCTGGTGCTGATGCTAAAGGTGGTTTTTGCTGTTGTTATTATCGTAGCTGTTTTATTGTCTGCTACACGCCGTTTTTATTATTTTTTTTTCTTTTAATTAATTAGGTGTGTTCTTTATAATATATGCAGATTGTTGTTGGCTTTTTTTTTATCCCTATTTGTATAAGGTTTTTCGTCTTGTGCTTTATTCTCACTGTCTGTTTGTTGCTATTTCCTTTATGCTATGTGGGTTTGGGTGTGTGTTCGTTTCCGCTTGACTTCAGCTCCTGTGCTTGGCTTGAATTGTTATAGCTTTTGTATGCAGCTTCATGGCTGCCACTGGAACACTAATGTGCGTCTCCAATTCAAGTCTGGCCAAGATCTACTGGGCGCTGCAATCCTACAAATGAAAATTCTAGTTATTTGCAAGCAAATTTTTTGTTATTTTGTTTTAAGTATTTTCAGCTTCTGCACTTCCAAGTGTGCTGTCAACGCATGCTGCGCTGATCAGATTCAGCGAATTCCATTCCAATTCGAATATACGAATACGCTGCCAATCAGCAGCAGCAACAGCATTAACAGCACCAACAGCAGCAGCAACTTATTACAACAACTTAAAAACAACGTAACATATAAATAGTTCGATTTGATTTAATTAAAAATAGATGTTTCAAGGTTTTCTTTTTGTTGTTTGTTTTTTGTTGTTTTTGTGTTGGCTTCACGCTTTCGTTTTCAGCAAGTTGCTGCTTGGGCAACTGCTGATTGTTGGTTGCCTGCTTAACGGACGCAACATGAATTAAAAATAATATAAACTAGTAATCTTTGAGATTCGCAGCGCACGTTGCGCCACTTCCGCGACCAAGGGCAATCGAAGCACCACAACGCGGCACACACACACTCACTCAATCACTCGCACGCTTGCTAGCTATTTTACTCGACTGGATGATTTTATCTGAGGGTTGATAAACCGAATATGTACTTTGGGTTTTGGCCATATATGCTTGACCGCTCGCTAAAATAATAATACCAACTGTAACAACGCACGATCGACACACTACTGAGAGCGACCAGGTATTGGCTTAAAGCCATAAGCCAATGATTAATATAAATTAACGCTTTGTTGTTTTTTTTTTTTTTCTCAACTTTCCAAACCAATTAACTGAGTTTATAAACAATTTCGCCTTCATGCAAAATAAACGCACGCACAACAAACACTCTCTACTGCCTCGTTTGCACTTTAGCAGCTGTTATTTTCAAGTTCCTTGCATTTTTCTACATCTAATTTTCTTTAAACTTTTGTCTACACAAGAATTTATATGGCCAAAACAGTGCACAAACAGTCCAAAAAAAACTGCTACCAAAAACACACAACGGCCAACTGTCAAAGTGCCTCTTCTTCCACACAAATGCAAACAATGACGTATGCGTTAACAGAGCGCCTCAAGCACAAAGAGCAAAAACCAAAGAGAACGCCGTTAATGCAGAAAAAAATTCTTTTTTGTATTGGCATTTTTTCCACTGACTTTTTCTATGGCGACTGCCTGCTTTAGGCTAAGAATTTTCAACTTTTTCACATTTACTTTATAACTTAATGGTTTAGTGCATAATATTTAAGGTTTTATTCTAAATTTTGTTTAGTTAAAATTAGTAATTTAAGACAAATTTCAACAAAAACCAACCGAGCACAAAATTTTTGCAAGTTCTTTCGTTAGTGCTGCCAAGTTACTGGTTTTGGGCACGTACAAGTAATGCCAATTGGAGTTTTTTCACAATGGGGCATTTTTAAATTCAGCGAAGTTCAACAAGTTCAGATTTTTCAAGATATTCTAATAGGAACATTTTTAATCGTGAGTTAAAATATATGTATATAAAAAAGAGAGAGTAAATAATTTGAGAACAATAAACATGGATGAAAAGTCTGATTAGAACTAGATTATTAATAGAGTTCAACGAGTCTCATTAGATCATAAAAAAATTCAATTTTTTTCGCATTTTGATTTTGGCGATTGTGTGGAGATATTAAGATTACTAGATAACATTTATAGAATCATTTTACAAATAGAAGGGCTTTTTTTATATTTTCGAAATGTGCGTTTTGGTAAAAGAAATTTCTTATCGAAAAAATGCTTGAAATTTGCAGAAAAGTTATAAAGGTAAATTAAAGAGGTCCAAAACAAAACAAATTTTTAAGTTTTTTGATTTTTTAAAATCTATCATTGTTATTTAATATGCCAAGGGTCAATATTTTTACCGTTATTCAATACCAAAAATCATGGTTCAGAACAAAATGCACAATGTATAACAAATAATTCCAATGTATATCCTTCGTCGTTTATTCAGAAAAGTGTTATGGTGTAATTATTGCGTTTTGCCGTGGACCTCCTCAATTTTTATAACTTATATAATAACTTAATAATAAATTTATAAAGGAAGAATATAGTTAAAAAGAATATAATTTTAAATATACAATAAAAAGTAAGCAATATGCGTTTCAAATGAAACAAATTCCAAATCATATGCATGCAGAACAGCAAATATGTTGGTAATGTACGATAAATTAAGAAAATTATTTGTGTGAAAATCTTAAAAATGCTGTATAATTGGCAAACAGATTCAAACTTGCACTGAATATGATACAATGAGATGAGGATATTCTTTATTATAATATATGGACGAAATTTTTTTATAAAAAACCAAATTCTCTGTATTTTTTCTTTCGCCTTATACGTATAACGACTTGATATGAAACTGCGATATGAGGTTATATCTTTATTATGGACGAAGTATTTTTATTAAAATTTAAAATCTCTGTTTCTTTTCCTTTTGCTTATAGATTTAACGATTGATATCCCAAGTAACAATTTTAGCCGTATATTAATTCTTGCAGAGCTCTTAGTGGTATATCACAAAGCAACAAGCTTCAACTTTAGCTTTAGTAGCGCCACTTAAGCTCTTTCAGAGAATATATAAGCTGACTACCTTGATTTTAAAAGCACTATTTTTGCTTCATATGAAGAGCAAAAGTAGCTGCTAGCTTTTAAAAGAATCCCTGTCAAAACCAAATAAGAACTCTTGCAAAGCTCTTTTTTATTCACAATTTGTCTAAGTATGTGGGAAAAATAAACTCAATAGATATATAAAATTTGACAAGTATTTGTTATGATTACAATGACAAATAAACTAAAGATATAAAAAAGTGTGAATTATATCATACTAAAAATATGTTCGCATAAAATATGTTCACAAATTTATCGGAAATATGAATGTAATACTTCGAAAAAATACAATGGGCTTAAAAAATAATTTAAATTAAGGAGTGTTCATAATTTCAAAATACTTAAAAAATTTTTTAACATTCCTTAAAATTAGCTAAAAATGTTTCAAATTCTTTATTTTATAATATAAATTTCATAAAAATTATCAATTTGCTTTAAATAATATTCTAAACTATAATATTTAACTTAATGCAATTCCCATGAGTTTTTATTTTTAATAAGATTGCTATTTTGTCTGATTTTTGCATGTATGCTCTATTTAAAATTTATTTGATTTGAAAATGCAGTCAAAATATACATCTTAAATCTAAAATTATTTTGAATCTACGGGTTTTAAAACAGCTCTGTAGTAATTTTATTATTGCAGTAAAAGAGCCTTTACAAAGCAAATAAAAATTTTCGAGTTCTGCTCTTATGCAGATTTTATAAATTCCTAAATGCTTATTTTTTAAAATACTAGTTTAAAATTTTTTATTTCTTTCTTATCACTTTTGAGGTTACTTAAATTGTAAATATATCGGTAGACTTTTAACTTAAACCACACATTTGAACTCCTTAATTTAACGTCAAATAGTTTAAGTTTGAAAAGCTTTGGCAAGACTGCCATTAGTACTTTCGCCATTGTCAGTTATCTGAAACACCATTACATTGCCTATTTGAAATTTGTGATATGGCTATATCAATCTTATCTGAAAATGTAGCACAGATAAATTTTCAAGTTTATCAGTTTTTATTGCTGTTGTATTTTTTGCTTGGAATGATAAGATGAGTTTTAAGTTGTAAATTTTTTAGTTGGTTTTCCAGTTGAAAGATATTTAAACAAAATTTAAAATATAAATAGAGAGATAAATAGATAACAATTTTAATCGGTTAGGTCAAATCAATGCTTAAGTAATACTATGTTCACACTGAGATCAAATTAGGTAATTTCGTTAGATAATTTCGAAATTGTGCAAAAGTGTTCACACTAGGCTTGGATAATTTCGTTTGACGTTTGATTTATTTTTTGTCAATTCATTATTGGCCACATTCAGCACTCTCAACAGTTGGCAACTTAAACGTTGAATTAAAAATAGAAAATTCTTACTCAAAGTAAGTTTGCAAAATTATTTCGCATAATGCGAAATAATGTACAACTTTAATTCATTGAAAACATTGCTCACCTAAGTTTCACTGAATGGGTTGCTTACCGAAGGGTCAAAACAGCTAAGTATCTGAATGTGGCCATTATCATGTGTCATGTATAATTTTGACGGCTCAGCTTGAATGGATAGCAAGATTGTTAATACGCCAAAAAAAGGGTGTGTTTAATTCACACTATATTCAGATTTCAGGGTTGCAGTTCATTTTTGCATAATTTCGTGAGTAATTTAAACGAAATTACCTTGTTTGAGGTAATTTCCAAATCAACAAATTGTATGGGAAATTACCATAGTTTTTAGATCATTTCAGTCGAAATTACACAAAAGCTCGAAATTACCTAATTTGATCTCAGTGTGAACATATTATTAGACATTTAGCGTTGGTGAGTAAAGTTAAACAACTATTTGACTACTCTGGGTTATATAGAAGGTAGGCATGACTCTAGACAGATGGCATTCATATTTTGTACACATCTTAGTTTTGATGTAACATACAATAATACCAAGTTTTATATTTGTAACTCAAATATCAACCATTTTTAGAGTTTTCATTATAATGGATTATATTGAAGGTGGGCGTCTTCGTGGACGGATGGTACCAATTTTTTGTAAATATATAAGTTTTGATATAACATACTTCCATACCAATTTTATCTCTATAGGTCATATATGAACCTCTTTGTAGAGTTTTCAATATTGTAGGTTGTATGGTAGATGGCCGTTGTAGTGGTCGAACGACGCCCATTTTGTTGACATCTTAGCTTTGATATAAAAAATCTGCATATCAAATTTCATTCCTATAGCTAAAATATAAGCCTCTTTATAGAGATTTAAATTTTGAGGCTGTATGGAAATTGTGGCTTCAAATGGCTATATTTTAGTATCGACATAGTCAACAATGGCAGCTTTAAATGTTTAAAATTTCATTGATACCATTGCAACTGTCAAATATTAGCTTTATTTTTGGTAGATGGATGATGTATTGTCGATTCCAAGATCGTTTCCAAGATAACTCTTAAGAATTAAGTTCTATGATGTTCCTTTACACATGTAATTTCAATTGTAAACATTTTGCTATCGACAGAGTATGTGTCGACAATGGTAGCATTCCTACCGAATAAGTTAAACAATTTACTGGCAGCACTAAAGCTGACTTCAACTTTGATATTTGAAATAGTTCCCTGTCGATACGTCGATAACAGTATTTGTCAACATGACTTTGTCGATAATAGTGTAGTAATAAATATAACACATCACTAGTCAAAATATTCAACCGATCAATATATTTTTAAAATTAAGTAGTTGCAGTGCTGCCAACTTTGAAAAGCAATTTCAAATTTAAATATTAGTTAAAAAAAGTATTTTTACAAAAACTTAATGCATCTCAATGATTAGAAAAAGTTTTAAGATTTTTTTAAAATTATTTCTATTTATTTCAATATGCTTTTGTGTTAAAAGTTTCTATATAATTATAACATAAAATATTTTTATATAAAATATAACTCATAAACATAACAAGATTTCAATATAAAGAATACAGTTACATATTTGTAAATATGTATGCAAGTTTAAAAATGGAATGAATGGTTTAATAAGATAAGATTAAAAAAACAAAACAATTAAGAATGTTAAGATTGCACTGGTTCACGTAGAAGCATGGGTTGAATACATTCAATGATTCACCTGCCGCTCCAGTAGCAGACGCGACCATTTTCAAAAGCTAAATTGATGCGTGGCTGTGGCAAGAGTTTGCCAACATTTAGCTCTTCAGTTTGTTCATCTTCAAAGAACAAGCACTGCTTGATGAAACGCATAAAAATTTCATTCATAGCAACATTTATGGCAGGTAGTTGTTGCAGGTTGGCCTCATCGCAGGCAAGACGTTTAACTATTTGTTGACAGATACGCGTATTGCAGTCGACATCGAAGAGCGGTACACCGAAGTTGACATCCAGCAGCGTCCAGTCCTCGGAGCTGGAGCAAACGGCTTCTTCCGTTGCAGTAACAGTTGCTGTAGAGCTCAGTGGGATTTCCACCGAACCTTGCGAAACGAGCTCAGCTCGGTTTGTTGACTGTTGACATTTGGCCAGCTCTGAGGCTAGCAGCTCATTGCAGTCGTCAGAGATAAAGACATTGGACGGCGAGCTATTCTGTGGACTAACGGCAAAGTAGTTTTCATCGGGACTCTTGAGAGCGCCAATAGCTGTGGGTGTCAAACGCGCAAAACTAGTTAGCTCTGAGTTGTCAGTGGGTGACAAGATATCCAATGGCGTAGATGCAGCAATATCGGCTTCATCAGACACTATGGGCAGCACTTTGTCAACTGTATCTATTGGCAAGCTAGAGTCTGCGGCGTTGGCAGCAGCTTCATTTAACAATTTCTTTACTTTATTTTTTGGATGCTTTAGACAAACGTTGAGCTCATAGTTTTCGCAGCCAATATCGGGCACGCCAGTGTTGACAAAACTTATGTACCCACAAGTGCGTTCAAGATCCATATATTGCTTCAGCCGTTGCACTGCCTTGTGTGCCGACAACTGCTGCTGACTGCTATCTGTAGTGTCGAAGGGGAACGCCTCAATGCGCACCAAGCCCGGCGATCTTATGCCATATCCTTGAACAAGTATACAGCCATTTTTAAGTTGATCATTTAAGTTGCGGAAATTCTCGGAATTGAGTACATATGAATCAGAGTGTAAAATATTGACCAGTAGTTTGCCATAACCTAGTAGCAAGCGTGGCAAGGATTTAAGTACAGTGCCTTTGCATAAAAATAGACCGGGTGGTCCATAACCCGTGATATGATTATAGAAGAGTTTCGTCCACATGGGCGCACACTCAGAGCTGCGATAGAACTGGCCAAAAAATGGAATGCTAAATGGCTGCGTTAAATTGGCTGTGAGTGGCGTGGCAGATATAATAAATTTATACTTTTTCTCCAGCACACGATCGCGCGTCTTGTAGTCCAAGCTCTCGAGACATTCAAGGCGCAGCAGATCCAAACCACCAGGTAGCAGATGACGCAGCGAACAGATAGTGGAGCGTAGAATAACCGCATGCGCAAAGTAGCGACTAACATCGCCTTCGCCCTCAGCATCGAGCAGCGATACCTTTTCGAGTTCACGTAAAAATGTGTCCATGCTTTCCTCGCATAACTTGCCGACCTCAAACATGGTCACAGCATGATTTTTAAGACCCGGTGAGAGGTTGCCCATCATAAGGAATGCTGTCAGTGTGGAATCGAACAGGAATCCAACGCGCTTACCGCTCTTCTCGGGTGTTGAAAGTTTTGTGATATTGTCACTTAGGTCATCCTGTTCCGAGCTAAGCTCAGGCTCATCAGAGTTAGCAGTATCTGTTCTATTAAGCGGCACAGGTGAGGGCTGCGGCAAATTGGCAAACGAAAAATCGCTGTGATTATCGGATGAATTATAACCAGCTGAATTGTTATCCTTATCGCCAGTGGCCAAAGTTCTGGGACTTCCTTGTGCCCCCGCCACCAACGGCTGCTCAGCAATGATCAATGCATTGTAGTTAAGAGGCGTGATCTGTGGCTTAACGTCGCCTGTAATGCTGGCACTGTGCTCCATCCAACTTTCGTGAAAATTCTGTGTCGCAATGGGACTGTCTTGCGGGCTCGACTTGCGTTTGGCAAATCCGAGGCGACAGAATAGCGATACGGCATGCTTCACAGTGTCCAGCTCTAGTTGCAGCATCTGTGCCAGCTCAGCAATGGACATATGCTCGTCCGCACTTACAAAAATCTTATATAGCAAATTCTCAAAATAGTCGCCACTCACGCGATTCATGACAAAGTTACGCAGTGGCGGAATGCAGATGCGGTCTTCACCGCTAATTGGCACATCTAGATAAATCAAACCTTTGCGATACAAACTATGCACTAGCTGGAAATCGCAAATACCCGCTGTCTGCGAACCAAAATCTATTAGATCATCAATCAGACTGCGCTCCGCAGCTGAAACAAAGCGTATATCCTGTTCTAGCACATAACCAACTTCGACGCGCCACCAAGGCTCAATGTGTATGCGCACTGGAAAGCGTGGCAAGTAATTCAATGGATTCGGCTTGCTAGTAAATAACAGCGACTTGGAGGTATGCGTCTTTAGATCGCTTATCAATGACAAATACTCATTGCGTCCGATGCCCAGCACTCGAAGGCAGTCAGCAGCTGTAAAATTGGGCAGCGTATCATAACTTTTATCACTGCGCAGTAAGTTGCTTATTACGTCCAGATAATAGTTGAATGGCGTTACACGCAATCCTTTGGTCACAATGTCTGCTAGATGATAAGGAAACAAGCACAAGCAGTTGATACTCTTCTGCACGAGCAGCTCATAGTAGCGTTGTTCATGACGAAACACTTTGTGTGCCAAGTTGCCTCGAAAACGTAACTGATTCTTCAGGCTATAGTTGAAAACGTATTTCTCGTAATCCCGCTGACTGTTGTGAAGCACCTGCTTAAGGTGCACCGGTAGGTTCTGCCAACTTATATTATTTCTCACACAATTATTGATGTCCTCGACAACTTTTTCGGAACTCATCACGTTGATTTGTTGAAATGTTCCAGTTATCAAAAGTATTCAACTCCTACATTACACAAATAATTATCAATATTTACTTTTTTCGTCAGCTATGCGAAAAACGCAGCAGCGATTCGGATGTGGTAGAATATTTTTCAGCTGTCATTTTGACAGCGAAACAGCAATAGTCGTTGATTCGCCAGGGTTGCATTGTACGCTGTACAGTGGAACAGCTTTATTTCTTTAAACTATAAGTTTTTATATGTTTTACCCCTTTTACATTAGTCAAGAATTGAAGTCAATATTCTGAGCTTGTAGGCCAATTCGCCGCAAATAGGAAGCGACGAAAGAGGAAAAAGTTGACGGTACACAGTCAAGTGTACTGGCAAGTTTTTCGAACTCGAAAAATTGCTTCCATTTCTTGACTAGTGTAAAAGGGGACTTAGTGAATTTTCTTCCATATATTATGGCTTTTAAATTTGTTGGCGGATTTTTTGCATAAATTATAGAATTTCAAATATTGTGCGTTTCACATAATCTACTCTAGGCAGTACTATTAAGACTGTCTAGGATATATATAAAATGTCAAAACCATTTGATAATGCCTTGTGTGACAATTTCGTACAAATGCTAAAAAATATATTTTTAGTTTTAGAATAGATAGAAAATGTCTGAATTATTTGAAATTCGTTGACAGAATGAAAACAGAAACATACAAATTATAAATCTAAGTATATATTTACAGTCTAAACTGCGTTTTTTCAACTTAGAAATTGTAATAGTTTACTACCGGAACCTTTTAAAATATAAATTATTTTATATATAAAATTGAGATACTTTTAATTTAAAGACATTTATATTCCATAAGAGTGACTTGAATGTGCTGAACAAGCGTTCGCCATCCCCTTATTCTAGAAATGATCAATTGAACAACTCTACGTTGTTCATTCGTACAATTTTGGGCAAACCAGAAT
This sequence comes from Tetanocera ferruginea, assembly GCA_958299015.1. Classification (NCBI taxonomy): domain Eukaryota; kingdom Metazoa; phylum Arthropoda; class Insecta; order Diptera; family Sciomyzidae; genus Tetanocera; species Tetanocera ferruginea. Next base: position 14,627,359 of record OY282644.1, read on the forward strand.
AAGTTCACCCTATTATCACTTCATTCATTTGACATTTTTTTTAACATTTATAAACAGAAAAAACCTTGCCGAGTTATTAAAATACAAATTGAGCAACTGTGCCTCATTTGGACTTTAAATGTTCTTATACATCATTCAAAATTTAAAAAAACATAAACAAAGTGGTGTTTAACATATGCATCAAATATAACTATAGGTTATTTTAGTTTTTTTTTTTTATTACATTTAAGGTTTTTTTGAGTCTGTTAAAAATTCATTTTATGCCCAATTTTTGAGAATTTAAATAATATTAATTCCGAAAATTTTTTTTTTAATTTTTCACTCAAAACAAACTCTAAAGTTAACTTGTTGACTAGTCATTTGATGGTTAAAATGAGGGTTAGAGTCATGTCATGATGGTATTACAGAAGGACAATTAAAAACCGAACGCTTTTGAAAGAATCACGCTCATCAATTAAAAGAATTCTCGACATTCTAGCCTTTTTTCTAAATTGTGAGGACTGAATATTTTTATATATATGCAAATATACCTACCGTTACTAGGGAACGGAAACAGTAACGGTAATGGATTGCAAACGGGCACTCAAACTATGAGACTGTGTAGATATATATCTGTGCTGGGTATTTTCCTTTTTTTCAGCATCTTACCAACGGAGGTACCATAACTGATTGCGAATCAGTCAAAATATCAACTGGAAATTCAATAGACCCTCTGTTAAGACTGCAGTGAAATACCCACTCCATGGGTAGAGCTCGAAAACTCGATGTTCCAACTCCTCACCAGCTCAGTTTGGTTAAAATAATCCTCACCAGCTTAACATATTAAAATAATCTCAATCTGCTCCACATGAAGTCAGTCTTGAAGTCACAAACAGGCCTTTTCCTTTCTTTTTCCAATTCTTGAGGCAGCACATTTCTTGCAAAATTTTTTTATTTGCAGTTCTTTTGAAAATAAAATAAAATTTGTTTATTTTTTTGACAAGTCTCAAAATATTAAGAGTACCGATAAAGCAGTTTGGTCGCGCGTTTTTTAAAAATAGAGTGAAAAATAGACTCTATTGCCGGAAGTGAAAACTATCGTCAAAATTCTGTTCGACGACGAGCTGTTGGTGAAAGTGAGTTCTCGTCGACGATATTTATTCGACGCGGGTTCAAGGATAGGAGTGATTAATTTTTTTTAGAAAAATTTGCATCATATATCAATTTCAGCATTTAAAAAAAAATGTTGGTTGTTCCAGGGTTTAGTTTTAAAAATTGCTTGAATATCGGATATATTTTTGAGAACCATCTGTCAAGCTTTGAAATTGAAAAATAAATTGTCATAAATTTTAAAAAAGAAATGAAAAAGTTTTATTAACAATATAGTAGATGGAATAAAAAATTTTCACAACACAATCTCGCTTCGTTTATTCTGCTCCACCCTTTTTCGTTTTAAATCTGCTTCTCATTCGATGCAATATTCATTATTTTTTACAAACTCTTGGTTGTCTAAACTTAAAATTTGCTGTATTGTTGAAAACCTACATTCTGGTGCCCAGTGTAGTTTTAGTACATCATTAACTACCCTTAAGCTATTTTTATTTCGTGCACACCCGTTGCTTCGATGATTTTTAGAATTTTTACATTTGACATTTGTGCGATTTGTTGTCAACAGCAGAGAAAAAAAGGCAAATGAGCCCAATTGAAAAAATAATTATTTGCAATTCATAGAATACAAAATAATATTCTGCGTATGTATAAATAAAGAAAACATTAATTGTTAAAATAAAGCTAAATAAAGGACATCCATCTACAACTATATGAAGTGCAGCAGACAGCAGCTGGAACAGCAACAACTACAACAACTACATAGAGGAGATAGCCATAATTGATAGCAAGTTTTAAAATCATTGATTTTTTCATTGCTTTTCTTTGAAGCCAGTGAAAGAGCATTGAATCAATAGTTGGAGTAGTTTCTAAATTATCATCTTTAAATATTTCTTAACTGGTCATCAGAAAGAAAACAAAAAGCATTAATTTTGTTGTTCAATCATCTACAGTTCTTTCATGAACACGGCCGGCAGTGAGACGGGCGACGAACCTTCACGGTAGGCAGCTACCTCATATTGTGGATATTTTTTTTTTTTTTAGTTTTCATTGAGTGAATTGGACATATTTCAGAGTCAATGAAGAATCGTCGTCATTGTCTGTAGATAATAACTCAGCCACAGCAGCAACACAAGTGAACGAAGGCAGTTCAACCTCAAGACAAGGCGTTAATTTAGTTGGTTTACCAACAGGCTCAGCTGCAGAAAAATCAACTCCAACCACACTCACACCCACCTCGACCACTAATCCCGATATGAAGCGCTCCGCTGTTAAGGAACTCATCGAACGCTATTTCTTTCAGCTGCAACGCGGCTGCGGTAATCCCGAATGCTCGAATATACACTGCGCTTCCAGTGGACAGGTGCCGTCCATGACGCCAAACGAAATAGCCGCACGTGCCATACAACTTTTTTCGCAAGACGCGCAGCTGTGCGATTTTGAGAGCCAACCACCTAAAGTTCCACGCACAAAAAACGATTCGCCAACGAGGTTAGAAATTATTTATAGTTTAATGAAAGTTTTTTAATTTCTTTTTTATGCATATAGTTCACGCTCGGTGAGCGTAGTTACAACGCCCAGTAATCCAGAGTCCGATAGCAGCAGCAATGAAAGCAATAGTGGCAACAGCACAATAACTACAGGCAGCAGAAGTTCGACCAGCAGCAACAGTTCTTATAGCGGGTCTGTTATTGCCACACCTGAAAGTGAAAACTTATATAACTCTGCTAGTGCCACAGCAAGAACAGCTCATAATGCTGGTGCCAAAGCCAACAATAGCTGTTCCAACAATGCTTCAACATTGAATGCAACAATAGAATGCAATGATGTTGAATTCGCAAATGCTGCAACCGCTTCTTCCTCATACGTAGCCGCTGCCGATGCCGCCGCCGCCTCTTGCAATAGACAATTATATAGATTAATGGAAACCAATGCGACGACACCCACAAGACTGTCGTCAGTACCAAACCCACCACCTCCACCACCAGCACTTTTTCTAAACGAACAAATTTTGGATGATCTTATTGAAGAGTGTCAGCAGCTTAATGCATACGAGCGCCTCATAGATGTCATCGATAAAGTCTTTTCGAGCACGACCAAGTTGAGTCGTAGTTTTATACGCTGCAATCCCGAAATCACACAAATCGCTTCAGGCATGGCTGCCTCTAAGCTACACGAACTACTGGGCAAATCACCGAATAAATTAAAAAAAGAAGACTTGCGCATGTTGGAGGGTGAAGCTGATAAGGATGAGGATAGCAGTGTTACCGAACAAACCGACGAGCAGATGGATGAAACAATGGCCGAAGTGGGAGCCAGTGGTAGCGGTGAGCAGACGCAACCAAATGGTGCCGAAACATTAGTGGACTTGGAGAGTCTGCGGCGTACAAAAAAGAAACTATTTCGACTAGATAATCCTGCTGTAGGCGATGCCATCACTAGCGCTGTTCTGCGTTTGGCAGAAAGCATTAAATATCGACTGGAATCGGATTGGGAAAAAGTGATGCATTGCTTTGTCATTGGTTTTGATCTGGCAGCGAGCAGTAAGTTTGCGCATTTATGAGAATTCAAAACAAAAATAATACATTTTTTAAATGTGTGTGTGCACTTAGGTTTCTACAGCATGGCTGAGCAGGAATACTTGGAGCGTGCTTTGCCAAAACTTTGCCATGCAGCGCGTGTGCTGCCTGTTGCGATGCAGGCACGCATGGCACGCATTTGGGCGCTACACTGTAAAGAGCAGCTTTTGCCTTTGGTGCGTTCGTGTCAACAACTAATTACCATGCAGGTAATTATGGACGAAGAGAGCGTGCAGGAAAACACCGATGTTATAGCAGTGACAAAAGTGTTAAAGGTGAGTTAGTTATTCTTAGAAGAACTGTTGTATAGATATGAAATTTTGTCTAGATTGCCTTCTATGCGAATATTTTGGCTGGCCAATGGGAACAACCGAAGCTATACACAGTGTCTACCGACTGTGCAGCAGGTGGTGATGCTAATAGCATTGCCGATGACGATGATGTCTTCTCGTACACACAAGTACCTAAACCACATTATCCAAAATTTGCCGAAGACAAGCTAGAGGTTGAGCTGGGTGTCTCTTGCATGGACTGCAGAGTGCCGCTATTTCCATTCGAAGAGTTCTACAACGAACCTCTAAGCGATGCCATACAAATGGATCGCGATTATTTGTCGTACAAAAACCTTTCGCTGAATCCGTATGGCGAGGGTAAATTATATATTTTTTCTAAAAATAGCAATTCCAGGAAATTAATTGAAACTCTTCCTTAGATACACACTTTTCTTTTATGTTATACTCGTTTGTTTTGACGCCCGCTACCAAGGTCATTGCTCTGTACTACGACAGTCGTATCCGCATGTATAGCGAGCGTAACTCGTCTTTGTTCTCGTTACTTAACTATTTCGGCGATAACAGCGATGTTGGCTCGCGTCCAGATCTGAAGCTTAAAGTGCGTCGTGATAATATTATCGATGATGCACTGATTGGGGTAAGTTTTAAACAGTCAGAATTTTCGACATTCAATTGTCTAGTTTTATAATTTTTAACTTTCAAAAGAGTGGCTTTTGCAAATTTCTTATTTATATTCCTGAGGAGACAAGGTGGCGATCTTAACATGGCAACGTGTCCGACTGCCTCAACTGCATTATCCATGTCGAAATCGTCTCAAGTCGACTCAAACCTCCTGTGTTGAAAGCCCACCACGCAATAAAGTTATTGCAATGAAAATATTAAGAATAAATAACGGAATGATCCTCAAATCTGATGACTACCGCAAACGAAAAACTGATATTTACGGATATGCACTTGGAATGTTCGCACCCTATATTGGGATGGTGACTCTATCCAACGGTGCAGAGAAGGGCACCGCTTACAAAGCCACCCTGCAGTCGGCTGTAACGCGTGCTGTCATAGAGCAATACCGAGAGAGGAGGAAGGAAAAAGAAAAAAGAGGAAACTCACGCGAGAGGCACAAACGCGTGAGTGCGATAAAATTGCGATGCCTGGCCAATGGTTTTAAAACCGGAGCCTCTTCCTGCAAGAATGAAAGCGGGAATCTAGTGACCGATATCCAGAGTACACTGATGTTATGGAGGGAACACTTCTCTAGTCTTTTAACTGGCGACGCTGACAACAATCCCGCCAATAGAGATGATATCCCGCAAACTTCAATTATGGATGACAGCGTTGATGTTCCGCTGCTCGACTATAACGAAGTTTTAACAGCTTTGCTCTACCCAATCCACAAAAAGGCGATACCACCATTTACGCCAACTACCGTGGGATAAGTCTTCTTAATATCGTATATAAGGTCCTGTCGAACGCATTGTGTGAAAACTGAAGCCCATCGTCAGCTTCGTTTTTTTGTTTTTTTTTTAATGCGACCAGCGCCAAAAATTGTAATGCTTGTGTTCAAAACGAACGCCTACGCCGTTGATAATTCAACAATTTTCCAGAGAGTCCGAGAGCTACCGTATATTATTTTTGTTTAATAGTTAAGCTTGATAAATACTATTTTTAACTTCTTTCTGCAAAACTTTTATAAATTTGTATGGCTCTCTATCAGTTTTCACATAGTTATATTGTTTCAGCTGGAAATGGTAGCCATGGGAAATCCAAAAGATTTGAAGAAACAACTAGTTGTCGAATTCGTTGGCGAAGAAGGCATCGATGAGGGTGGCGTTTCTAAAGAGTTCTTTCAACTAATTGTTGAAGAGCTTTTTAATGCTGATTTTGGCATGTTTTCGTATCAAGAGGACACCAACACCGTGTGGTTAGTAACTGCTCTATACTTCTTAAGTATATTCAATCGGTAAAAATAAATGTTCTCCAACTTGCAGGTTTAACTCCTCGCCCTTTGAGAATGAAGCGCAATTCACACTTATTGGCATTATACTAGGTCTTGCCATCTATAATAATATTATTTTAGCTGTGCATTTTCCTATGGTCGTCTATCGTAAACTTATGGGTGGCCAAGGCACCTTTTTCGATTTGGCCGATTGGAATCCGACGCTTTATCGCAGCCTCAAATCAATGCTTGACTATCAGGAGCCTGATATGGAAGAGGTTTTCATGCAAACTTTCAAAATAAGCTATAATGATATGTTTGGTGAATTGGTTGAGTATGAATTGAAACCGGGTGGTGCTGATATTGTCGTGGGCCAGCAAAATAAACAAGAGTTTGTAGACTTGTACAGCGATTTCTTACTCAACAAAAGCGCTGAGCGGCAATTTAAGGCTTTCAAAAAAGGTTTCGAAATGGTAACAGATGAGTCACCATTAAAATTATTATTTCGTCCTGAAGAAATTGAGCTGCTGGTATGCGGCAGTCGGGTAAGGCACTTTTGGCATAAATCATTTAGTTAAACTTTTGCACATTTTTGCTTAATTTTTAGAAATTCGACTTTGTCGAACTGGAGGAGTCCACCGAGTACGAAGGTGGTTATACAAAGGACACTCCTATTATCAAAGATTTTTGGAACGTTGTGCACTTAATGCCGGAGGAATCGAAACGAAAACTACTGGAGTTTACAACAGGCTCTGATCGTGTACCCGTTGGTGGACTTAGTCGTTTAAAGTTGCTCATAACACGTCACGGTCCGGATAGCGAACGCCTGCCGACCTCACACACTTGCTTCAATGTCTTACTGTTGCCGGAATACAGCAGCAAAGAGAAACTGGAAGAACGTCTGCTTAAGGCCATAAATTATTCCAAAGGCTTTGGAATGTTGTAAAAAAAACATAACAAAAAACAAAACCTAAAAAAAAGGATAAACAAAAAATTAACTGTTTAAGGATTGGCATCATACATATTATCCATTTATCATTTGTTGAACAAACATTTAATTTTATTTTCATAAAACAAAAACTTTGGCGTCACAGTTAACCTTTTTGTGTTTGCTGTTGACGCTTGTTTGTTGGTTTACAAGAAGTTTTTTGATTTGCTCTTTAGCATAGAATTGGCGATATAATGATGTATTTTTTTGAAAAATATTATTTATATCTTGCATAAAACTGCATCCGCTAAACTCTTGTACATAAAGTTATTATTTTATAATTGATTTTATTTCTGATGGCATATTAAATATATACATATTTTTTTCTTTTTGAAGTTAATATGCAATTTCAAATAAAAAGCGCAATTTAAATAACAGAACTGAATTGAAGTGAGGAGAGTAGCTCTCAGAAAGTGTGCAGAGTGATTTTGCAGTAGTGTTGACAAAATGCGGGTAAACTTTCGAGAGCAAGAAAATAAAACGGATCTAAATGATAAGTTGCACATAACAGGATGTTTTATCCACAAGAGAGGCGACCGTACCATTTGCTTCAACTACTGTGGAATAAGCCTTCTTAATATCGCATATAAAGTTGGAAGCCCATCGTTATTGATTAAACCTCCTCTGGAGTTGATAAGGACCTGAGTCTTTAGAAGATTACAAGAAAAATAACTCTTGCCAATAGGTTTTACTTTGTGTTTAGTAGGCAATTGAGAATAAGAACTCTCTCTTGACAAGCAAAACTTACTCTCGATAAGACAATAATCTTGCCCGACTCATCACGAACCTGAACATTGACCAGTATTCATGCAAAATCTGTTCAAGAGAAGATCTTTTGTCAAATTTGGTCCACTTCTTTATATTTTATAGCCTTTTCCAACAGCTTTACAAAAAAAATAATTAATTTTTAAAAAGAATTATTTTTGAAAAAAAGTGTTGAATAAATTTTAAATTTTATCAATTATGCAATAGTCGTTATTATAGTCGTTAGATTTCTTTGACTATCCATCCCTATTTTGTAGTAAAACAACAATCAGCTGTCTATAACAGGGCTGCTTGCCAATATTAGACCACCTCTGTCCCAGCCCCAAAAATTATCCAAAAAAAAAAAGTTTATATACCATTAGAAAGGGCTCAATTTGCACCTTCCGAATATAAGCATTTTAGAATTTGCACCCTCGTACTTTTTGCAAAAAAAAAATGCCAAAGTTTGCAATATTCAAATGCTCATATCTCGGTAATTAATTGATATTTCGATGTGCACCTTGCGTCAATAATTTGCAACTTTACTCCTCTAATTTGCACCATTGAACAAAGTCGAAAAATACGTCGAATTTTTCTGAAAATGCAAAAAAACGTTTTAATTCGATAGCTCGTTCTGCGCACGCGTCATATCAGTAACACGCGTGCGCCGCGCATTCCACTAGGGACTTTGTTGTGATGAGGTTTATCTATTTATAGTTTATAATACTATCTCTGTTTTTAAGTATTGATAAAAAAGTATAGACTATAATAGTATTAATCTTATGATAAAAAAAAAATATTGTGACAAATCAATACAGTACAATAACAAGTCTTACTGTGATCATTTGGCCTCCAATATCAACTTTAGTAAATGCATCAGTGATGAACTTTATATGTACATTATATATACTGATTTTGATGAAGTCATATCTAGATCAGCTAGACATTGCCACAAAAAAAATTGCCCTAGCGCGCACCGTGCACGAGAGTCGTATAACTATGTATGTATATGTTTTCTGGACAGCGCATGCGCAGTGTTGATTTATGTATTTTTACATTTTTTACGAAGAACCGATTGATTTTCTACTATTTTAACGAAGGTGCAAATTAGAATAACAAAATTGCAAATTTTTGGGCCAAGGTGCACTTTTAAATATGCATTTTTAAGCGAGATATGACAGTTTAAAAATTGCATCATTTACTCCATTTTCAATCTAATTTATTTTTAAAACTATAAGGGTGCAAATTATAAAATTTACATATTCTGAAGGTGCAAATTAAGCCCTTTCAAATGGTCCATAAGCCCTAACCAAAATAGACGAAACGAGACGATTGCAACTCGACGAGCGTGTACACTCGTTACGTCTGTTTTGACATTTAACCCAAAATGAAACGTTCTTGAACTCGTCTTGGCTGGTCAGCTGCCAACTGTTTCAAATGCATATAAATGCCTTGTTCATCCCTAACAATGGCTATTAATTCATTAAAATATTGTTTCTTGCACTAATTGATAAAAATGCAACAAAAATTGATGTAAAAATTCTCTGCACTGTTGTTGCTGACGAGTTGAGACGCTAAAAGTTCGGTTCTTACGGAACAAAACGTCTCGTCAAACCGTTTCGTTCAGTTTCGATGTGTTTACGTTTGCTTATTTTGGGCAACAACATTGAATTGCATTCAAGCGAACATTTTCGTCTTGGCTCGTTACGGAGCAAATCGTCTATTTTGGTTAGGGCTATACACTTTTTTCTTTTCGATAATTTTTGGGGCTGGGACAGAGGTGGTCAATATTAGATAGTTAAAATGAAACACCCTGTGCAAGATATGTTCAAAAAGGAACAAACAGTGCTAAATATTAGTCATATGTAGTGTCCGACCGAAACCAAAATTTTGGCCGAAACCGAAACCGAAACCGAATTTCGGCCATTTTTGTATTATTCGGCCGAAACCGAAACCGAAACCGAAACTGAAAGTTACATACAAATTTGTTTGTAAAAACATTTTATTTTTTTTTTAATTTTATTAAAAGCGTTCAAAAACAAAATAATTCAAACAGATAATAATAACGTATACATACGATAAATATTCTTTGAATATTAAAGTTCAACTTTAAAATAATAAATAAAGAGATAATTTTTAATACCACTTTAAGGAACTTTTTAGTATTTAGAGTTATTCGGTTTCGGTTTCGGTTTCGGCCATATTGATGCCGAATAGCCGAAACTGACTAAAAGGGCCGAAACTGGCCGAAACCGAAACTGAAACCGAATATTCGGTCGGACACTAGTCATATGTTCCATAGAATTAGTGTCCGGCCGAATATTCGTTTTCGGTTTCGGCCAGTTTCGGCCCTTTTAATCAGTTTCGGCTATTCGGCATCAATATAGCCGAAACCGAAACCGAATATTTGATCGGACACTACTGATTCGGTTTTTACATATATTTCAATGGTAGATGTGAGTTCGCTTTCATCAAAATTGTTAATGGTGTTAAGTAGAACAACAACGTGAAATTCAGTTATTTAGTTTTTTTAGATTCTAATATTAAGTTATTTAACTTTAAATACTAAAAAGTTCCTTAAAGTGGTATTAAAGTGATCTCCATATTTATTATTTTAAAGTTGAACATTAATATTCAAACGGTCATATTCATAAAAATATCTTGAAATAGATTTAAAGTGCTCAATAGTCAAAAAGCTTTTTAGAGATAAACGGCTGTATTCATAAAAATTTATGAGCCTCTTATAAAGCCTTTATAAAAAAAATATCTAAAACATTATTCATAAACGTCCAATAACGACAAAAACCTCTTATAAAGGCTTCATAAATGAGAAACCTTCAATAAACCCTTCATAAAGCAATTTTAAAATGTTTACTCTCATCAGAGCACAAAAAATGTCAAAAATGCTACAAACGAATTCAAAAAATATGTAAGCATTGAAAAACAATTCAAAATATTGAAAATAAAAATAATAAGTCACAATTTTTTCAGAGCAAAATATAGATAACAAAATTTGTTGACTATTTGAATGTCAAAATATTGATAAAATTGTGACTTATAAACAAAAAATTATTATATTAAACGTCCAATAATGACAAAAATCTCTTATAAAGGCTTCATAAATGAGAAACCTTCCATAAACCCTTGATAAAGCATTTTTAAAATTTTTACTCTCATCTGAGCACAAATATTGACAAAAATACTTCAAATTATTTATAAAAACATAAAAGCATGGAACCAAATTTCAAAATATCGAAAATAAAAATATTAAGTGTCAATTTTTTCAGAGCAAAACATAAATAACAAAATTTTTTGCCGGTTTGAATATCAAAATATTATATCAAAAAATTGTGACAAATAAACAAAAAATTATTGATTTTATCAAATTCACAAACCATTTTTGACACTGTTCCCACTTCAAATTGAAAGTGTTCCTATTTTAACAAAACAAGCTGAGAAAACATTTTTATGAATAACAAAATTTTAAAAAGCATTTTATCTCTAAAAAGCTTTTTAACTATTGAGCATTTTAAAGCTATTTTAAGATCTTTTTATGAATAAGACTGAAAATGTTTTTTTAAATTTTGTTATTCATAAAAATATTATATATATGAAATGGGAACAGTGTCAAAAATGGTTCGTGAATTTGATAAATTATTTTAAACAATAATTTTTTGTTTATTTGTCACAATGTTATCAATACTTTGACATGCAAACAGTCAAAAAATTGTTTAATCTATGTTCTTCTGTGAAAAAATTGTCACTTATAATTTTTATTTTCAATATTTTGAAATGTTTTGCCATGTTTTCATATTTTTTGAAACAGTTTGAAGTATTTTTGACAATATTTGTGCTCACATTAGAGTACAAATTTTAAAAAGGCTTTATCAAGGGTTTATTGAAGGTTACTCATTTAAGAAGCCTTTATAAGAGATTTTTGTCGTTATTGGACGTTTATGGATACTGTTTTTTAATTTTTTTTTTTGTAAAGGCTTTATAAGAGGTTCAACGGACTTTAGAATATATATTCTCGGTTCAACGGACCAAAAGAACACAAAGATAGGTTATGCTGATTGGTGTATTTATCTATACACAAATTTTTTCACAAATTTGCGTATACAAGACGCTGTTGATGCATCGTTGCCGAGTTCAAATCCCGGCCAAGCTATACATTTCTGCTCTTATACATTTCTCTAATTTTTTCCTCATTTCTTATCAACTAAAATACAACATTGATCAATATAATATACGACTTTGACAGTTGTAGTTTATGGTTGAGAAGTTTGTGGGTGGAACTGTTTAAAAACTTGATTTGACAGAGGTAAAGGCAAAACATCTACACTTGTTTCATCTACATGTATGCATAAGTTTGCACCTGAAATCCTTGGTTCAAAGATAAATGAAAAAAATTTGAATATAATTGGATAGTATAGCATCCACTTTGAAAGTTATTTTTAAATATTTCAAAACGTTCAAGCGAAAACTGATTCATTTCTATATGACGCAAGAACCGCTTTTTCTAGTGTCGATAAATTTTGATTTTCAAATTATTTTTATTAGCAGGAGGAATAAATAGAAGCAATTGGTTACCAAATCGAGTCTGTCTGGTGATAGACCCGTCTATTCGATGTTTGAGTGCACAAAAAGTCACTTCTCTGAGACAAGGTGTTAGAGCTGACTTTGTCATAGTGAAGTCTGATCAGTATTCGCCGGTTGATTTTCATAATTTTTTTGCGTTGTTCTAATGGTATTGTAACAACATGTCTGGTTTTTTCGAATACTCGACTAATTCCTTTGAAGTGCATTTTGCGCCAACAACCACAATGGCATAGACATGTTTTGAAGCTCCGATAGAACCTTTTTTAAACCGCTTGAAAAATTATGTCGGATCCAAGGTAAATAACTTTTTTGATTCACGCAATTTTAAATGCATGCTGGTATGCCACTAATACTCAAGGATGCTTTAATATCATGATGTGTCACACACAATCTGTCCGTGCAGTGTCAGTTCATGCACAGCATCAATGTTTCTCGGAACAACCACTGGGTTTTGGCTGGAGAGGGTGTAAAAAATCAAAATTTTCCTAAGTAAAAAAAGCTCTTTCAGTCAAATTTAAAAATTTTTAATCAAAAATCAATCAAAGCTAATTTACACTTCATCTAATTTATAATCATCGTTGATTCTTGATGTTGTTTCATGGCCAAACGTCGTATTAAGATGATTCATGCATGATCGTTGGGATGTTTATGATTTAATTTAATTTTTGAATTGAATTTGCAATGAGACAAAATTTGTAAGAATTTGTTTTTTGAAACCCAACTTTATAGAGTTCGCGCTTATCGGATTTTTCTTTAAAATCAGGTTTTTCTGAGATTTAACAGATATTTTCTAAGTCCTTGAATCATGAACAAACTTCACTTTAAACAAGACAAATCAAAAGTTTTTGAATTTTTTTAAGTTTTAGGTGTCTATATTAAATTTATCGTGAAATTTACGTTTTTTTCTTTGAAAAGTAATGAATCGTTTACTTTTCAAAAACCTATCAAACGAAAAAACTTGTGATGCAGTTTGAAATGTAGTATTAGATTGAATGTAGATTGAAGATAATATAATAAAATAATAATTTTGTTTTTCCCGTACAAAAGGTATAAAAGCATGCTGCAAAATTATTTTAAGGTACTTGGAATTTTACCATGTTTCAAACTGCATCATTAATTTTTTCAATTTGATGGATTTTTAAAAATTAATGAAGCGTTTAAAAATATGTATGGACATTTTTTCGAAAAAAAAGTCGAAAAATAGTCAAAAACTTTTACTTTGTCTTTCAAAATCATGGCTGAAAGATTTATAATATATCTGTTACTAACCAGTATTAAAACTCGAAAATTTTTTCGATTTTAGAAGATACCCCAATAAGCGTTAACTCTAAACCTTTTTAAAAAAATCAGAAAAATCCATGAACTTTAAAAAGAAGCCTAAAGAAACTTTTTTTAGATTTTGGAACACACTTATATGAACTGAAAGTTTAAATTGTAATATTGTTAATTTATATAAATACTATATGAAGACATGTGTGAACGAAGGTTATTTTTGTCATTCACATGTCAAATTTTTATAATTTTGGTATGCATGAATGTAGGTCTTATGTGCATTAAAACAAATTTAAAACTTAAAGCAACCATGTTTGTGGCTATTTTAGAAATTTACTTCTTCACAAAGTATGATTTTACATAGATTTCAGTACAAATGTGAAATTTTTAACTTATTTTTTTTCGAAATTACATATCAGCGACATATATCCTTCATGCACTCATATTTTCCTGTATCATCAACATATAAAGGATTCGATTTTTGAGAAAATATTGGTTATATATATGTTGTAAATAAAGTCATTCATTGGATTCTGAAATTTCAATTATAATTCAAACATTATTCTTTATTTTTAATGTGATGGATAGGTAAATAACTTTTATACAACTTCAACCAATCAGATCGTTTGGATAGTGACTTTTTTTGAAATAATCCTTGTTGTATAGAAATTATTTATAAAAATCAATGACACGATAACTTATAGAGAGATCGCTTGGTTTGACCAAAAATCGCTGTTTTTGTGTTTTTCTCCATAAATTATTTAAATAGCGGCGCTCCAGAAATCGTTTTCATAACTCAAAAAGTACTTTACTGAAAAACATGCCTTTTTGTGTACCTTAACTTAACTCTAATTAATGCAACGCTGTGTGCTCTTAATTGATTTGTTGTTTTTGCTCTCTCGCGTTGTATTTAATGGATCCATTTTTTTTAGTCGAAGGCTCCAAAATTCGAAACAAATGTTTCAGAAGTAATTCCACTGTTGCTCCAACTTGACGTTGATGTTCTTTCGATTTGACCGGAAACGAGTAACCAAAATATATAAACAATCGCGGCCATTTGTGGATATAGTGATTTTTTCAAGTGTTTTCAGTTTAACTAAAATAATGCAATTTTGATAAACGTTAATAAAACAGTAACAAATCATTAAAATCAGCATTCAAAAGAAGATGCAATTCAAGCGTTTCAATCTGCTGAGCCTTTGCAGCAGTGCGTTCCTGTTACTGTTGGTATGCTGCAGCTGCATACAATGTGTGGAGGAAGATGCGCTACTGGGAACGGGTGAAGGTGAGTGTCTTGTGTATAGTTTGGAATTCTTTTAATCAACTATGTAGCTATATAGCAGAATGAGATCACTTGCGAATGCAACGAATGTGTGGTTTGCTTTACGGTTTGTTGCAGATGTTAATGTTTATGTGAGGTTTTTGTAAACAAAAAGGCAAAAATAGATCTTTCGCATAGCCAGATGCCAAAAGCTATGGTCGCACTCATGAGTTGGATAAAAAAAAAAATAATAAACAGCAGCAACAAAAAGAACATCAAAGATTAAATTTTTTATGATGGACAGTCATGCACGGCTTATTTAAATGACTTTTTGGCAACACGCTTGTACATATTTATCTTGGCCAAAAGGATTTATTGAAACATGCATTCCATGTCTTAAGTATTAGATTTCATTAGCTTGCAATTCACGGTCTCAACTAATTTCCGCGAATTTTTTTGTATTCCAAATGTATGTTTGAAACAAAAACTTGCTCGCTTTTAATTAATGGTGCGACCTTAAATAAATTTGCAGGCCACACATTTAGATTGCTTTTCCACCAGCTCATAGAAATGTGGCCAACATATGAATTTCAAATTTGTTCTAATTTAGCGTTGTTTTTTTTTTCTACTTTTTTTTGCAGATACAATTAAAGTCTTCACCGTGGCCACCGAGCGCACCGATGGCTTCCAGCGTTATATGCGTTCAGCGCGTGTCTACGATATCGATGTAAGTGTTTGTTATATAGTCAGAAATTTTTGTCATATTTTAATTTTATTTTGAATTTGTTTCTATATGTTCCTTCCTCGCTTAATATCTAACTCAATTGTTAGTTGTGATGGAAAAAACCCAAATCAAAACAATATCTTATTTCCATTTAAAACTATTTAAATTCAAATGTTTGATTAACCTGAACTAGACAAACTTTTTTGAACCTTAAACATGTTTGTTTGAGTTAATAGCCAGCCTGTTATACTCTATTATTTTACATGCAATGCATCTCGATCATTCTATGTTTCTGTTCTTTTATTTTGTTTTTTCAATATTTTGTAACCCGTTGATGATTGCCGCCGCGTCGCATATCTGTGGCAGCGCAACAGGGTTATGCATCCGGCCGGCTTGACGACCCATTTCAGAACATGTGTTGATTTGCTGTTGTATGTTTTCTTATTTAATGGCTTTGCTGCGTAGCGATAGCATCATTTTGCGTTGTGCTCATTACTTTGCTCTGCTCACAATCAAACCAAACCAATTCAATCCAATGTCTGGCTGACACGTAGTCCAGCAATCTTCATTCTCAAGAAATATTTCATCAAAATATTAAGAAATTTTAGCAAAGTTGACCCTTGCAGCCTTAAGGGGTATAGCGATAAGCCAGCTAAGTTGTCTTATCTTCTGTTAAGGAAACTTAACAAAATTTCGGTATATCTTCAAAATATTGTTTTGGTTGTTGCTAATAAATATTAAAAATTTCATTATGTCAGCTTAAACAATGTCACCTAATCTAAGTTTGGAACTCATATTTCTCTCATTCTGCTGATAACGTAGTTTTAGAACTCACTCTTTCAATTTAGTTCCAACAAATTGAATTGCATCACTGTGGTTATCATTTTTTTTTTTTTAAACCGTTGATATGAAATGCATTTAATATAGCTGCTTGTTTTCTAATACCTCAATATGTTTAATATATAGTGTAATACTAAACTCTGCCTCTATCTCTTTCTTTTTAACTCATCTCTACCTGTTCCAGCCTGTTCTTTAGCCTTCTGCCTGCTTATAACAACAAAGAAATAGTTTTAAGGCTATAAAATACGCTTTTAAAAAAGAAACAAATAAGCACTGTACCTCGAAAAAAAGAACTGTCCAACCAAGCTAGCTAGTTGTTCATAGAATTTCTTTATCATTTTATAAATTTGGCAGAGCTTTTATTTAACAATTTTTATTTCATTTTGTGCTGCTTAATGTTTTTATAATAAACCAAGGTAACTGTAGTTTTTTGTTGTTAAAGTAATTTGAATTTAAAATTTCTTATATTAAAAAAACATAAAAATATGCCATGCGTATTCTATTAATTAGCATATCGAACGATGACCTTTTTGTAGGTACTTGAGTTTTTGGACAGTTTCTCAAAGATAGAAGAGCTGGTTTGATGAGTTAACTTTGCAGCATAAAACGATTACCGGTTAACTAAGATTTGTACCCAATAGATACCGTTTAAAATTGTTTTCAATAAAAACATCTCATCACTTAAGATGCCCCAAAGCTTGAATAATGATGTGTCATATTCAATACCACAAAATGTTTTGTACTAAGAAATTGGTATTTTGTGAAGTAATAAATAGAATAAAACAATATTATGGTATTCATAAACTATTTCATTTAATGAAAAAACAGTTTCTTCCAGGAAACGTTACTTTTTTTAATATTTTTTTTAAAAATCAAAAGAAGTTTTAGCAGCTACGAAATCAAGAAAAGATGGAACGCGTTCTATTAGCGTTCACACGAACAAAATCTGCACCTCAGAGTTAATGCAGGCACAGTGTACGAACGAAGACCGAATCGGACACTCAGTGGGTTATTTTGTCCGAATATATAGGTGATACAGGTGACTTTTAAGGTACTTATTGAGTGTGTTTCGGGTACATTATGTCGGTTTGTATACCCGAATTTAGAAGGCTGCTTTCGATGTTATTTATTATTGTAAAATCGCGCTTTTGTGAAGACCTTAAAACAAACCTTAAAGACCTTAAAGAAAACGAATTGAGACAAATTGTTATTAAATTTCAGATTCAGACTTAAATTTCAGAAAATCCAATCAAATTCCTTTGTGGATGAGCTTTAGGGGACGCTGACTACCGGCAAGCCTTAAAATTTGTGCAGTTATTTTATGGTGTCACACTATGTATTTCAAAGAAAAATTGGAACTATTTTGACTCCTATATTTATATTTACATATATTTATATTTATTTGGAAAAAATTAGTACCTTCCTGTAGCTTATAGCATCGCTTTTACTCTGACAACTTTTGAATTTTTCCATAGAAAAACACTGGCAAAGCTCTGTAACTTTGAGAAGCGTTATAACATCGCTTGTAGCGTTCGCTCTGACATTAGTCTAAGACTTTAATTACCCTACTTTACTAGGTCAAGTACTGTATTGAATAAATCACATAGCTCGGCTAGACAATACTGTTCCTTTGGGTGTTAAACCAACTTAATAGTAGTCATGTGTGATATTCGAAGTACTTGACCCAGAGCTCAATTAAGTCTTAATAATAAAAACTTTACATGGTCACAAATTATTAAAAACAATTAAATATAAAAAAATATTATTACAAAAATATTTTTACTATACATACAATGAAAATAAAAAATAAGAAATAAAAAATTTACAAAACTAAAAATTATTTAAAATAAATAATGATTTATAAAATATTAACCCTTTGTATGGCGGTGATGCATTTCTGCATCATACCGTTTCAACTTATTTATTTCGCAATCTATATTCAAAAACTGTTCTAGCTGCATTTGATGTTATTCGGCATCGTATGTTTTCTCAATTGTTTCAGACGGCAGCACCAAAATCGCTTCAATACTTAGCAAACGGTTAATTTTCTCAGAAATTTTTCGTTTAGTGCGTTTCTGCTGTATCGCCAAATTTCTTTAAAAAAAATATGAGTTATAAACGAAGTGAAATTATTTGACATTTGAATAATTTGAAAGGTAAACATTATATTTGTGTATTATTTATCACGTGTTTTCGACTATTGCCATATAGGAGGTGTAAATAGAAAATTTAACTTTGTTGCAGATATGCATCAGAACAGTCCCTTGAGTTGAAAAATATTAAAATACCTTATGTTCAATACTCATTTATTTGTAGCTATAATGGCAGCAAAACGGTTTCCTTCATAGCAAATAGCTGGTATTATAAACAGTCTGGATAGCGAAGATGAATTGGACTTCTTTAGAGATGACAAAAGTTAGTTATAGCCAGACGAACTATTGAAGATTCTAATATAAATGCAGCGATACATTCCAATGGCAATGCAGCCAACATTAATAAGCTCAGAAGCAAACTCGTATGGAGAAAACGGAATTTGATTTTCACTGAAAATTAGCTGACATTTCTGGGCAGCACCGTCTTGCCTCCTGAAATAATGGAGCTATCATTGTCATCACAAGTTTTTTTTACTTTTTTCCAAAATCATTATTTGAGACAATAAGGAATGAAACAAATCTTTACGCTCATCAAAAAGACCCTAATAACCATATAAATATCACTACTTTAGAAATCTGGCACTTTGTTGGCATTATATTTTTTATGTCGATTGCACACATGCCCAGGGTTACGAAATACTGGTCAAAAAATATTAGGATGCCTGCAGTTTAAAACGTTATGTCACAAAAAAGGTTCGAAGAAATCAAACGCCACATACACTTCAACAATAATGAGAAACATGTGCCTGCTTCTGATCCTCGTCATGATCGGTTATTCAAAATAAGACCGCTTGTAAAAGAACTAAACAAATTGGTGCGGCCTCCAATTGCGTTAGAAATTAAATAGGGGGTTCCAAAACATCAACAACCGCCTGGTTTTCCATAATTATTTTACTTCATTACCACTTTTAAAATATTAATCGGATGATGGAATTTTAGCTTTGGGCACAATAAAAAAACAGAATTCCAAACTGTAAACTGGCAGAAAGTACAAACTGATTACAAATTTATCATCCCTTCAACACATTTGTTGCAGAAATGCATCATACTATGTTTTAATAAAAAACATTGCTCAAATAAAAAAATTTGCGAAACCATGAAGAAACGTAATTTTTATTATCATGTTTGTTCAAAAAAACAAAAGATCATCCCAATCGGAGCAGTTGCCATACGAAGGGTTAGAAATTATTTAAAATATTCAAAAATACTAATATATAAGGAAAATAAAAACGAAAATATTTGTACAATTATAAAATAATACAAAAATTCTAAAAATTAATGAAAAGAACAAAAGAGTAAAAATAATTAAAAATGAATAAAAATTGAAAAAATGATTGAAAGTGATGAATGTAATAAAATAAATAAAAATAATAAAAACAAATACAAAAATAAAACAATTACAACAATATATTTTACTAAACATTGAAAAATAAGAAAAAAAAAAATTATAAATAATAAATAAAAAAAATTGTTTATTTCAAAGACTCAAACATTTAAAAAGAAACTAAGAATCTAATCAGAAAATTAATAAAAAATTGGTAAGAAAAAAAAAAAAACAAAATATAAAAAAATAAAAAATAAAAAATGCAAGTAAATATAAAAAAAAAATTTATAATGCATAAATTAAACGTAGAAAATATTAGAAGAACAAAAAATTAAAAAAAATATTAAAAAACTATAAAAATAATTTAAAGCAACAAAAAATACCAACAAATTATATCTTTAAAAAAATATTTTATCAAAAAAATAATTTGTTTAAATATTTATTCTAATGCAATAAAAACACATTTCAATTGTTAGAGGTTTGATTTAAACACATTTTATTAAAATATCGGATTTTGACGTTTTGTATTATTTGGTTAAAGTTAACCAGGCTCTCATTTTGAACTGAAAAACTGGCTCTTAACAATTTCAGTACGCTGACCCAATTTTAATCAATTTTCAAACAGTCTAAATTCGATTTTAAGCCTAGGGTAGGCAACACACTGGGAGGCGGTAACAACTTACTAGGACTAAGTAAGCCCTTGTAAAGTTTAATAAACTCGATGCTGCCACCTCTTCTAATAACTTAAAGTCCTAATCGGTAAAAAAAATTCGTCTACAAGTTAACATCCGGGGGCTTAAAAGATTATTAAATTATATCAAATGAATTTTCTTAATTATAGGTTATAAGAGGGAGTTTAGTTTTCTTGATAAGTATTTATAGAGGCAATATATTTAAATATTTGAATATAATATCCAAAGTCTTTCTGGCGCTGCGTTTAATCTAAAAAAAGGATCATCAAACATTCATGTGTCGATGTTTAATATTCCTGTGTTAAATAAAAATATCTCTAATGATGTCTCTTCTTTTTTCTGCCTCATTTTGCTTAGCTAGTGGTGTGGATCTTGAGGATACGAATAACTAAGTACCAGAAATTGACTTTGGATCTCACTTGTTTACATAGGATGATTTTATCAATGGTATTCGAAGGTTTCAATCTTCACATCAATCAGATGTCGATTGTCTGCCAATAATATTTCTAACTACAGGTTCATACAGATCCAAGCAGATTGAATATGCATCTGTTGTCTGGAACCAGTTTTATGAGTCGCAAAAGTTGAGACTTGAGCGTATCCAAAAATCATTTCTGGATTTTCTTGCAGTTCCCTTTACTTTGAAAATCCTATTCCATCGCATAGTGTCCGTTTCAGTATGATTAGCAGAAATATTTAGTCTCTTCTTTTTGGTCATAATATCATATCGGGTGTGGTTGATAGCCCAGAGTTGTTAGTAATGATTCTTTTGAATGTATCAGCTAGACCGCTTAAAAATTTGATCCTTTCTATTTGGACATGTTTCGCATTAACTATTCCAAAAAAAAGAAAAATTACTTCTGCGAACTGAATCCGATCGACACAATTTTTGGTTTTTGTGGCCATGAAGCATCACTGCAAGAAATCATACAAATTCAGAGCGATGCTTCAAAAAATATTATAGAAATACATGTTAAAAACTCAAATGGGCCTAGTTAGGCCCAGTTACCCATCTTAGGGTTAAGTCGATTATAAGGAATTTTTTTTTAATGTTGTGTTTTTGATATTTAATTTATTTTTACAAGTTTTTCTAAAATAATTTTAATATAAGTTTTTTTAATAGAAATTTTTTTTAATTGCATTTAAATCTTTTTTTTTATTATTTTTTGTGATGAAATTAATTTAGTTTATCAATATTAGTAAATAATTTAAATCTTAGTTTTTATTTAAATATAATTTTTTAAAGTTTTTTTTAAATAAAAATTTGTGTAATTTTTTATTTTTAAAATGTATTTTTTAAGATTGATAGTTTTGATTAATAATTTTAGCAACAAACTTGAAAATTATTATATTTTCATATAGAGTTTTTTTTTGTTTTATAATCAAATTTTTCTTATAATCATTTTTCATAAATTTTTTTTTAGGTTTTTTTTTATATAGTTTTCTTTTAAGTTTTATTTTATTTCTTTTAAGTTTTTATTTTTGTTTACTTTTTAAAAATTTCAAAAATGATACTTATACTTTTGTCATATTTTATTTTTAATTTTAGGTAACGCCCTTAGGTCTGGATCAAGACTGGAAAGGTGGCAACATGGAAGGTCCTGGCGGTGGTTTTAAAATTAATCTGCTACGTGAAGCCTTGGAACCCATGAAAACAGAAGAAAACACAATTGTGCTGTTCACAGACAGGTTTGTTTTGCTTTTGCAACAACCCCATCAAAATAATAACTTAGATTTAACTCTCTTCCCCCCCCCATCCACAGCTACGATGTAGTCTTCACCACGGGTCTCAAGGAAATCGTGCAGAAATTCAAGGAAACTGGCGCCAAATTACTTTTCTCAGCCGAAAAATTCTGCTGGCCTATTCAGGATTTGGCTAAAGACTATCCAGCAGTAGCGCCAAAAGCATCACAATATCTAAACTCTGGTGCTTTTATTGGTTATGCGCCACAAGTCTATGCCTTGATAGCAAAACCACTGCAGGACACTGACGACGATCAGCTATACTATACCAAGACTTTCCTTAATGCTAGCACGCGCGCAGAGCTGGGCATGCAGTTAGATTCCAAATCGACATTATTTCAAAACTTAAATGGTGCCAAGGATGATGTTAAATTAAATGTTGATCTAGAAACAAATGAGGGTGTTCTGCAGAACATCAATTTTCTTACCAATCCCAGCATTATACATGGCAATGGACCCAGCAAGCTAGAGCTTAATGCTTTCGCCAACTATTTGGCCAAAACATTCAATGGCAAATGCCTGATATGCGAAGAGAATCGCATTGATTTGTATGAAAAATATTTGCCAATTGTAAGCTTGGCCATCATTGTCACCAAGCCAGTGCCGTTCTTTGATATGTTTTTGGAAAAAATTGAGAAGCTGAATTATCCCAAAAAGCAGCTGCATTTGTTTATATATATCGGAGTAAGTTGTTTTTTTTTTATAACAGCCTGCTAGTACTGACTATTTTTTTCAAAATTATAGCATGCCTTCCACGATGATTTAGCCAAGTCTTATATTAAAAAACACGAAAAGGATTATGCTAGCGCTAAAATAGTGCTTTCCTCCGATGAGCTGGATGAGCGACGCGGCCGCCAGCTGGCTTTGTAAGTTAAAATTAAGGCAATTCAAATGATTTCATTTAAATTACTTTTTTTTTTGCATTTCTAACATTAGGCAACAGGCTAAGCAGAAGGAGAGTGAGTATATTTTCTTTGTAGATGCCGACACGCATATAGATGATGTGGAACTGTTACGCGAAATGCTCATATATAACAAGTAAATTATTTCTTCGTGTTGCTTAAGTTGTGCTCTTTATTAAAGTTATTCTATTTTGTACCCTACAACAGACAATTCATAGCACCGGTTGTTAGCAAACACAGCGAACTGTGGAGCAATTTCTGGGGCGCTCTTTCCGATGGTGGCTACTATGCTAGATCTCATGATTATGTGGATATTGTTAAAGCCGATATTATGTAAGTAAAAGCATTTTAATTTTTTTTTTAATTAGCATTTAGCATTATTACACACACAAGTTGAGTTCATTATTCATTAGGACATTTTAAGAAAATAGAAAAAAGTAAAAACAAAACATTCTGCAGCTGTACTAATCGAAGGCAATGGAGAAATCCGTCTTGAAACTGCGTCGATCAATGGAGTACATATTGTCTGCTGTGCACTCATAAAGGCCAGCATCCATTTGGGTGGCTGGATCAATTTCAATTTTTGACTTTATGCCATAGTCGCCAACGCGCCATTCGTGCACCTGCAAAAAGAGAGAGAGAGAGAGAAAGAGAGAGAAAGAAAGAAAATGCATTTACGTTAGTGCACCAAGTTAGCTAATGATTTATAATTTAGATACTTCATGTGCTACAATGTGCTCAATGTGTGCTATTGTATGATATATTAAGTTTTATGAAGTGATGGTTTATTAGAGTAAAGTTTGTATAAAGTAGTTTGTCAATATTTTTTCATCAATTTCGAACTTGTGCTGTAATGTGCTCGATTTGTGCTACAATTTAAGCCGTTAAGATTTCAAAAATTTGTATAGTTATGAAAATTTTAAGAACTGAGCTTTTATTTTTATTTTTTTTTTCAAAATCTACTACTTGTGCTGTGTGGTGCTTAAATTGTGCTGCAATTTTTCAGAGAAAACTTCAAATATTTATATATTTTCGAATTTTTTTGGTAAAAATCTAAGTTTTCAAAATGCCAACTGGCTTATTTTTGCACAAAATCTGAGTGTTTAGGTTTTGCGCCATCGTTTACTAGAATCATGCTAATTTGTGCCATAAGAAATAGCTTTTAGTAGCATTTTAGCAAACACTTAAGTCACATGAGCATTTTTGATTAAACATCAGTCATAAATTTACATAAAAAAATTTACAAAAATATGATAAATCTTTACCAAAAAAATATGGATTTGCTAAGTTTATAACTTTTTCGCTAAACATTTATTCTAATTGTAATAAGAATCATAATAAGAATTCGTTCTTTATTTAAAAAATAAGTTCAGTAATTTTAAAACTGATTTTTGACTTAAAAATTTGTTCAAATGCGAATAAAACTCTCTTAAAATGGCACATAAAAGTGCATTTTGAACATATGGCTCAAATCTTCGCAGTTTGCCTCAATAATCATGTGTTTAGTCGTAAATAAGCAGAGTTGGCACTTTGAATAAAATAAAGCTATGCTTTAAAACTTTGTAAACATCTTGAACATGAGCACAGCAACTCACAATTGCCAAATTTCGGGGAGAAAAGTCAAAAACATGTGTCAACTTCGTAAAAAATTTGCAAAAATGTCAAATTTTTTAAAATACTCCACAGCACATTGTAGCACAACTCGCGTCGTGCTCAAGAAATATCTGATTCTTTGAAAAATTGAATGCAATGCGGCACATGTTAGCACACATCGGGCACATTAAAGCACATATATTTTTTAGTGCGTAAACATAAAATGCAGTGCTAACTTCACGCACATATTTCTTAAGTTCTCGTTTTTTTCACTTCTAACTGCAGCCGTTTTTTACTTACATGCATGTATAGATGTTGAAAGATCTCTGTGCCATCCTTGTACCAAGTAATTTGCGGTCTTGGATTGCCTCTAGCTACGCACAAGAAAGCAATTTTATGTCCCAACACATATTCATAATCAAAGTGTGAAGCTTGCAGAATTTTTGCGCCCTAAATTTAAATAAAAATACAACAAATTGAAATTAGTTAATGCTATTTTAATAGCAGCCAAAACTGAGTTGCATTTTTGTAAAAGCAACACACTTGAACTCACATTGTTATTGTTGTAATATTGATCAGACTCAGGATCACGATATTTGCCCGTTATAGGCAAACCAATTTGCACCTATTTTTGACGACAAGAAAAATTAAAAGAACACACAAGATATACACATTTAATTAGCCGTCCAAGTTCTCATTAATTTTAGTCATAACAAAACTTTAAATTACTCTGGACTTTGTGCGTCCTCTGCCACGCCCACGTCGCGCCTCACACACTTCAGCACCCAACAGTAGAACCGCAATGCAAATTGTTAGCAATTTCAAGTTCATTGCTTGATTTTGCATATTTTTTCTCTTTTCTTTTTTTATTTTTGTAATTTATTTTTTAATTTATATCTTTTCGAAATCAATAAAAATTTTGTCAACTGCAAAGGCCAGCCAGTGTCAGCACGTCCTTGCCGAAAAACACGTACACACACACTTGATGGTTTTGTATTCTTTTCGCCTTGGTCAACGTTTTTCAACTAAAATTCAAAAATTTTTCACAGCATTCCATAAGCGCTAAACTAAATCAAATTTAATAAAATAAAAATAAAAGATTGCGCGCATCCGCAGCCACATAAAATGCCAAAATCACCAAACAAAGCATTGTTGTGTTCGTTTAGCAGCCAAACCCCAACCCATCCTCCCCCCAATTAATGCTCACACAGTGTGTGTTTGTGTTACCTAGCGCTCATCATTCAATTCACCCTTTCCGGATTAGCGTGCAGAATTGATGAAATATCATCAACAACTTTGTGGCATAAAAAATATCAAACAAAAATCTAACTGCTGCACTGTGGGCGAAATTGTTGTAAAATATTCTGGCTTGAAGTTGTTTTGTCATTGGCATAAAAAGGCAATTTTCACAATAGAAAAATCGTATGCCAGCAAATTTCTTTTAAATTAATTTAAAAATTTTAATTTTTGCCAAAAAAATTATACTTACAAGGAAAGGTCCCCAGGTGACAGTCTCCGATTTGAATGATTTTCGGATATGTGATAGAAGACAAAAATCTAAGGTCGACGTATTTTTTTTATATGTGCTCAATCGATGGTTTAGGGTGTCAAACTCGCGTTCCAAAATCAGCGAAAATTTCGTTTTTTTGCTTTAATTTCGCTATTTTCCATGAAAACATTTACAAATTTGGTACCAAACGAAAGCTCTTACAAAACCACCCACGATGGCATCAATTTTACATAAGAAAATTTTGTTGTAATTTTGTTGTTGTAATTTTTAGTAATGTTTAGTCGATATCATAGAAGTATGTTGACACAATTATTTCATATTAATTTATGTTGGATTTAAGGCAATTTTTAAACTTACCTTTTTTTTGTTTTTTAAATTTTTTTACTGTGTATATTAAAATTTTTGTTTTATTGAAATGCATTATTTACTTTAGAGAAAAAATTTTATTACACTAAAAGTACCCAATATGGGTATCAAAAATTTTATTTTCTAATGGCCTATTCTTATATTTAAATATTTTATCAAAAAAGTTGACATTTCATAGGGCTTCCATACAAAATGTGTGTTTTTTCTTGTTAGTCTCATCGCACCAGTAAACAATAGTTTTAATCATCCAAAGTACCAAATATGGACATTTTTACGATATGCAAAAGAAATGGAATGCATTTTTTCATAGTTCTTTAAAAAAAAATTTTTTGATTTTCAACAGTAAAAATCATAAAAATCCTCTTCTAATTTCAAAACATCAACTTTTGAATGAATAACTCATCAGATATGAAAATAATTTTTTTTATTTAAATTTTATAATAAAAAGCATTAATTTTAAAATAAGTTCACGTCCTTCAAAGTGCATTTCGGCTTAGATTTGATTTGATATGGTTTTTTTAAAAAAACATTATATTTTTGCTAGATCTTTAAAAAAGTACCGTTTTGTTGGGAATTAAACAAGAAATAAATTAACATTTTTTTTCAATTTGATTTGTTAGTTCATATTTTTTATTGCACTCAGATATGTACCATTTGCATTACCCACTGTACGTGGAAATAGCCCACCAAGAATGAGATGGAATTTTTGCGGTGAATGCATTATAATATGGTTTGGGTTTGCAATCTACAACAAACTTAAATTATGCTTTATTTCAACTTAAATAAATTCAACTGTTTGGGAGTGAAAAATTTTTGCACCTTAAAAAAGTTTACTTCGAGTACCTTTCAAACCATTATTATTATATATTCCAATGCATTTTTATTAAAATATTTTAGATTATAAATTATTATGATTTCTTTCGTACATTGAAGTATTGGATATTTGTTAATAACCGTAAAAATATTACTTTTGCTTATTGCTTTCAAAAAGTATGGGTGGCAGTCATTTGACAGGACATTTCAGTCACAACCTATTTTCTTCTAAAAATGTAATATCTTCCAGAACTTTGGCTTCTAGTGAAACTTTAAAATGTAAATAAAAAAAAATAGCTTTAAAAAACTTTAATGAAAACAACATCAACAACAACTCTTGGCGACCACTCACAGGCTAAAACAACCACCAAAAAAATAACTTGTAGCTATCTTGAATTCAAGACAAGTTAAATTTTTAGTCATTTATTGTTTGAATGCAAACGAATTCTTTTGTTGGACTGAAATTTTTCTCTCTTGCCTCTTTTCTCTTATTTGTTGCAAATATTTTCATTTTAGATGCAAACAAATGTAGTTAAGAGTCGGAAGTTGTTAGCTGTTGCTATCTTTTTGATCTCTTAATTTTAAACAAAATATGTGAGGCTTCAAGCAATATTTATTTGGAACAATATTTCAGAGCAAAACTCGTTTGTATCTAACACATTTTGATAAAACTAAACATTAAAAATTTTTAATTAACGTTTTCTATTAATTCTATCTCAATTTGGTTGTAACAAACATATTTTCTTTCAATCTAAAGAAATTCTTGCTAGCTTTAAACACAACTTTATTTGAAACTTCATCTACAAACATATTTTGTTTCTCTCCAAACACATTCAAAGTTGCAGTTTTTCTCCGTGTAGCAAAGTTAATTGAATAGCTGTTCTCTTTGTAACTATTTAAAAAGCCAGGTGCAGTACAAGAATACAATATGCCATGATTTAAATGGTTTAAATGTCGTATGAATATATAAATATTGCAATATTGTTAACCTGCCAGATTAAAAAAAATATAATTACGTCAAAGTTTTTAGCCGAATGGAGAGGGTAACCCTTATCAAGTTGGGTAAATAGACAAAAATTTCATGAAAGTAGTAACCTCTCCAGGTTTGACACCTAGAAGGATAAAATTTCTTATCGCGTTGTAAATTTTTTATCACCACAAACATTTCATCCGAACATACCTAGCTACTATATGTCTCCCTTCTTTCTGAGCACCACCCCTCCCCCCGTCACAAGATTTACATTTCTTGAAAAATCGTTTTAACTGTGTGGGACTGACCACTAGATGGGTCGAATGCATGACCAGCTCATATAATAATTTTGATTCCTTTGAAGTGTATAACCAGGTCCTATTTTATTTACCGCCAACTTTCTTCTGAACATTTCAACAAAGGGAAGGGTCAAATGTATGGCAAGCCTAATTGATTTTCAATCCCATCCATGGTTGAATAACAAGGTTGCTTCAAACCTGACTGTGCTCTCTTTCGCTTATCCGAAAGTGTCAAAATCAACTGGCTGTCGAAAAAAAAACAACAACAGCTGAAGCAGTCCGCTTTGACATTTGCGTCAGTCGCGCTCTCCGTGTTGCGGCTACCTTCTTCAGTGTACCCTGATCCCATCCCAATATTTCTTCTCTTTTGACTCTTCTAAGTCGCCCTCTAAAAAAATCACGCTATTTTTAAATATCGCTGTAATAGAATGCCATAAAATGTGTCAACTGTATGATCAGCTTATATTAATTTTTACTCTCGAACTTTTGTCCTGAAGTAACCTACTTCTTATTTGCCATTCTTATGAAGGTCACGCAACAAAAAATACGAAAACTTAAGAAAAATATCGAAAAATAGTTTAAAGCTCTACCGGAGTGAGCCCTAGAGGTGTCAAATGTTTGATCAGCTCCTATTATTTTTTCAGCTCCAACTTTTTTTTTAACATATCAACCCTCTATCTCTTATTCATACTTTTGACGCACGAAAGCCTGAAACTAGGAACTATGTTCTGACATTTTTCTTAAGTTTTTGTTCTTACTGTGTCAGTTCGACCTCTAGAAGGATCAAATATATCAAAAGTCCATACTAATTTTTGATGACTCAACGTTTTTCTTACGCCGTATTTGTCACCCTTCAAAAAAATAGTTCATAGCTTCTTCGGGATGATCCCTAGAGTGTTCTAAAATGTGACCAATATCTATTATTTTTCAACTCCAAAATTTCTTCTGAACAAACCCACCCTCTTTCTCTCTCATTCGTGCATTTGACGCTCTAGAGGCCATCCCGGTAGAACTATGAGCTATGTTTTGACATTTTTCTGAAGTTTTTGTATACTTTGTAGAGGCATTTCCAGAAGGGTGGCGTCACGACTGTTTTTCGTCGCTGCGCCTCAAAATTCGGGTATGTGCTTTTCGACAACTTTTCAGAAGAGCAAAAAAACTGATTTATTCTATGCTCTTCCAAATTTATTGCAATGTCGTAACTTTGTCTTTTTTGCTATAAAATTCTAGAGATATATATTAAAAAAAACTTGAACTTCTTACTCCAACACGAAGCGGGTATGCATTCTTCCATTTTCAGACACAACCGATTTTTTTACGGGCCTTTTGTTTTGACTATGATCCAATTTTTCGACCACATACCTGATTTTTCAAATGTTTAATTAAAAATTTTAAAAACTCTGCAAGGAATTTATTGCAAAAGTAATAAAAAAATGTCTCCAATGTGAGATAACGAAAAGCTGTTCAGCGCATAGATGGACATTGAGTAGAGCTATTCAATTATGCAATAAAAAAAAATCATAAAAATCACATACCTGATTTTTTAGGCGCAGCGACGTTTTGTTGTACAGTATAATTAATAAGTTCGCCACAGAATATTTTCACTTCAAACCAAATATTTAAATTTTGACTACAAACCAAATTTGATCAATTATCACATTTCAGTTTCGAATTATTGATTTCATTACTTTGTCGTATAACCGCTCTTTCCATTGTTTCAATCCACTGTGCAGCGTAGAATTGCCAGTTTCAACCAGGTTTTTTTAATAATACAAACGTTTGCTTTATATAGAAGTCTGCTAAAATTGTATTAAATTAAATAATTGAATCAATTTGTCGTCATTCTGACCACTATAACTGAATACATGCTTTAACCTAACCTCCTTCATAATAATCAAAATTTGCATTTAAATAAACAAAATAATGCGATTTATTTAAGTTTAATTTAGTGACTATATTTGACTTTATATACAAAAAAAAAAAAAAATTAAAAACATTAATGCACACACACATACAATTTAATAATAAGAGCGCAGAGAAATTTCTTTCTAGAAATTTATCATAACATAATCCGTGCGAAAACCGCGTCTATCATAGGCATAAATATTTTCCGCCTGGCATTCATAGTAGCCTGGAAGGGTTATTTTGATTTATTATATAAATTGTAAATTTAAAATATACCATGACACAAACCTGCATCCATTTGTGTGGTGGGATCAATTTCCATTTTTGATTTAATGACATCCGCATCAATATGCGATTCATGCACCTGTCAATGAATATCATGTTTATGTCTGTATTTTTTAAAATATGAAGCCATACCTGAAAAAAGCGATGTTGATAGAGCTCGGCACCATCCTTAAACCAGGTTAGTGTAGGACGCGGATTACCTGCAAATTATATTTAAAATGAAAATTTTTCATTTTATGCCATTAACAGCTACCTTGTGCCATGCAAAAAAACGTTATTTTGCGGCCCAGCGTATAGTCCAGCTCAAAGTGTGAAGACTTGATGATTTTGGCACCCTGCAAAATTTGACAAAATTTGCCAAAATTTATTAATATTTTTAAATTTTTTTTTAAACTGCTTTATTTATACATTTTCATGCTCATAATAGTTGGTTGCATCTTGCGATAGATGCTGTATAACTACTGGTTTTTTGCCCGTATAGTTGCGTCTTAAAATGCCGCGTCCACCAACGCTTCCTGCAAAAATCAAATATTGTTTGTCAGCCACTTGTTATTTTTGCTTAAATTATATCACGCTGTCTGCCTCGTTGCGGAGTAGCGTTACGTCTTACTTTGCGGCTTTGCTGCACTGAGCAGCAACATGCTACATAATAGCAGCTTCAGCCAATAACGCTGCATTCTAGCTTTTGTTTTTTCGCTACGCGCGTTTAAGTTCAATTTTGCCTTTACCACGTATTTAAATGACGAGCGCACAGCATGAACTGTGCTCCTGTGCGCGCACTTTGACAGTGAAGCTTTGCGCCAAACACGCAAATAGTCAGAAATTAAGCTAGTTTATTTTTTTTTTCTTGATATACAGTGGGTTGAGCTATAAGCTCAAGAGCACAAAAATAGGCTTTAAAAACTGACTTAACTAAGACGCAGTTCAATAAAAATCGGACAAAAAAGTCAACAAGGACCCTGGACCCTGGAGGAGATTCCACAAAAGACATTGCGGTGGCCTGATTAAAACAGTTTCTAGGGAACTGAAAAGTTTGCTTTTTTTAATTAATATAAATGTAAAACTTTAAATATTTTTGTTATAAAATGGATAATGATCACTGCATAACAAAAATGTGGATTTTCTATAGTACCGAGTAATATTGAGTTATACTGAGTACTGCAGCTTTTAGTATATTTAATAAAAACTCTGTAAACAGTCTTTTTGGTTTAGAAGGCAGCTTTGTAAAGTTACGTTTTAGCCACGCCCATTGATTTTAATTGCATTTGAATCATTGAATTCATTGATTTCATTTTTCTATTCTAAAAAATTCTGATTTTTTTCCTCTTTCCTAGGCGCACTTTTTATACTGTGCTCTTGATTATTCTGCGCTATTTGTTCTGATTTTGAGGTCAATTTTGGCATTTTTTTTTTTCCAACTGCCATGCTGAGGGTCGAAATTTTTGCTGTGCTCTTGCTCTCAACCACATTCGCGCTTTGTAGCAAGTTGTTTTTTTTTGCAATTTATTTATGACGCTTACACTTACAATTTAGCATAAATTTAATGACGATCATCATCATCACCATCACATTCATATCATCATCTCATCATCACCTTCTTTGCCTCTATATTAATGTATTATTTTCTTTTTTTTTCTGCCCCATCTATTTTTAGCGGCATGTGGAATGTTCCCTATGTGTCCAGCATTTATTTAATCAAGAGCAGCGCCTTCAAGCACATCAACTATGAACATCAATATTTTGACCCCGATATGGCTATGTGTGAATCACTGCGCAATGCGGTAAGTAACTGACTGAGTTTATAATTCTTTTCTTTGATATCTTAACTAAATCATTATTTTCTCTTCTCGTCTCAGGGAGTTTTCATGATGATTGTCAATCGTCGCATTCATGGTCACATCGTTAATTCCGATGATTTCGATATTACTGTGGCACGTCCTGATTTCTATACTTTGTTCAGCAATAAATATGACTGGTCGAGGAAATATATACATCCCGAATATGCTCAGCAGCTGGAGGAGAACACCACAATTCCTCAACCCTGCCCTGATGTTTATTGGATGAAAATTGGTACTGAGGCGTTTTGTGATGATATGGTCGCCATTATGGAAAACTTTGGCAAGTGGTCGGATGGCAGCAATAGTGTAAGTAGATGAACAATATTTACAAAACATAACTTTAACTTTAAAACGTATGAAGCAACTATTTGTAGACGCTTTAAAAAAGCTGAAGGAAATTAAGTTCCAGAGGTAAACGAAAACCATCTTAGTGGTCCAAGTATATTAGAAAACTTAGGTCGCATATTAGAAATATTTTGAAGAAAGCTAAGAAATCGGAAAATTTGCTTGGTTTAAATTTGCTTAAAAAAAACCAATTCTGAAAACTCAGCGTAATTCCTGGAGATTTTTCTCTGCGGTTATATAGGAGAATCTTCTGAAACATTCAGACTTTGAACACTGCTCACTTTATATCCTAGCTCCACGAGTTTTTTGATAAAATCAGATGTAACTGAAACAAACTCAATTAAGGAAACTCTAGATCTTCTGCTGAGCACCCATTTTCAGATTGCTCCGCAATACCGTTTGGCATAAGGTGTGAAGAGATCCTGGTGAGGAACACTCTAAATAATATAATATCTGAGCGCAACATCAGCTCGGCTCTGAACAGCTTTAAGCCATATAAATCTGCTGGGGACGTACGGTATTATTTCCGCCGTTCTACTGCAGATGGCGGCTATTATCCTTTCAAGTCATTTTAAAAGGTTGTATCGATATGTCATGTATCCCAGCCCAATGTAAGAAGGTTAAATTAGTTTTTATTCCGAAAGCGGGGTAGAACTCGCAAACCTTGGTTCAAAAGACCTATAAATCTATCATCCTTTCTGCTTAAGACCTTGCAAAATGATAAAGTACATTTTCGCTATAGCGTTGATTCCGATCTGCCATCAGCTTTGCAGCGCGCTTATTGCAAAAGCATGACAGTAAACACAGCCCTGCACTTTCTAGTAAGCTTTTAATTAAGCTTATATAAGGAGTATACTTGTCTTACCGGGAGAATTTCCGTGCATTTATAGGGGACTCAAAAACTAGAAGGTTCGTTAGCTTATATATCAAATTTTATGAAAAAAACCAAAAAATTTCTTCCAAAATAACGGAGTAATCGTGTCGTTAGATAGACGAATAGACAGATAGAAATGAGTAAATCGTCTCAAATGATTTTGCTGAACATTAGTATAGTTGCTTTTCTATAACAGCCACGCTCTATGGGTCTTTATCTTTATCGCTTATGCAGTATGTGTGAGGCTATAAAAATTTTAAAAAATAAGAGTCACACTAAGGTTAATATTGCTATTTTGTGATACCGAGGTTAATTTTGTTTCTCCATCTAAAAAGTTTTATCAATTCACAAAGCTAAGGATTCGCTACACCAAATATTTTGGTAGGCTGTCTTGGTCTCTATAAAACTAGTTTCCAAAATAACATTTTCCGCCCAGCGTTGTAAATGTGCTGACAAAACTACTGTGAATTGTTTCTTTTCTCTGTCTATGCAGCTTCTACAGGGTCTTGAATGGTTAAAAAATTTACAAAAATTTTGTGCAGCCTCAAAAATAGTCAATATAGCCATTTTTCGTGTACATAACCTCAAATATATTAAACTCCTAGTGATGAAACAATTCTGGGGACAGACTCGGATTCTACACACAAAGAATTACTTCAAAAATTACCCACAGCTGCCTAAGGACAAAACGATGCAGTCCAGTATTATTGGTTTCGTCAAAGGATAGCTTATTTGTTCCTAAATTGGAGGATTTTGAGCTACTTTGTCATCGCATTAAGAGATCTGCGAACTGGCTGAGAACTTAACACTGTTTTGGATGTTGTTTTAACATGTCTTTCAAAATGGCTTGATGATAGGCTTGATGAATATCAAGATGATATTGCGCTTGACTAAACCTAAGTCGTCACGGCGTCATGTATTGAGGCAACTTCCGCTTAGAAAATGCTGCCAAAGAGAGAATCCTAAAGATTTGCATTATATCTCGAAGAGTTGTCTCTCGGTTGAAGGCTGACATGAGAGCTTTTACTCGACTTGGGAGATAAAAACCAGACTCATATGTTGCCTTTAGTTTCTAGCAGAATATTGAGAGATTCTTTAGTGTTGCTCGTACTACTGGTTGACATGTCTGACTAGATAATAAAAGCTTGTAAGAATTAAAAATATTATTTATAATAAATATAAGAATTAGAAAGTTAATAATAATATTAACAAGAAAGTTATAAATATGAGAAGGACAGGTTTTCATCCGAAAAGATTATCTCATCTCCATCGTGCCAGGCAAGCAACTCCCTACTTTTTGTAACACGCAATTGCTTTCGCTTGTCTATAAGCTCATGGTGCTTATTATAGGCTTTGAAAACTTGGATATTTTCATATCCTTGGGCTGCGATATTTTGTTTTAATCTTCGACCATCCCGTTTCCTTATATTGTTTTATTGTTCTATAAATGAATCCTTATCATATTCCTAGCGGTTTAAGTATTTTTATGATGTCACAATTTCTATTATTTTTTATCGATAACTAATTGTAAGTCATGTTTAACTGTCATGGTGCGTCTGCAATTGATATATAAAATGAACATCAGAATTATTACAACTGTCGCTAAGAATTAAATTTGCAAAAGCAGTGTATACTAAGATAATGAAGAAATTAGCAATCTCAAATTTTTTCGGTACTGTAAAATTGAGTGACAGTTATTATTTGTCCCACTGTAATTTTTTTTTTAATAAAATTTTCTCTCTTCTTTTGTAGGACCAACGTCTAGAAGGTGGCTACGAAGCTGTGCCCACGCGTGATATACACATGAAGCAAGTTGGTCTCGAAGCGCTGTGGCTTAAATTTTTGCAATACTATGTGCGTCCGCTACAGGAAAAGGTTTTTCTCGGCTACTATCATAACGTAAGTTATTCAACTTGCAATTCAAAACCTTAAAACTTATTAAACAAAACAAAATATCTTCTTTTCATTGCAGCCACCGCGTTCACTAATGAATTTTGTCGTACGCTATCGTCCCGATGAGCAGCCGTCACTGCGTCCCCATCATGACTCATCCACCTACACCATCAATATTGCTCTCAACAAAGTTGGCGTTGATTACGAAGGTGGAGGCTGTCGTTTTCTACGCTACAACTGTTCAGTGACTACCACCAAAAAGGGTTGGATGCTTATGCATCCTGGACGTTTAACACACTTCCATGAGGGTCTTCTAGTGACCAATGGCACACGTTATATTATGATATCATTTATTGATCCGTAGATAACTCGCAGCAGCACAAGCACGACTAATACTCTGCCAACTATGTCGTACAGCCCAAAGATCATCATGCAAACATTTTACTCGCAATAACTTAAATTATAGTCGAATATTTTTTAGACCAAGTAGCTGTAATACTCACTCACGTCACTCGTACATACATATATATATATATATTTAGAGATATATATTTTATTTAAAAACTGTTTTCATACTAAACTAAGAGATTTTTCTACACTGTGTCTGCCATGTTATCGTAAGTGCAAATTTTTCAAACATTTCGCTAGTTTATTCTTAAAAGTGAAATAAAGAAACTATTCATAAATATAAGAAAATAAAATAATGCTCAATTTTTTGTTAAATTTTTAGAAAAGAAGCTGTTTCAAACATTTTGCATGAATTGTTAATATCAAGCATAATAGTTAAGTAAGAAGTTTGCGTCAACAAAAGTGGTAAACCGTCGGGTTGACTTGCAAAGGGACGTGCACGTAATAATCTCTTCGCTTTAATGAAGACGGAAGTAAGTTTTTCGTTTATAATAAAAATACACTGATTTCTAAGAATATTTGCTTAGAACAAAAACTAAGAGTGAAAAGAAGCCTTGAGATTGAAATTTAATGAGTTAAGTTAGTGTCAAGATAATCAAGTATCAAGATAGTCAAGTATCAAGATATGCAAGTATCAAGTTAATCAAGTATCAAGATAGTATCAATCTCTCGGAACAAAATCCATGTAAGTTATTATGTTAAAATATTACCGAAAAGTATTCTTTATTTAAGAACTGTTTATTTTTGTATAAAAATGCAGTTAATCCTCCTTATAGTTAAGATAAAATAATTTGATTTTATGCTGTTTTTAAAAGCTTTTCTAGGCTTTCCTTGTCAGGCTAATTGCCATAAACACAGAGGCTTGAATTTCTTCTTAGCACCCATAAGTTGCTATAAATTTCTTCCACAAATTAAACTTAATTGGGTCCATTTCAGAGAAGTGCGTCATTAATGTTTCAATCATGATTTTATACTAAAGTGTTTTGTAACGTCTAGTGTATTTGAACGGGTAAAATAACATTGCATACTTGTAGGCTTATATTTTGTACTGCTGGTATGTGTGCTATATAGCCAGAGGTTTTAGAAAATGCCGTTAAAAGAATTGTTAAGCCATTTGCTCATAATTTATAATAAAAATTGGAGCGTCATTATTAGTTAATAAAGCTTAACAGTATGTGACCACTAAGTGATCGGTAAGAACTCCGTTGATCAATGACCCAGCCAAAATGAAAATTAAAAGACTTGCTATAAAAGATAATTTAACTGCTAAGCAAATAATACTGGTCAATAATTTGGCAACTTTTTCGTGCCACACGAACTTTGATAACTGATACTGTTTGAGTGTTCTTCCCACGTTATGAAACTGCATGTTTTTAGTTGGCCACAAATTTTTTGTGATTTCGGATTTTGTTTTTTTGCGACTTTGATCCTGTAGTCCAAACCAGTTGATGCAGAGCTAA
This sequence comes from Tetanocera ferruginea, assembly GCA_958299015.1. Taxonomy (NCBI): domain Eukaryota; kingdom Metazoa; phylum Arthropoda; class Insecta; order Diptera; family Sciomyzidae; genus Tetanocera; species Tetanocera ferruginea. The sequence goes on from OY282644.1 coordinate 14,665,054, forward strand.
AAGAAAAATCATCTTATAGAAAATTAAATCAGCTTTTCAGTGGGTATTTTTTTTTTTTGCTATATTTAGTCTGTGAGATATTCAGGTTCAAAGTAAAATTTTTAATTTTTTTGCTAAAAATTTTGACTTTTACAAGAATCTTTTCTTAATTTTAAGCTAATTTAAAAAAAAAATTTTACTATTTTTTTATCGTATTCTATATATTATTCCCTTAATCTTGATACCAAAAACATAAACATTCTCCCAAAGGAACAATTAAAATTAGCCAACAAGCCATACAGTTATTGTCTTTCTGTAAGTCAGTCTGTCGACTCGATACAGTTGTCATTTTGGAGGACTGAAAGGATATTGAAAATTAATAATTATTTAAGCTTTTATCTCAAAAATAAAGCTCAAGTTCGAAAATGAGCCAAATCGCATGAGAACCACGGACATTGTAATGACCTTAAAATGACCTTAATTCACACAAACTAACCTCAGATTTGATCATCGACCCAAAAAAACCTGTGTATCAGGAAGTTGGACATTGCAACTCTGTTTTTTCAATTTATTTTGACCTTGGAATGACAGAAATGGAATTAAAACTAACAAAATGATCTCGGATTTCCAATCAGTGAACCTAAAAAACCAATATATTTGAAATTTGAATATCGTATCTATGTTTTTTTTTTAATTTTGACTTTGAAATGACCTTCAAGTAAGCCTAATATAGAGAAACTGACCTCTTATTTAGAATCAGTGGCAAAGATCCTATATGTCAGAAAGTTGGACACCGTATCACTGTGTTTGTTATTAATTTTTGCCTTGGAATGTCCTTGAAATCACCTTAGTACAGACAAAATTAACCGATTCGGAATCATTGACCCATAAACCTATATTTAAGAAAGTTGAACATTGTAGCTCTGTTGTTATCTTTATGACCTTGGCTTATAACAGACAATCTGACCTCATATTCGAAATCGGCGAACCAAAAAAATCTATACTTGAGAACGTTGGACGTTGTATCTCTGTTTTTGTTTTTTTTTTTTTTCAACCTAGAATGACCTTGAACTAATCTTTATACAGACAAACTGATCTCGGGTTTGCAATTAGCATTTCATTCCGAAAAGGCGAGTTTTTGTACTTTACTTTCGGGGCACTAAATTTGGGGTGCATAAAATAATTATTACAAAAGTTAGCATGTTCATGGCTTCAGACTTGTGCCAGAGAAAAACCAACGATTAAGAGAAGTAATAGTTTCGTTGGCTATCATTTTCACCTCATCCAAAAATTGCTCAATCACCACAATAGCGATGTCACTAGTGAAACCGAAGTTTCACCTTGTTTCATGAAGAATTGTTTGCCTTAGTATGTCTCATACACAATATTCCAAAGTATTGGTGCTAGAACGGTTTTGCGGAATAACTGCTGTTATTTTGTACTTCTTACTTCCTTCTTCGTTATTTTACTCGAGTATCTTTTGCTTAAAATAAATCACAATAATTTTTTGAAGGTAGCCTGGAACTTTTAGTTTTTCGAACTTTAGTTTTCCATTCTCCATTAAAGATATGGCTCCAGTAAGCGGTGTTAAAGGCGTCCTTTACGTCTAGTGATAAACTAGGCAATATTTTTTTAACCTCCTTTCTCTTTTTTTGCTTTGTATGGCTTGATTGGCCAAGGAAACTATTTTATAATGGCATCTATGTTTGAGAGTGCCTTGCTTAACTCATATTGGTATTCCGACAAGCCGTTATAACTTTCCGTGAATAGAAAGGAGTATATTTTTAAACGTGCGCTTTAGCATTTTTCCCATCGTGTCTAGCAGTCTATTGGGCGGTATGACCACCTGGCTGCTTGTTCGGTTTTGGCAGAAGAAACAGCTTTTTTCTCCACTACTATCTGCTATGAGGACTTCTACTATAAAGACTACTACCATAAGGACTACTACTACAAAGACTACTACTATGAGGACTACTACTACTATAACTACAAAAACTAACATTACTACTACTATTTCAAACTTTTACCACTAGTATTTCTTAAGTATTTCTTAAGTACTAAGAAAATTTGGAGTTCAGAACCGACATGTCCTCTTAAGTATTATTCTTAATTTTTGCACTGTCTTATACATTTTTGCATTGAATTTATGTTTTATTCACCTTTATTCATTAACAATATTGTACCAGTTGTAATATTATTTTTTTTCTGTAAGCTAGCCAGTCTCAAGTTTTTTATCTTTTACTTGCATTTTTCAATTAAAATTTAATCTTCACTTAGAAATTAATTTTCTTTGATCCATTTGTTCTAATAAAATATGGCCGAATTGGAATTCCGAGAAAGCAGACTATGCTTACACTGTTTTATAACCTCCAAACAAACTTTGAAAATCATGTAACGTGACAATACACTAAAGACACTAAAAACTGCTTGGTCATAAGGAATAAAAAATAAGTTTTGACTTATAAAAGGAAGCCTATAGCTAAGATCAAAGGTATGAATTAAACATTTTTAGTGTTTGCTTAGTTTAACTTAAGTATCAACAAGAATATGTGAACGTGACAGTGACTATGTGACAGTGAATTTGTTACTATAAGAATTCAATTAAGCTTTTTTAACTTATATCGCGCTACAAGTATGCTTTTAAAAATGCGAAAAAAAATCATAAAATAATTCAAAGATATGTATTTGAATAATGAATTTCAAAATAAGCGCGTATTTGAAGATAAAAGAAGATTATAAACAACTATATTGCAATGAAACTTAATGTAACCCGGAACAAAACTTGATATACGACCATATTGTAAGTCTTTCAGCAAAAGCTGCTGATAACATTTCTATACAACCAGTGTAAAACCAAGCAAGATACAGCACAAATCTGAGCTCAACTTAATGTGTGTGACTTTATCTGGAAAATTATAGCCCTTTTCAAGTTATCTAAATTCCCAAGAGTCTGTCTGTTGTCACTAGCGATAATAAAATTAAGCAACGCCCCTGTTTTGCAGTTCCACAGAGCATCGAAAGAAAGTCATGCAAGGCAAGATAGAGTAGGCTATTCCACCATAGCGCTTGGCAGACTTGGCACAAACATTTACAACAACTTCAACCCCCCCACACACATGTTTGTGGAACCAGATGTTGTTATTTACTTATTATTACTAGTGGCTGCAACTAGCTAAGCCGGCTTGAGAGCTACGGCATGGATTGTGTGAGAGCAACGCTTGCGCATGTTTTCGTTTCACGATTTCAAAAACTAATAGAACACGCAAACTGCTCTTTGTAGAAATTGAGCATAGTTGTGGTGGTTGTTGTGGGCACTGAAGCCAAGTCAACCGCAGAATCGAACCCGCACTCGAAGCTAGATGCAGACAGTATCTAGATAACAGGCACTCAAGTCGTTCGTATGCGTACATTTGCTGTGACTGGCTTTCGGCTCCTCGCGCAGTTTGTCAGAGTCTACGTTGTCGCTATAGTGTTTTATGTTGACTCAGTCCTAAGAAGTAGTAGTTCCTTGCTGGTGCTGCACCATTCGGTGGTGCTTTTCAGTTCAAAACGGTGAATTTAATTTTTTATTTTAATAAATAAGGGTTCATTTGAAAATGTGACTCTAACGAAACAGTTGTGTTAAAATAAAAACAATAATTCAAGCTATTTAATTAACATTCAAGAAAATGCAAAAAATAAAAGAAAAATTAACAAGAAAATTCTATGTGTTAATTTTCGCAGTCGCTATTAAAAGCCTTGTTTACAAGTTTAAATAAAATAGTGTTTGTTTAAAAAAAAAAATTATAAATAAATTAAATATCAACAACATTTTGTTAAAAATGAAATTAACAACTTTGTCAGTATTGCTGTATGTAATGCATTATTAGAGATCCTGTATATAAATGCTATTTTTTGTCGCTGGCCAACTTCCGTGAAAAATCGTTAAAGCCAAGCCAACGTGCCAGCGGCTAAACGGGTCACATTTTATGCTGTTGCATGTCGCAATGTATGTCCTGCCTGGTATGTAAAAAAAAACAAAAAAAAAAAAATAGAATATCATACAAAAATTTTAGTTTTATAAGCTTCTTGGCATAAATTAGTTTTTATAAGTTATTAATTTGAGTGATTTATTAGTTCGCGTGATCTGCTATCTATAAACAAAATGAGTTGAGTTTTTTTGGCATTTTTAAGGGAAACAACACTTAATTTTTTTAAGTGTTTATTTTAGGCATTGCGGTAAACACTAATAAAACGCCAAATTTAAGCAAGTATTAATTGTAACTGTCATAAGTTTTGTTGAATAAAATCAGTTTTTATGACAGTTATCCGACACACAAGTCGGAGTTATTTTTTGAGTTTAATTTATAAAGTTTGTTTTGAGCAGTTTTGAGTTATCTTCAATGGTCACTCTCAAAGTTCCGTTATTTTTAATTTTTATTTTAGTTTTAGTCACAAAATAACGCTTACCAGGGGCCTTACTCTGTATCGCGATTCGAAAAGTAATGCGATTCGAAAATTAAATGATTCGAAAGTTATATCGCACTGTGTAACTCTTTCGCATTCCTGACAGTGAGTTAACTTATTGTTTCATCAAATATTTGGTTACAGTTAGCGTTACTGACTTTTAAACGTAAAAAATTCGAAAATAAGTGTGAAGAAACAGAAGATATGTCAAAATATTTAATGCGAAAATCGAATTGCAGAGTACAATATTTCCGAATTCGAACAATTTAACTTTCGAATCACGTTAGAGAGTAAGGCCCCAGTACACCAAAAGTTTTTAAACTTTGAATTTATGTATGACCTTTTTGAATTGAAATACATTTTTAGCACTCAGAAATGAATTGTTATTTTTGAATATTTTGTCTGACTAACATGCCTGAAAAGCGAATATTATTATTATATAACTAGCGGATGTAACCCGGTGTTACTCGGGGTAATGCCTCTAGCACAGAAAAAAGACGATTTTCAAAACTGCTCTCATTTGAACATTTTTTAAATTATCAATTAAATTTTTACATTTTTTAAATTATCGTTTTTTTTTGGGATTTTGTCCCCTCTTTCCGTCGAAAGTGTTTCGACAAAATTCCGTAAAACTGTACCAGCCGGACATGATTACAAAAAAAAAGCCCGACTATAAAATACCCTAAACCTGCTTTTTCAAATTACAATAGCAGTATTGCAAATATTGGGCGTGTCCGTGAGCGGATGAAGTCAATATTTTATATGCATTTCACTTTTGATGAAAAAATTTACAAAATTTATAAAATTTTCAAGTTTTATTTCTGTAGCTCACATGTTAATGCCTTTATAATATTTTCTCTTTTGTGGCTTGTATGGGAGGTGAACGTGTTTGTTAACGGATTACGTCCAGTTTTTTTATGCATCTTAATTTTGGTATAAAATATATGCACACCAAATTTTATCTCTGTTAATGTTAGGTTAAACATAAGCTTATTTATTGAGTTTTCAGTTTTTGGGTTGTATAGGAGGTGAGCGTGTCCGTGATTGGATAACACCCATTTTTCAAAACCATCTTCGTTTTGTTATAAAAAACAAAAATATTAAATTTTATCGCTGTACTTTAAACACGTGCTTATTTATTGAGTTTTCAATTTTTGGGTTCTGTGGGAGGTGGGTGTTGCCATGGGCGGATAACATCCATTTTTCGAAGACGACTTTATTTTGATATATTAGATACATATATACCTAATTTTATTGTTGTGGGCTTATTATGAGATCATTTTTTGAAAACTGCTAAAATTTGACTGACTTGTTTGCTCGGAAAGTGGAATTTTTGATTTTGGAACTGCATTTTTCGGACAATTGACATTTGAGGAATGCATAAAAGATAATTTTGGTAAAAAATTTTTAGTTTTGAAAAAAATTCAAATTCGATCAATTCATAAGCTCTTCTCAAACTAAATTTCAAATCGATAAAATAACGGATTTTTGTACAAAAATTTTATTTCTGTTTTAAAAGGTTGGGAACCCCCTGAAGTGAAATCACAATTTTTAAAAGTGGTTTGCACATAAACAGCCTAAACCTGATTTAATGACATCTAAATCGATAGAATCGGTCCATTGGTCTGGGAGGAGTTGAAGTCACAAAAAAAACCTTAGCCTATTAATTATATAGATTAGTCAATAGAGCAAAAACTTTTATCAAATCTGTACAATTTTTTTGTTAATTTTTTTTATCATTTCAACAAAATTTTTTATCAATTTTATAGATAGTTTTTCATACGAAAGTAAAAAATGAACGATTTGGAAAAAATCATAGCGAAGCTGCAACTGGATTTAGAAAAAATAAAAACAACGAAGCTGCTGGAATACTTAAATAATATTTTTTTTTGCCATTCCCAATATTTCCATTATTTAAGATTTTCTGCTCCAGATTGGCAACCGTGCAGTGTATAATTTGGCAATAAAACGACTATATTTTCCTTTTGAATACACTTTATATATTGAAATATACATTATTTATCCGTGTGTCCTCCTTCTCCAGAACAAATGCCCTCTTTCTTGGCATCCATTCTCCTTCCTAGCCAAATTTTGATCTGGACGCCCTATGTAAGATGGTATAGAAACAGTGATTTGTTAACATGGTACATTGTACTGAGAACCTTGATCCTGGTCCCTTTGTTAAATATTTTTTTATAAGATTTTTCTTCCTGTGTCAAATTTGGGTTCTCGACCATGACTTTTCTCGACCAGAAAAATTAGACTGAGTTTGAAAAAAACTCTTTTAAATTATTTATACGAAGATTGCTGTTTTGATGAGGGTTGGAAAATATGATATTTCCCTTTAACATACACTCAGAAAAATGTGTACCGGAATATGATAAAAAAGGCATCATATTTAGAGAAAAATGGTATAGACTTTGCCATTTCAGAGAATGCCTTTCTCTAAATGTGATCCTAAAAATTCCCTACAAAATAATGAAAAGTATCCATGAAAAAGAGAAATATAAAAAACTATATCGTTTTTATTGAAGAAAACTTTTTATTTTTGAGAAAATATTTGTTTTATTTCTTTAGTTTTTTAGAAAAAACTTCGCATTCTTTATAAAAAATATATGAAACATTTTTCATTTTCAATTAATTTTTCTCTAGAAAGCTAGTACTCTGTTCCGTAACATGTGAAATTTCACTCAAATTTCCATACAATAAACAAATGGTGTGAAATATGCGTGAACATTTTCACAACATGTTCGTCAAAGTAGAACTCTGTTCCGCTGTGAAAAATACTCGCAACATTTCTCTTGCAACATTTTTTCACGACAATTTAAATGAACTGCCTATTATTTTGAAGTGAAAAGTGACAGTTGTCGAACATTTTTTGTTTTTATATATTTATATTTCTCTATTTTGAAAGGTAAAGCATGACTTTCTCAAATTTTTCAATTTCTTCGCAACAAAATATTTGTCAGAATTTTCACTCAACAAAAAAATAAATGTTGAAAGTGAAATTTCATGCAAACGAACAGAGTACTAGGCTTAAATGAGAATTTTTTTGTGTGAGAAAAATACTTATCATTATAAGAGGCATGAAATATTTCCTTCGACAATAAGTGAAAAATATGAAAATTTATTTTATTTGAAGAAAATTTTATTTAAAAAAGAGAAAATTGCTATTATCGAAAATAGAGAATTTTTGTATTGCAGAAAGATAGGTTTTTTTTCTGAGTGTAATCAACGAGTATTTTGGATCTTGAACATCTCTCTATCTCTCTCTCTCTCTCCAATAAGATTGGTATACATTTCTCACTCTTCTCATCATGTCTCGTTTTTAGTTCATAGCTAACGATGGCAGAATTTTAAAAAATCCGTCAATCTAAAAAAATCACAAAGTTAGTGGACTGCATGAACCACAGAGACTACTGATGAGACGGAGTAGCGTACGACAAAACCATGGTCTAGTCTGCTCGGTTCTTCTGAGAGAGATTTTTGTTGTTGTAGCAACCTGTTACTTCATGAATTATTTGGCATAAAGCTCAAAATATAATTCTTAAAGAAGACGTTTTTTAAGAATTATAAAAATAAATGAACAAATTAAAATGCCACAATTTTATAACTCATAAAAAATTATTTGCCGATACTATCAGAAATGATTCATTCAGGCTGATTGCGAGCCTCAGAAAAATTATTTCGGCATTAGAACTTAAGTTTTAAAAATGTTCGTCCGTGTAAAATATGTTTTTTTTTAAACTGGACTAAAACTGCTCTATCGATTTTTCGGCTGTTTGAGAGCAATTTATTCTTGGAGAGCATCAAAACCTTCCAAGTGGGGCTCTGACTTTTTTTTCCCACAATCTAAATCCCACAGAATTACCGAAAGTCAGCTGTTCCAAGAGGTGCAGTCTGGGTGTTAAAAGTTAATCAATCTGTGTTCGAAGAGTACGCAGGGCAGAGCCGTAGGCAGTATTTTCCATTGGGAGGTTTTGATAAAAAAAAAAAACATAAAAAGTACCTAAAAACAAGTTAAAAAACCATGCTAGATATAGAACTTTCGAAATGGTTTTTTAATGTGAATTTCTTGTACAAAAGACCATTTTCGCACATTTCGAAAAATCGAAAAATCAAATTCGAATTCAATTAAAATACAAAATGAATTTCTCAATCAGATTTAATTTAATAAATTTTATCACATTTAAATTTTTAACTGAACACTTCATTTTTGCGCCGACCCGTTCTTTTCGGAACTACTCTCGTTGTCAGTCAGAGTTTGTATACAACTATTTGAAATCTCCCCCGAATAATTGCTTCTAAACATTTGAAATAGCTATTAAATATGTATTTTTTTTTAATTTTCTAATTATCTCAAGTTTTTCTTGATAAACGGTCTCACTTATTTTTTTTTTTTTTTTCTTGAGACGCAGTTTTTGTACTGCGGTCAACAGCTCAAGCTGGCACAGTAAAAAGTGAAAAAAGCAAAAAAAGTTAAGAGGCAATAAACCGCAAACGTTGATGAATATGTGAGAACCTTTATAATTAGTTGTTTCATTTGTTAATCTCGCTGATAGTTTTTCTTAATTCTCTCTCTTGCAGCACATTTTATTTTATCTGGCGTATGTTTTTTGTTTTTTTTTATTTCTTTTTTCGAACGCTTCCGTCGCACAATCTTTAAAGTGCGGCTTATAAAATTCTAGCGCGTATTTATAAAACCGTTGTCAACGTTGAACTCTCTTACAACACTTCGAGGTTATGTTCTGCTATTGTTGTGCTATCACCACAATGAATATGAGGTTTTTGATTACTTGTAGCATGAGTGTTCTACATCCTTTGTTAGACAATATCTATGGTTCGTTTTTCTTTTTGGTTCTGTTTTGTTTGAATTGAAGTGTCCAAAAACGCTTGAGTTTTTAGTTACCGTCTTTAATTATTTTAGTTAGTCTTTAAAAAATGTTCAGCAACATTAGTTTTTTTGTTTGAAAATTCTGAAAATTCTGGCAAATATTTTGTACTTTTCAAAATAAAGAAAAATAAATATATAAAAACAAAAAATTTACGTCAACTGTCACTTTTCACATCAAAATAAATAGGCAGTTCCATGGAGCAACAAATAAGGCAGCTGCAGGGCTGAGAGCCGAAAGTCAGAAGTGTCAAAAAATACTGAACGAAATAGAGCGACAAAAGGAGACATCAAATAATTTGTATTAGTTTTGACAATTCTGACTCTTAGCGAAAGAGGATTGATAGCCCTGCAGTTACCTTGTTCATTCTACCATGGGCAGTTCAATTAAATTGTCGTGAAAAAAAGTTGCTGAAAGAGAAATGTTGCGAGTATATTTCAGCGGAACAGAGTACAACTTCAAGGAATATGTTGTGAAAATTTCCTCGCGTATTTCACAGCTATCGTTTTTTGTTAGGAGATTCGAGTGAAATTTCACATGAAATTGAACAGAGTACTAGGCTTTAAATGGCAAGGATCGTTGAATTTTATATCCTACTTAACTTTAATTGGTTTTGAAGTTCAAGGAATGGAAAGTTCCGGAATGTTAATCAAAGTTTAAACTAGGTCAGAACATGATTTTAACAAAAGTTGGTCACAACACTAGACAGATAGAGTAATAAATGTGTACTTAAAATGGTCGAAATCGGTGAGCCTCTAAAACTTCCTTCCTTGGACCTCAATTAAGTTCTTAGATGATTTTTTTTTAGAGGAGGTACATAAAAAAATAGCCCGATCTTAACGAAACTCGGCTAAATAAAGGAAGTCATGGATGTGAACTGAAAATGGTCGAAATCGGTTAGTCCTTAAGGGTGACTCCCTTGGAGCTTTATTAATTTTTTACATGACAGTCTATGGCAGTTGCCCGATCCTGACAAAGCTCAATCTGAAGGCTAGATAAAAAGAGTAATAGATGTGTACTACAAAAGAAAGAAATTGAGAAGTCCCAAGCGGTACCTCCTTTGGACCTCTATTAATTTTTACATGATTTTTTATGGGAGACATATCCAAAAGTTGTATATTTTGACTAGGAAATAGAGAAATATATGGTTACTGAAAGTGTTCAAACTGACTAGACACTAAGGGTACCTCCCTTGGATTTATATAAATTTTCTACATGATCTTGTATGGGAGGTATATAAAAGCTAGTTGAATTTTACAAAACTCTGGCAGAAAGCTAGACTATAAGGCTATTAGGTGTATACTGAAAATGGACGAAATCAGTAAGATCCTGGGGCAATCTCCCTTGAAATTATATTATAATAACAGGAACAGGTATAGGTCAGGGCATGTAAACTATGTGCAAACGTTTGTAACGCATAGAAGTAGGCAAGTCCGGTATAGAAAAGTATGTATATTCTTGAACAGAGTTACCTCGAGAGTCGATTTATCCATGCCTTTCGTCCGTTCGTGCGTCTGTGTGCTCTCCGTAAACACAGGTTAAGAAGAAACTTGGATGAATCTTGGTACACATATTTACATGAACCCTAGGGTCTGTACTATAGAATTAATATATATTTAAATATTATAGGAAGTTGAGGCTATTCCATAGTTGTTCTACACCGACTTAAGAGTTTCCTTGCTTGTTTCTTTGTTATCACTTATCAAAATTCGCAAAATTTAGATTTTTTAGGTGTTCTTTTATTGTTTTGTTATAAAGGTAAATACATTTTTTTTTAAGTTAATAAAAATTAAAAAAAATCCGCTACAAAGTTACCTTGACCTGTAATATTACCTTTAAAACAACGAAAAATGTTTTCTTTAAAAGGATAAAATTCTTACTACGCCTCTGTAAGTTGCTTCGAGTTCGAGTCAAGAATTGCAACTTAATTTCAACTTCAACTTCTCTCTCAAGCCTCTCTCAATAAAACAAACCCAGTAGGAATGAAGGAATAATAAAACTTAAATAAGATACATAAAATAAAACATGAAAGTCATTTTGAATCTGATGCCAGAATTTCATAATTTAACAAGGCGGATATGATGGCCATCTAATTATATTTATTCGTATGAATTCGGTGTGGGAATTTTCAAATGAAGAAATTTTTAACCATACACTGAGAAAGAACATACTTTAAAATTAAACAATAAATTTTAAAATTGAAATTTAATGCATTTGTGTTTCTACAAAACAAAATTTTAAAAAAACCTGTTTAAATTTCTACTATAAACTCCTTAATTTTTTTTATAATTTTCTCTTATGTCTTTAAAATAACAAACACAAAAAAAACTATCTGAAAATTTTGACAATTTTTGAATTTTTTGAATTAGTCATAATCGGACATAAGATAAAATAATCAATAATTAAATATATCTTATATATTAATACGTGAACATTAAAGTTTGTCGTACGCTTTTTTGGTATTAATTAAAACTCAAAATAAATGAAACTTATATCATTCGAAAGGTTATGTTGCCTAGATGTGCAGAATGTATATATAAATGATATATCTGATAGATGGGGTTCCCAACCTTCTAAGAGAGAAATTAAATTTTTGAGAAAAAACCCGCTATTTGATTAATATGAAATTTGGTTGGGGAAAAGTTTTTGAGTTGGTCGAATTTGAATTTTTTTTAAAAGTAACAATTTCTTAAAAAAATCTAGTTTTCTCCATTCGTCAATTGTAAAATTTGTAAAAAAATGTGTTTTGAATTCAAAAGTTTGACTTTCCATGTGAATGTCTTGGTCGGATTTCAACGGTTTTTCAATTTTTCTAATTTTTTCTAAAAGTTTGTTAAATTTTCTTTCAAATGTGATAAAAATTACAGTAAAATTCTAACCAAAACTATTTTTAATGAATTTTCTTAATATTGTCGTTGTTTATTTAGCGTGTGTTTCAACCAAATGCCAAGAGAGAGAAAAAAACTGTCTCATATTGAATGTTCTAAATTCTGAAGCAAATATCTCCGCCATCTGTGAAAAGATTTTATTTATTTCTTTTTTGTATATAAGTCTTATCAGTTAACTTAAAAATACTTTTCAAAATAATACCGTTTTTTGTTTATTTATATTTAAATAATTCCTTTTTAAAAAATATCATAAAATTTGATTTATTCTTAAAATATGGGGTAAAAATGATTTTTGTTGTAAAAAAACAAAAACTCAAAATTGCATTTTTGATTTTCTTTCAAAGTCTGTACCGGATTTTAGGTGAATTTATTTTGTCTTGACTCTAAATTAATAAACTGTCCGTGACATCAAAAAATGAAGGCTACTCCCTTTGATTTCTTTGACAAAATTAAATTTTTTAAAATGTTGTTTTTCTGTTTTTGAAAAAAATAATAAAATAAAAAAATAATTTTTTTGAAGAAAATAGCTTTATATCTCAAATCAATTAAAAGTTATAGCCTCGAACTTATTTTAATCATCTCGCATATATAATTATAAATAGGTAATCAATAAATTGGTCGAATTTCGACCCCAGGCGATACTAGTATATATATATATATAAAAAAAACATTTGTTTTAAAGACTAAAATTTTTGTTTTAAATTTGTTTTTATATGTAAAAATATTGTTTTAAAAACAAAAACTTTTGTTATAAATTTTATTTTAAAAGCATTTGTGTTTAACTTAAATTAAATTGTTTCAAGCTCTATTTCAAAAACAAATTCGTTTGATATTAACGCAATTTCATTTAATTTTAACACATATTTCCCTCAGTGTAGGGAACAAATTCGTTTGATATTAACGCAATTTCATTTAATTTTAACACATATTTCCCTCAGTGTAGGGGTGCCATCTTATGCAATGTTTTTGTTTAAGATTTTTCAACATTTTCTAATAGTTTTAGGAGGTCGCTGAATTCGAATTTGATGTACAAATTTTAAAATTTTAGCTGACGGATAGGGTTGTAATCTAAATTTTTTTACTTTTACGAACCGGAGCTTACACTATGTTTTCACCTAATAATACTTTTTCAAGAGTTTAAAACAGTATTTTACAGTTTTAGAGAGTCTTTACTTTCAAATCTGATTTTAGAATTTTAAAATTCAAGATAGGTTTGTCACCAAATATTTTTTGTTTTTACGAATCCAGTGCTGGGAGTAAACTAGGTAAAATTTGTATTAAGAATAGAGTCTAAGTGTTGGAAGAAGGGGCTGTACCTTGGTTCAGATTTTAGTTTTCTCCATTTACACTCAGAATAAAACACATATCTTTCTCCGGTGAAAAGTTTCTCTATTTTCGATAATAGCAATTTTTTCTTTTTCAAATAAAATTTTCTTCAATTAGAAAAAATTTTCACATTTTCGCAGAAATATTTCTTCACTTCTAGGAAATGAAATGAAATTTCATTGTCTCTAATAATAAAAAATAAATTTCTCGCACAAAAAAATTCTCATTTATAGAGGAAAATTTATTGAAAATGAAAATTTTTTCTATATTTTGATAAAAAAATCACTATGAGAAGTATTTTCTTCAATAAAAACAAATGTTTTCTCAAAAATAAAGTCTTTTTTTCTAAAAACGATTTATATTTATGTATTTATCTTTTTCATAGAAGCTTTTTATCATTTTTAGAGAATTTTCAGGATCGCATTTAGAGAAAGGCATTCTCTGCAGCAAAGTCTATACCATTTTTCTCTAAATATGATGCATTTTTTATCATATGCCGAGAAACTTTTTTCTGAGTGTAGTTTTCCCGTTCAAATTTATTTTTTATATTAAATTACGGTAAATTGTATCTTCTACGCGTTTCCATTAATTCGAAATATTCATTTTACCCAGCCAAAACCGCGTTTCTTTTGCTTTTATGATTAGAGTTTGAGTTTATAAGAGAAAGAATTGTTCGAAAATCCTTTAAACCGGTGTAAATATACCAAGGACCGAAAATAACTGTTATTTGACAATTTTCAAATGAAAAAATAGTCGAAGGACTTTTTCAAATATACCATTATGATATAATTGGCCTCAGCTTCGCGAATATGAAGTGCCTTTTAAATTTTCGATCGATTTTATAAAAGTTAAAATTAAACTGTTATTTTTGGCCTTTGATTTTTTCGGGTAAAAATAACGGTTACTTTTGACTTTTATTCAATCAGTCTTAAATAACAGTTATTTTGTGACTTTTATTTTTTCGGTCAAAAATATCAGGCAATTTGTGTTTTTTTAAAGATCGCTTGACCGGTAAAAAACTATTGATATCATGTTTAAAATGTGCACATCGATGAGACGAAAATAATAGTATCAATAGTTATTTAGTCGGTAGAACGGCCTTTGAAAAAATGCAAATTGCGTGATATTTTTGATCGAAAAAATAAAAGGCAAAAAAAAAAACTGTTATTTTTGACCGATAAAATAAAAGTCAAAAGTAACTGTTATATTTGCCCGAAAAAATATAAGGCACAAAATAACTTTTATTATAAAAATAAAAGTAAAAAGATAACAGTTAATATGTGACTTTTTCGTTAAAACCATAACCGGTACGGTCCCTGAAATATACGATAGCTGCAGATCTCCTTTCCTCACTTAATGACTGCATTCTTAATATTCTAAAACAATCCTGTTAAGGAGGAAGGTTTAAGATATCCGTTCCACTTAAGAGCAAACTGAACAAAACGTTTTTGGATCCTCTCTATTCGTTCAACATGCTCGTTGTAATTTGGGGACCAGACTGTACTTGCGTACTTCAAGTCAGGACAGACAATTGCATAATAGAACGTTGTAGTTGTTATCACGTTGTGAAATTCTTAGGCCCAGCTTTTAATAATCCAAGCATAGAAGATGCTTTTTTACGAATTTTATCAATGTCAATGCTAAACGACAGTTCAGAATCCATGCATATTCCAAGGTCATATATGGCATCTACACTGTTGAAAAAAATCAACAAATGAATATGAAAAGATCAAAAATTAAATTAGCAATTTTGCGCAAAAAGTTCATAGTTTGACATTAACCTGAATAGAGAAATATATTATTTTTTGAACACCAAACTTCAAAGGATTTCGGATCAGTCTGGAGTAGGTTGGAATTGTCTTTAGTACCTATTTATATGTCTGCATATTTTCATATCGTTTGCATAAATAAGCAGACGAGAGAGTCCAATGATCGAGAAGATTAAACAAACGATGACTAGTTGTCCTGAATTCGTCACAATTGATTTTAACATGCTCGTATACAATTCGTTTCGTCTATTATTAAAAAGTTTGATAATAGACGAAAGCTTAATGATGGGTCAGCAATTATCAATATCATTCCATGATATTGGACTTATAATTGTTTTTTAAAAAAAATTGGACTTGAACGGTACCACATAGAGTTAACACTGAGTCCGAAAATTCTATCGGGCCCAACGCCAAATCGATTGTACCAATGTACTTTAAAATATCCTCAGAGGCAAAGGATATGTACTCGAAGTAGAAGCTTTGTGAAGATTTCATGCAATCAAAGTATTCTTCATCAAGATTAAAAGAGTCTGAAAGGATTCCTTGAAAAAAAAGCCACAAACTATAGAAGGGTGAACCGTTAATTCATGGTTTGAAAATCGCTCGCTCAGTCGCTCATCGGCCGGCCCCGAAGCCGAATGGACAGACAATTTCAATATCTTATTAGGTTCAGGTGAGAACGGTAATATTTTTTTTAGTTGATTGAAACTTTATTTGATTGATGCCTTATTCTACTTTTAGACTAATTTCCTACTGGGTATTTCCACTGATAAATGAAAGCTCTCAAGTTACTTGAAAACTCGCGTTATTCGATACGAGTTTCGAGTCGAATTATTTCGTAATTTTCCTTTTCATTCCAATCATGCTTAAGACAAAATTTAGAAGTTTCGCAGCATGTTAGTTAGACTCAGCAGACAGCTGATGTATACGCACGCCTGCTTCCTCCAAGCTGTTGCAAAACTTTCCTAACGTCGCCTCAACTTCTGGCAAGTCACTCGTTGTACCGCATGCTTTTCACAGACTGTGAAAACATATTTTTTTCTTACCCTCCAGTCAAATTTCTGCGCCACTCTGTAAAAGCTGATTTTTCTCCAAAGAGCCGAAAATGTAAATAAAAAATGCCTTCAGCAAATGTTCTTCCGGCTCAGTAAAAAAAAAAAAAAAAACAACACACACAATGGCTTTTGTTGACTTCCTTAACAATTTGTTGTTTCAATGCCAGGACATTCTATCAAATGGGCATAGACAAAAATTGCATGCTTCCTGTTTCACTTAAAGGCGAGTACAAGCGTATTTCCTTGTTCTAATGCCACCATGTTTCACTGCAGAGTTTCACCACTACAGTATACAGCATACATGAAAAATACTAAATATACGCTAGTTAGTTGTTGTTGTTGCTTTTATTTCCAAAATAAACATAAATATTTCCATTTCACTTTCTAGACGCGCTCAATTGCTGCTCTATGTTTCATTCTCACTTGTTCCAATGGCAGCACATTGAAAACAACATTCATGTTTTCATGCATAGCCAAGACACCCCCAGGGCGCTGCCTCTTGTTACTCCTACTTGGCCTTGCTGGCAACACCTACATATCTTCCAAATACAATCATCTGCAGTTGATGTTTAACTTGAACTAGGCACAAAAGGCACAAAAAGTGCGGAATTCGCGTGAAAGTAATACGTTCGCATAACTTGACTAATTGTGAAAATTAAGTAAGAAAAGAAGCAAAAAAGAAATATTAAGGATTGTGTTTGAATGAGCACAATGAGTTAGAGTGTGTGTATGTGCTATGCGAGTGTGTGTGTGTGTGTTTTTTTGTGTGTAATAGCGTTATTAAAGGCATGTTCTGAACGCACCTTGCTGCTAGCTTTTGAGCACGCATCTAGTCAGTGGGAGGCACTCAACCTTGAAGTTATAATTTGTTGCTACGTTCGCCAGGAGGCATTTTTAAGGAAGCTATTGAAACCACCACCACCATCACCATCACCAACACCACCACCACCACCAGCAGCAGCCATAAAAGCAGCAACAGCAGCAGCTGCTGGTACGTTAAACACATACTTTACATATTTGTTAAAGAGTCACTTTTCTGTGATGTTGTTCTAAGACACACGCTTGTATGGATGTAGGGGGGGGGGGGGGGGGGGTGGGTTAAGGTTAAAAAAGTAGGCAAGGTAAATGCTGGAATCAGACAGCGTAACCATTTTATATATTTTTCCTCTCCACGTGCGCTTAACTTACCATAAAAAAATAAAATATTTCTTTGATAATTTTCATAAATTGCCTTCATAACGGTTACCGATAATTGGCAATTCCATAACGGTTTGGAATTCAACATAAAGGTTGTATTGAGAAAAGTAACTTGTAAGGTTTTTTGTTGTTGATGAGTAAAAAAGAATTATGAAAAGAAAAATGTTATAATGTAATTAGGTTTAATTTAATTTGAGTTGATTTGTATTTAAGTGAAAATGACATATTAAAGTTCACATGAGGTTTTCATGAAAACAAGAGTAGAGTTAAAAGCAAATATTCTGTGAAAACGAAGAGAGAAATACTAAAAAAAGTTTAAACATATTGTAGAACACATTTAGAACACATATGAGTAAAGGTCAAAACAACTTTTGCTTTGAAGTAGTGATAAGTAATTCTCGCTAAAAGTAAGAAATAGAAAAATTAATCAACTAAATATGTCGTTGCTATCGTCAGTTTGATTCTGGGGCGTTAAAAGATTTGATGATTTTTGAAATTTGAACGAATTTTCGGTTTTGAGTTCGTTCATAAACTACGTGATCGATTTTCAGCTTTTTTGACCTCCCAGTCTAAACCCAGTTTAGAGTCCTGGTAGACAGAGAGTTTTGGACATGAATCTTTTGTGGCGGCTCCGACTCGCCTTCACAGTGCCAATTGCGGGCTATGTGGTGTCTCGATCAAAGAGCAGTGCATGTCCAACACTATACTACTCCACATCCTAGCTGGTCAGCCGCTACTTGTCCGGGACCGCAAAAATGCAGCGAACCTCTATATCTAGAGGCCGTCCACTATCCGCAACCTGTTACCATTGCCGCAGCTTGTAGCTTAGCTCCCTTCTTGATACCGGACACATTGAAAACACTTACTTTTTTATAAAAATGAACAACAAAATAATGAAACATAAAGTTTTTGTGGATACCACAAAACCCTGTGTGTCATTAATTTTCTAGAGAGGACATTTTTTTTGTTTTTGTCAAATATCGGGATAACATTCTAATGATCGTTTTTTTCATTTAGATTCCGCACTTCTATTATTTCTTGCAAATATTTTCGATGAAATATTAAGAGATATAAACAGTTATAAACCTATAGACTGTTATTTAGTAAATTTTATTGTACAAATTCAGGTCCCAAATAAGCTTAATAATGGAGCCACTTTAAGGCTGCATCAAAACGGACCAGTTTAGAACCAGTCATAATTGAACTAGTACAGATAAAGGAAAATAGGAATGTTTATGGGGACAATTGTCTTTTCCAATGACACCATCACGTTAAAAACGTCAGTTTGTTCAATATTAAAGGGCATTGTAGTGTGACCAGTACTGGTCCTTTTTGGAACTAGCTTAGAACTATTCTAAATCTGGTTCATATTCCAACATGTTGCGAAAATTTCCAAGCGTTACGATACTTCACAGCTATCGTTTTTTTTATGGAGATTCGAGTAAAATTTCACATGAAACTGAACAGAATACTAGGCTTTAGCAGAAAAAACTTTTTTGAATAGTTGAAAAGTGATTTGAAATTTTTTGTAATTTTCTAGTTTTTTAAAAACTTTAACCTACTAGAAATATTGACTTTTACACTAGTTGGAATGTAAGGGTTCAATATTAAGAGTTATAAAAGGGTTTTTTTCCACACATTACTTTTTATATTTATCGTACTTGCCATAATGTTTGTTGTTGTTGACCTACAGTTTATTTGGCTTAAAATACAATAAAAATGTGGCATCCAAGCAAAAAAAAAATCGATGCTAAAAACTTAATTAAATTCGAGTCATTTTTTGATAAATTCAAAAAATCATGCCAAAGTCAGAGATAATAAAATAAAGCAGAACTCACCCACAAGCTAGAAAAAAAACAACGAATTCAAACAGCAGCCATGTTGACGACGTTGACGATAGCCTCATATACTTTAAAGAGAGAAAAAAACTGCAGTATTGACCCTGTTTTTTGTTGTTTTGTGGTATCATGTCATGTCCAGCTTAACCACTTAGATACACAGTTTTTGTTGTTGTTGGATTGAATTGTGGCTATGTTTTAAAGATTGTTGGCAGTTGGAACATAAAAAATATATATAAAATGCAATGACATAGCTAGATATATATATATATTTTATTGTTATTAGCTAAACTAACACATGCGAAAACTTGTCACTTTCCAAATTCCGTTAAATTTTGTTTTTATTTTCTGCTAGTTTTTGATTTTATTTGGTCTAAACAATTCTATGAATTGCCGCATGTAACAACAATTTATCGAATTGTTGGCTTGCACAGTGTAAACTCTTTGTTGTAAAAGTTTTTTGTGCGCACACAATGCTAAGTTGGGGCATGTGTTGCCAGGTCAGGTCATCAGAAAAACAACAATAACAACAACAAACAGCAATAGCAACAGCAATAACGATAAAAACAACATGGCAGTCATGACAACATTCAAGCAGCATCAAATTGACGCCAGGCTATCGGCGGCGCCATTATAAAATTCAAGTGTAATCCACGATAAATAAGGGCAAAAGCGGAAACGCACACACACACACACACACACACAGCTTATTCAAGCTAATAAATTGCATGAGTTGAGGCGTGAGTAAATCAAAGGAGTGGATAATTTATAACATTCTTTAAAATTGTTGACTCAAAGTTGTGTGTGCGTGTGTGTGTGTGTGTGCAATTGATCAATTTTAATGTAACTGACAGACATTAAATTTCAAGGATTTTTATTTATTTCAATTTGAACCAATTTCAACAGTTGACAGTTGTCTGATAAACTGATTTCAAATGTCAATTTTACAGCTTCAACTAAAAAATGAGATTCAAACGAATTAACATGAAGGTTAAGCAGCGTTTAATAGAGAGTAAAGTTTCTTGGGTAAAAATATGCAACTCTGTGTATAAAAAATTGAGAGAAATTCATCTCTACATTCTTGAAAATGTATAAAAAGTGAATTCAACACCATTTCAAAGTTTTATTCTGAAATTGTCA
The DNA here is from genome assembly GCA_958299015.1 of Tetanocera ferruginea. Classification (NCBI taxonomy): domain Eukaryota; kingdom Metazoa; phylum Arthropoda; class Insecta; order Diptera; family Sciomyzidae; genus Tetanocera; species Tetanocera ferruginea. The sequence continues at coordinate 14,685,584 of OY282644.1, forward strand.
AATAAAAAATTTTCAGATATTTCATTACAAAGCAAATATTTTTTATGAAAATTCAATAACGATTTCAAAAAAATCATTTTAAATTTAAAAAACATCCCTTGGAATTCAGAAATAATCAACTGAACTTTCAAAATATGTATTACTATTTTAGCTCAAAACGCTAATGACGCTGCCAATTCGCTGGCTCATGGGCTATACATGATTAGTCATTTCTAACTGCTTATTTAGTCATTACATATAAATATTCAATACTTTTATGTGTATTCTTCTTTACAAGGTTATAAAAACCAGTTCAATATTGCATCGATACTGCATGTTTGTAGAACTTATCTTATCTTGTGCAATTTTTGCCGCACAATCTTTCTAATAATAAATTTTCTACGAATTTGATTAATTTTGCTGCACTTTTGGTGAAAAATGTTTTATTATTTCAACAGCGATAAGAAATTAATTGGCAATTTTGAACAAGGGTTTTTTGAGATTTGCAAACGTTGCACTCTTTATCGTTTACAACTTCAAATTGTAGACTATTCACCTCAACCAGGTGGTGAATGCTCTGTATAGAACACTAACCTCAATCAGGTGATGTTTGGTCTGCATTAAATGATCATGAAACATTAGGAATAACCGATTTCATTATCTTTCGGAAACTGTTTAATGCAAATAATTATTGTTTGCAGTGAAACAACAACATCTTATATTTCTAAATAATAAAAACGATGATTATCGCAATAGAGACACGGAACTACTAAGTGCTCAAACCACAAAGTTCTTAAAAATTTTCAAAATTATGAATCATTTTTCCACCGAAATTGGAAAAGGGAGTTTTCATTTTTGAAAAAATCATGAAAAAATTTGCATTAAAATTTTTCAAAAAGTGTTTGAACTTTATCTTAACCCTTCCAGTATCTTGGAAGAAGTAATTATGAAAAAAAATGTAGAAAGGCTATATTTATGATAAATAGCTACATTCTAAATAAAGTAAATAAAAAAATAATAAATAAAAAGAAACTATGTTTTTGAGCATGTGCTTTACAATGGACATTACTCTTAAATATTTTTTTTCCAAGTAAAACAACAAATATGTGTTTTATAGACATTTACTACTATTTTGCATTAATTTTCTATAACATCAAACAAAAAAAAAAAAAAAAAATGCAAATAAGTTAATTTATAAAGATTATAAGAAACCAAAACGTTCACTCACTTTGGTTGTTTTCTATTCGGCTTAACATGCTCTCAAACATGTTATGAACATAAATTTCAGAAGAAAAGGCAAAAAAAGAGAAAAGAATACATCAATACACTGTTTATAATGCATTCTTTATCAAAAATAACGGTTTGCATTCCGATACACTCATTTCAAATGCATGTCCATTACAGTGGACAAGGTTAACGTAAGGGTTAAAAACGAAAACTTCCTTTTCAAATTTCTGGGAAAAAAATGTTTAATAATAGGGCTGAAAAAAGGATATTTATTCATTTACTTAGGGGGCCTCGACAACCTGTGATTGAATAACGGCCGACTGCATCAGCTTTTGCCAGGTGCCTCTGCATTCGCACGCACCTTCTCCATTTTGTTTCACGGTCTGTGCTGTGAGGATTTTCTCAGTCTAGTCAATCCATCGACTAGATGGATTGGTCGTCGACACTCTGCTTTCGACTCAAACAACTATTTCGCTAGAGTTTCTGCATTCATGCGATAGACATGATCCAGTCAATGTACACTAGTGTGTGTAGAGAGCATTTTTGAGATATTTTTAAAATTTTTTGAAAAAGGTTTAGAGGTCGCACTAGTCGAATTTTTACTAAAAATCGAAAAAGAAATGTCCAAACTTTACTCTTATGTTGCTAAGTCAGAAATGTTGGCAATTTTTTGGTCATATGGGTAACATATTTTTAATTTTTTCGTGAAATTTCCATAAACTTTTCAAAAAAAGCTTCATAACTTTAAAAACTTCAATAAAAATGAAGCAATGTAATACTGCAGTTAGAAATATGAAAAAGATCTATGCAATTTGAAAAAAAAAAATTTTTATTTTACTCTTAACGGTCCAAAGTTAAAGGGTTTGAAGTTTTGCATCCGTTAGTTAAATCGTTAAATCGTTGGTTAATGTATCGATTACAAAATTGCTACAAATATGCCACGTAATAACTGGTCAAAAACTTTTTTGGAAGACACTAATGTACCTGCCTCTCAAAGGATCCCCTCCATGGTGAAATTGAAGAGATCGCATGTTAGCGGGTCGCCTTGTCTGAAACCTCGTTCGGTATTAAACGTTTTGGAGAGGTCATTTCCTACCTTAACGGAGCTGCATGTATTGCTCAACGTCATCCTGCAGAGCCTTATCAACTTTGCAGGTATACCGAACTCAGACATTGTTGCATACAAGCAATCCCGAATCGGGCTATCGCACGCAGCTTTATAATCAACAAAGAGATGGTGGGTGTTAATTTGATGGCTAGGTGGTGAAATTTCTACTCCATCATCGTTGTGGCATCCTATTGCATTCTTCGAGGGTGGAATTGTTGGCACCGCCGCCTGTAAGCAGATTAGCAAAATGCTGCCTTCATAACCTCAGTGCGCACTGCGTATGCGTTACTAAATCTTCTGTTTTATCTCTACAAAAAGATGATCCGGGCTTGAAACCTAGAGTTAGACGCTTTACCTGTTTTATAGAATCTTCGCGCATCTGTCGCGCACACCTCAATTTATTCACGCTTACGCCTTTCCTGCTCTCTTTTTTTGCGTCTGGAAAGGCGTAGCTGACTGCAGCGTCTTTTTATATACGGCGTTTATTGCTGCCGTCGCGTCATTACACTCCTGGTCGTTCCATTGATTTCAAGGTTACGAGTGCCATAAACCAAAGACTTCTTCAGTAGCAGTGTGCATGGAATGGAATATGTGGAGTAGGAAAAAATGGACAAGTGGACAGCCAGGTGGCCTTGTGGATATCGTGGTGTTTGAATCTGGTGCTACAAACTATCATAATTCGTGACGCGGCGAAGTCGATCAGTCTTAAGGCTCAAACAAGTTATGCGTAAGCATACACAAGTTTCAGAGAGAAGTCAACGAAAAGTATACAAAAGTTCAAATACACACTTTTCCATACTTAATTAAAAACGAAGTAAGCATGTAAACAAATTTCAATATAAATCGATTCGAATGAAATGACAAATAAAAAATAATTTGTTTTTATCGAAAAAGATTGCCAACTAAAATTATAAAAAAATATTTTTTTTAAGTTGGTAAATTCATCCATGCTTTATGATTGAATATAGCGGTCAAATTCAATACAAACCTCGCTTAATAAATAAATCCTGTCTAAAACATACATTTTTTACTGATTTTTAATAAAATTTCGATACATAAATGTTAAAAATCAAAATTTAAATTATTTATTAAACAGGTTGCAACCCTTTTCTGCTTAGCAATATACGGTGTCGAGCGCTCACACTCAAGTTTTGAAAAGTAAACGAAAATTGAGAAACTGAACGAAAAATTGCTTACGCACAACTTGGGCGACGCAATATATTGCTGAGCAAGTACGTTCTTTTGCTCTCTAGGTTTTGTATGCTTACGCATAACTTGGTTGAGCCTTTAGATCGTTGCTCAAAGTGGTGACGTGGAAACTGAACTTACTGAGTGTGGAGTCTAAGATGCCTTCTTTTACGAACTTCGCGTTGAAATCGTCGAGGACTATTTTCACGTCGTGGGCAGTGATCATACCCGTCCTTTAGACCATTACCATCCACTTTAAAACTTCCATACGATCATCATACCATAACTATGCAATCACCATATCATTACCATACCATCAAAATACCAGTTTTCAAAAAGAATTTCAATTAAGGTTTTACTGGTTTCTGAGTGGTGATTGTATGTGAATGGTATGGTGATAGTATGATAATGGTATGGTGATGGTACGAAAGTGTTATAGTGATAGCATGTTGATGGTATGGTGATGTTGGGTAATGATGTTATAATAGTACTATAGTGCTTGCATGCTGATAGTATAGTGATGGTAGGGTGATCATAACATTATTTTATGATGGCACTAGTGTAAAAGCCCGTCCTTCGACGGGAAGGAACCATTTAGAGTACAAAATGCGACAAAAATTTATTGGATTTATATACAAAGGTTTTTATTTAAAAACATATTTATTAAATTATTTTGATAAAACTTCTTTATATACAACATTTCTAGTAAAAAAATTCTTAGAATTTTTAACCTTGTCCCTTGCCATCTATAATGCTTAGTTTTACATCATCAGCCCGCTCAAACTGCCCATGACTAAATACCAGTTCTTTTAGAAAAACTCCTAATTTTTGCAATATTTAACCTTGCAATTTATTTATGGTCATTGAAAATGTCAGTTTAATTGGAAATTGTCGCCTCCGGAGAGTGAAAGGCAAATCTGTGTTTGTCGGGGCCAAATCAATTGTAGGTATGAAAACTATTTCATGTTCGCCAGTGCGCCTGTCAATATCTGTGCGATGATTAATTAAGTTTTTAGGTTTTTCAAAACTAACCACCTTCCATTACAGATATCTCTTTTGGTATTGAAATTTCCAAGAAGTATTACAATACTTCCAATTTTGAGGTTTAACTTATGCAGTGGCATTCCTGAAGGACATCATTCATTCAAAAACTCGGCAGGGTAATTTTGTTTATCGTTATCATCACTGTCTTCAATTTAATCCGTGCTCAGATCTCTCACTGTGTCACCAACTAAAATATTTAGAACTTGCTCGTTGACTTCGTTCACATCGGAATTTTTTGTGCACAGGATAGCAATTTTGGAATAACGGTTGATGTTATTTGGACTCAAAGTATCGCCAGAAATATATTTAATGGATTTGTCTATTATATTGGACACTTCGGAAAAAATTTTTTTTTTATTTTCCAACGTCTTTTCTAAAATCAAATAGGTTGGTACTATGAAATGAAGTTGTGCTAACATGACAAAAATAATTGTAGGGAGATATATAACGTTAAACTTAGTTAGAATTTCGATTTTATGCCCAACAGAAGCCTTCAATTTTTTTATATCGCGTGTTAATAAATTTTGGAATAAAGAAGTGATTATTCTGATTGGTGTGCAAAGTATAATTTTTTTTATAATAACAATTGCATAAATAACGCATTTGCATTTGTCTCCGATTGTTTTAGTTGAACTAATATATTATAATACAACGTTATCATGGTTTTGTCCATTATATTAGACAGCCTGCCAAAAGCAAAGCAGCTCATGTAAAAATCAGAGGGATGTTTTTTAATCTTTTTTATTGCTTAAATGATGGGAATATAAGCACAAAAAAATTGTCCACGATTATTCTAGGCAAGCCATTGAAAGGGTTAATAAGCGAACCTTTACAAACAAAATGATCGGGAATTTCTATGATGTCTTCATCTCCATTTCCTAGCTTGAATAGCCAATCGCTAAAACTTGGATCAGAAGACCGAACATTGTGATTTAATTCTAGCAATTCCAATTGACAGCAACGTCACTGAATGTAATAATTGCTGTTCAGTTTATGCAGACCGAATAGGTTATGGTTCTGTTAATTAAAAAGTACTGTAATAGCAAGACATGATGTTTGATGTTTAGTAGTTGAGGAAAATGACGATAGTCTTCAAGTACAAAGATTTCCAATACATAATTTAAGAATAGGTGCTGGTCCAGACTGAACAGGTTATAAAAAGTACAGTACGTACAAAGATTTCAAATAGATAATTTTACAACAGGTTCTGGTCCAGGATGAACAGGTTTTAAAAAGTACAGTACGTACAAAGATTTCAAATAGATAATTTTACAACAGGTTCTGGTCCAGGCTGAACAGGTTTTACGATATAGAGCAAAAGGTTTAGTAAGTACAAACATTTCAAATGAATTATTTATAACTGGTCATGGTCCAGGCTGAACATGTTTTACGATATAGAGCACGGAGCAGGACGCTTGCCTTTTATATATTAAGATGGTGATAGTATAGTAATGTTATGAAAGTATTATTGTGGTCCATAATATTGATTGTATGATAATGTCATGGTAATGATAATGTGATGCAATGTTGATGATATATTATAGTAAGATGATGGTATGGTAGTGTTATAATGATGGTATGGTGATGTCTAAACTACTAATATCTATATATAAATAGGCGTAGGGAAAACAGTTAAGAATTACTTTTTCCCGTGTTCCTTAGCCGATTTTGATAATTTTTTTTAAAAGAATCGGAGTGTGGAGAACGAGTGCATAAACTATTTGTAAAATGTTGTTTTGCCAAATTTTTATGAAGAAAATATCTTTTTGACATTAATTTTGTATCGTAACAACAGAGAATGTATGTGAAAAGGTCAAATTTCGGCCACCGGAAAACTCTAGTATAAACTAAACTATGAAATACACATGATAAATTTGTATTTCTGAATTTCAATTGATGTTTTCTGAATTTCGATTAACTTTTTCTGAATTACTATTAGAAATGGTGTAGATATAAAGATAGAAAACTACTAAAAAAAGACTAAGAAAACTTCTAAATTAAAAAGAATATGTTCTTTAAGAACTATAAACTTAATAACTTCTAAATTTATGCCTAATACAGAGTTGCTGTGATCACAGACCTAAAGTAAAATTGTGGTTTAAATATTTCATTGAAATAAGATTTGTCTACAGTTTATATAATGCAGAAAAAAAATAATTTTTTAAATTACTTTACGAGAAAAATTGTCTGAAAAGTATTCACTGCATTCTTTTGGTAACTTTTTACTTCAAGTAAAAACTTCCTCTTTTCTACGCTGTTAGTGCGCTGTAGACCAATTTTGTGTTAAGTGACTTATGATGAAATTTGACAAGGAACATTTTCATAGAATATTTTAACCCCTTTTAACTACTACTACTACTACTTATAATACTACTAATAACTACTTTTGAGGGTGTTTTTCAAAATTTTTTTAGAAAAAACTCAACAACCTCTAAAAAAATTCCTAAAACTGAGTCCTAGAGGGTTAAAATATTCTACAAAATTATTTCGCATACAATTTCGCTGTAGGTTTGTGAACACAGCAAATCGGTTAGACAAATATATTTAGAAGATTTCTTCTTTTTTATTTTAAGGGCAGGGTAAGGTTTTAAAAGCGAAAAAGGCACATTTTCATGATTTTTTTGCGCCGATATGAGTAATATTCTTTTATTAATTTTAAATATACATTTTAGTATAAATTCTGAAGTAGAAAAAGTTCTGATTAAAAAAAATGTTCAAAAAAATAATATTGATAAGTATCCCCGTGACAGCAATTCTCTAGAGGCGCCTTGAAGAAAAGTTGTTTTGCGATGAACATGATAACTCGTTACCGGATCATATCAAACAAACACAATCGATATGCGTTTTAAAGGTGATATGTCTAACCAGGTAATTAGGGCGAATTTTTTTATTTTTATTTTTTGCAGCATTTGGAAAGACGGGAGTTAAATTGATTTAAAGTTTTTAATCGAGTATGAAATCTAATATGAAAGCCGGTCGTTTGAAACGCTGTAGCTCCGTTAATTTTGCTCCGATTGACTTGAAATTTTTACACAATTCTCACGACATATTATACATTCAGAAAATAACTAGAAAATAAATATGAAAAAAACGCAAAAACAAATTTAAAAACCTTACCCTTTATAAATATATAATTACTAGTTCGTTCCCGTCAAAAATGACGGGCCCGGTTTCAATAAAGAAAAAACATGTAATATTGATCTTTTTTAGGCTGAATTAGAAATCAGCGATGGTAACATATTCTATTTTAAGTTGTGCAAATAACAAATTTAAGTTCCAAATATTTATAAAATACCTTGAAGTAAAAACGGAAATCAAAGTAGGTACGACGAAATAAGTTTAAAAATTTTTGTATAATTGAAAATTTCAGAAAAAAAAAATATAGAGTTTTTGAAGTTTCAATAAATCCCAAAACAAAAAAAAAATGCCTAAAAATATGCTATGAAATTTTTCAAAACAATCAAGAGTTCCGCACTCACATTTTACGGAATTATGTTATAGTATTTAGCCTTCTATTTAATGCCATGTTCACACAGAGAGTTTAGTTTGCGTTGCGTTTGAGTTTAAATGCAGCTGTTCACACAGAGATGCGTCGGCAGAATTGAGATTACGGTGGATTGTAATGATCACCAATTTTTGGATTTTCGCTCAAAACTCAGCTTTTTTCAGCCCATACTGACTGACTGATGAGAAACCCTTATCTTCTAAACTTTCCCAAGTTATTTTATTTGTTTTTTGGCTTATTTTTGTTAATAATAAAATACAAATAGAAACATGCACAATTGAGAATCAGCTGTTGTTGGCATTTTTTATCGTTCAATCGAATCGAACACAGCTAAAATCTAACTGAACGAATGTTTTTATCAAACACTAGCATACTTTTAGGCATGTATCAAATTGAGTTTTGGTAAACGTAGAAAGCAAGTTGAGTTTAGTTGCGTTTTCTCCTGCAAAATTGTACTGGAAACACCAGCGTTTAAATTGAGTTTAAGGGCAAAACGCAACTTTGTACTGGAAACGCAAACTAAACTCTCTGTGTGAACATGGCATAAAACTAGTATAGAAACCCGTCATACATCTAAGTAACAGGCAATATGACATTTTTCATTCACCTCAAATGTTGTTTTGTTCCAGTCCTCGTCAATGTGTCCTTATGCTATGTCTACACAGAGAGTTAAGTTAATTTTAACTAACATTTAACCGAAGTTGTTCACACAGAGATACCGTAGCAGAATTGAGTTAAATTTGCCGACAATGCTGCTGGTGTCTCTGCGTGCACATGCGTTTTTTACTTGCTATGCGAAAGCTCTGCCCATATTTGGATGAAAACTACTTTCCCCACTATTGCCCAAATCCTTTTCGAAGTTCTTTTACTCATTTTTTAAAGAAAATAACAACATATAGTTAAAAAAATAAGTTGTATAATTAACGAATCAGCTGTTCTATTTTGACAGTTCTTGTAAAAAAAAAGTTTCTTTCATGAAAAATACCACTGAATATAAACATTTTTATTATTTTGTAGTGTACTTTTAGGCACTTTTTGCATTGAGTCATAAAAACTCAGAATATATAATGAGTTAAGTTGAGTTAAATCGTACATTTTTGTACTGGTAACGCAAGAGTTTATTTCTCGTTAAATGGGAAAACTCAGCATTGTACTGGTAACTCAAACTTAACTCTCTGTGTAGACGTAACATTAGTAAGAAATATCAAATAAATTTTTATCATATAAAAAGCACTGTTATAGCGAAACAGGTTCTGTTTCAGGCTAAACATATTTTAAAAAGCATAACAATAGCAACTATAACAGTTTGAGCGATATAGAGCACGGAGCAGGACGCTTGTATTTTATATATTAAGAAGATTATTAGCGAGATGTTTAAAATAAGGTCGAGTCTATAACGTTTAATTGATTGGAGATATAAAGTTATTTCCTTCAAATAAATTGTTTTTGAATTTTTTGATTTTTTTTAAAAATTTAAAAACAACATTTAAAAAGAAATTATTTTGTTAAAAAATCATGGGGATTGCCTTCCTTTTTTTAATGGCACGAACAGTGTATTAATTTGGTGTCAAGACAAAATAAATTCATCCTAAATGCGATATATATTTTGAAAGTCAATGAAAAATGCAAATTTGAGTTTTTTCTCTTTTAACAACAGAAATAATTTTTATCCCATATTTTGAGGAAACATAAAATTTTGTGGTCTCTTTTTAAAAGACATAATTTAAATATAAACATAAAAGAAACGTTAAATTTTTATAAATTTTTTTTTGAGACTAAAATGCAAAAAAGAAATAAATTTAATATATTCTAAGATGGCAGAGCTATTGGCTACCCAATTCAGAACATACAATTTGAGACAGTTTTTTTCGCTCTCTTGGCATTTGGTTGAAGTATACACTAAATAACTAACGACTATATTAAGAAAATTTATTAAAAATACTTTTGATTAAAATTGCACAGTGATTGCTCGGGGGAAGTCAATACTTTGAATTCCAAATAGTTTTTTTTGCAAATTTGACAATTGATGAATGCATAAAACTAAATTTTTTGTGAGAAAATTTTTACTTTCGAGAAAAACTCAAATTCGACTAACTCAAAAGCTCTCTCCCAACCAAATTTCATATTGAATTTCAATCATAATTATGATTAAAAAAGGAGTTATTTTCAAAAATTCTTCGAATTACAAAGAAATTATATATTTTCGCTGTACCACCCTGTATGAAAAATTGCTTGCAGAACTACAAAGTTGGCACTCGACCGAACATTTTTATTCAATTATTCATGGGAAATATGAGACAGTTCAGCGACACAACGTTTAACTTGCAGAGCTTAACCCTCGCTATGTGAAATGTCAGGCAGTAGGCCAGAACACGTTATTTATAAACCAACAAACAGCTTAAAAGAAACAATACAAATTTTAGTTATCCAAATGAAAATACGAAAACAAAAACAACAACACCGACAAATTAAAACGCAAAATTTCCTAAGCTTGTTTTAATTATTTAAGCATTTTTGCATTTTTGTTAGCAGCTAATCCTTATCGGCCAATTCAAATGTACGAACTCAACGAATTTTCATTAAACCACCAACATTTGCGTTGATAACGCAAACTTAAAAGCAAAATGCTAAAAACAATCTTAAAGCACAGCAACAACTGCTGCAACCGCGCGACAACAACATGGCATAAATGTTTAACGTTTAACGGCCAGGCGCGTTGACAACGATACAGTGTTCGTTAACATAACACGTACAAGCTGGAATTGCATCGTATCGAAATCGAAATAAATTCAGTTAGTATCGAACGTTTACTTAAGCTATAAATAGGTGGTGTGCTTAAAAGTATAACGGCAGTTTGAGCAATTTAGCCCAAACCAAAAAAGTGTTTAAAAAATAAAATATAAGAAAATTCAATATTATTTTATAGTGCCTAAAATACAAAAAAAAAAAAAAAACAACAAATGATACTGTACGTAATGTTGTAACATCAGCATAATTGACGTCAACGCTAATTAAGCGTCTTTTGTTTCATACAAAACAAAACAAAAAAAAAAAAACGTATAAAAAAACAAAAGTGTCTAAAGTACAAAAATTAAGCCCAAAATAATAAAACAACAAAAAAATAGTTCACTATGTAATGTGCTACTATTAAACATGCTTACATGCACGCATGTGTGTTACAAAAAAAAAAAGAAAGAACATTGTGAACAGCGACATATAAAAAATCGTTCGCCATTTATGTGATTTTATCCAAAGGTTTTGGACGCGCAAACCACGCAATTTCTGAGTTATGGCCAACACTAAAGACATTCCATTAATTCTAGTTCTTCTATACTACTAACACACAACAACTGACAGCAGGCGCCACGGCAGGACAAGCAGACGCACATCTCCTACTACTCGCCGTTCGAATTTATCAGCAAGTATTCGACAGGCGCGTCTAACGCAACAGTTTTGTGGCGCAACAGTTTGCGTCTACTTCGCCAGCCCACCAACTAAGCGATATTAAATCGCACGCATTATCTATATCCTTGTCTTCATCTTTGTAGCCGTCGTCGTCGTCGTCGTCGTCGTTGTTGTTCTACACTCTAGTCGTCAACGTCAACTTTAGCGTCCTCGTCATCGTCATCGTCGTTGTTGTCGTGTTGGCGTAAACTATTATTAACGCTATCCTAAATAGCAGCAGTGCCTGACGTCGTCTGACAACGTGCTTCCGTGCGTCCAAGTAGGCTTTAGTGGTAGTGGTGTGTGGAGGTGGTGTAGGTGCTGCTGAAGGGTGCTGAGGCGGCGTCTTTTAAACAGTACTTTTGATATGATAGCACAGCAACATGCACACTGGGTAAGTTAATCCTGGCTTAGCAAACATGTGTGCGAACGTATGCGTTTGTTTGTTTAAATGTGTGATGATTGTGACTAGCTGACCCAGTTAGCAGCAACTGATTATCGCGTAATCAATTGTGTGTTCTAGAAATAGTGCAGAAAAATCAAGTATCCATAGCAATGAACGTTTCTAACAAGTTCTGTGAAGGGGAAGAAACTTTTTGATACCCTAGAATAGAAAATCATATAGAAGAATGAGACAAACCTTGGCGAGTTCCGTTTTAAAAAACCTATTAAATAAAATACCGTTCAATATTTTCTACTGAATCATATTCTATAAAATGATTAAAATTATAAAAAATGAGCTCTACTAGGGCGTTCAGGATGCTCCCGGTCTAACAAAGAAAACACACGATGTTTGTCAAAACTATTGTTTTTTTCTACCACATAGCATCGTTTCAAAGGTCGCTTTATTTTTTAAGCATAAAATAATGTCAAAATTAAATATTTATATGAAAATGTCCACTGCCTACCATAAAAATTATTGCCACAAGTGGGCATTGAACCTTGGACTGTCGCAAGCATTGAATAAGAGTTGGACGCTCTAGCATTATGCTACATAGATACTTTCCATAGGGCAAACAAAATGTAGTATATATTGAACGCGTTTTGTTCCGTTCCTAGTATAGCACAAACACAAACCAATGCCTTTCAGGCATTTCATTTTCATCCTAAAACGCATGCAAGGAAAATGAATTTGGTTCATTTGAAAGAGCATATCATAAGGTTGGTTGTCGAAAACTTGACAGATGATTGGAGAAATAAGCAAAATAGCTGCTGATACAAAAATAAAATAAATAGACGAATAGAAGCAGAGCGTGTTCATGGACAAAGACACCGAATAAAGCTCTTGGGAATGCAGCTAGACCTGCAACTAATGGTGATGGTAAGGGAATATTATCTCTACAAAATTTTGAAGCCAACCAAGTTGATATGCGTTCATTCAGGCAGTGGAAACAGTTTGCTACGAACCAACGTTCGGAATATTGGTTCACTAAATCTTCTCAAACGACATTCAGTGGATAATACATTTAAGTAATACGAATTAATATTGAAGACATTGGTAATGTAGACTTATTTATGAAAAATTCATTTTATCGTTTATTTTTTAAATTTTTTCATCCTATCAGGTCAAAACGAAAGATTGCAAATTATATGTTTCTGGGTTTTGATCTAGTGAAAATTATTAAAATGATTAGCAGAATCGTTTTGGTTAGAGCTTAGATCCATTGTAGGCCAAAATAGAAATTGGGCTTACCCAAATAACTTTTTTACAAATTCCGAAAGAGGATGTCAGAATCCAAAGAAGAACAAATATTATTAAAAAATAAAAAAAATTATTATATTAAATTTAAATTTTATAACCCTTAAAAAATTTCGTTAGAAGTCACTCTTTAGTGTCAAAGAGTGGCTTAATCTCTTTCTTCCATTTTTTCTTTATCTCATATAAATGGTTACATCGATTTTGATACAACTTGGTTCGAAAACGCCTAAAATTCCGAAAAGTGTTCTAAGTGTATACTTAAAATTAAATTCCATAAAAGGGCGCTTTTTATAGTAAAATCTTTTAAATCCTTTTTTTCTCATTCTCAAGCAAAGAACGCCAAGCAAACCTGGAAAAAATGTGCCTGTAAGAGTGTGAAAATCGTGTAAAAACAAAATTTCATACTATCAGGGGTTATTTTTGTCCGACTTAATTTTTTATGGTGATCGGGGCATGCAGGTTTAGTGTGTGGCTTAGCCTGCTCGGTGCCCGAGTTCGATTCCCAATCGCGGCGAAAAGTTTTTTCAATAAAAAATTTTTCTGATCGGTTATCACCGATCTCTGCAGACAATTGCAAACCTCAGAGAGTAAATAATGCCATGTAAAGCTTCTTGAGAATATGAACTTTAGCCGTTCGGAGTCGGCATAAAACATGTAGGTCCAGTTCTCGGTCAATTGTGTGCAAACACAACAAAATTGAGCATAAGAAGCTCGGTCAAAGTCCTTTCAAGGACTGAAATGGCCAATTTATGTTTTTTTTTTTGTTTTTTTATTTTTTTTATTTTGATAATTTACCTTTTTTCACAAGATTATGTTAGTGTGATTTACCAACGATAAGAGTTGGCGCTGTTGTGCCAGGATATGTGTTTTTTTCTTCTGTCAACTTATTTCACATCTTAAAATTGAGATGAAAGCTAATTTAACCCGAACAAATCTGCGGTTAAGTCAACTTATATCCACTTTTGAGAACAAATTTTGATGTTTTTATGAGAGGACTAGTATAAAAGCCCTCGTCCTACGCTGGTTCAAATTCACAATGGTTAACTAGCGGACGATATGAAATCAATTATCTTCACTTCGAGTGTTGTTATGTTGCAGTCGTCGTCAATGTTTATAAATATCAAATACATTTTTGTGTACATATTTTTCAGCTGACCATTGTTTCGTATAATAAAAGCACTGTAATAGCAAGAATGCACAGTTTGAGTGATATAAGGTGCGAAGCGTGATGCTTGCATTTTACATATCTTATCTTATTCTATTAAACGAGCAATATTTGTATATATATTTGCAATTGCGTTCTCGAAAACGGCACTAACGATTTCGATGAAATTTACAATATAGATGAAGAGGGGGCTGAAAAATCGATCCAGCTAGGTCTCATCTCTGGGAAAAGCTGTTTTTCCGAGTTTTCACGCATTTAATAAATACGTTAATTTTCCTGCCGAATATGGTATGTTAAGTTTGCTTACGTTTATATAACAGTGATAGCTCAGAGAATAGAGCTTCTGTCCAATGATATCGAGGTTGTGAGTTCGAATCCCGCCGTGCACATTAATTTTTTTGTTTTTATTTTTATGCTTCACCAAACAGTGATTTAGTGAATTTGTTATATTTTTCCTTTTTTTTTTTATAGAAACGTTTTTAGTACAGTTTTGATGAACCAATTTTTGATATAAAAAGAAATCTTACAAATAGAGTAATTTACATCAAATCTTAAACAAATTTTAAAAAGGAAAATATTTTTGTAAAAGTTTCCTATGCTAGAGTTTCCTACGTTTTGAAAAAAAAAAATCGAATTTGCTCACATCTCAAAAAGTGCACTTTGTTTGTAATTTTAAGAAACAAATTAAGTTTCCACCAGAATAAAATATAAAGGCCAAATGTTATGCTTTTTGTAATTTCAATTTTTTCTGATATATATTTCACTTAATCGTTCATAACTTCTATACCGTTTGAGATATTGTTATAAAATCTGGAGCAAAAATGTTTTTCTTATTAGGTCAAATAATTATTTTGTATATAATAAAAGAATCTTGGACCATAAAACTGTAAAAAGCTTGAAGAAAATTTTAAGTTCCTTCTTTTTTATTTGCAGTAAGTTTACAAAATTTTAAATGCCTTATAAAAATTCGAAATAAATTAGGATCAAATTTACTCTAATGCTTGGTATTCAATTCGTCATTTTTTGTTTGACATGAAATTTAAAAGTTTAAAAAATCACATAAATAACATTTTTTTTGCAATTTTTGCTATAAACGTGTGAAGAGATCAGATTTTCATATTTTTCGCCATTGTCAAACAGCAAAAAAATTACAACGTGTTGGCATTTTTCATGTAACTGACAACAACTGACCATTGAAATTGACATAGTGGAAACCAGGCTTAAGAATTTTTTTAATCGGTCTTAAAACAAAACAAAAAGTTTTAACATTTTTCAATCGGCTGTCTGGGGAGGATGAAGTGACAAATTCACATTTTGTAAATATCTTAAGGTGAGAACAGACCACATAGTACAACAACTTTACGGTTAAAAATCTTAGAGTAATTTTTTTAATACAGTAATTTTTAATACATTGAACTAATACATGTGTTAATCCTTTATTTAGAATTGATACGATTAAAAATACTAGACATATTTTTAGTCAAAGCTGTACGTAAATTTAATTAATGGGAATACAATTTGAATTATGGTAATTTATGTTAAAAATTGAATACAAAATAACTAAAAGACTAATAAAAGCTGTATTTTGCTTACATTTTGTTCATGCTATCGCAAGCAACTGTTACATTAAATAATTAATAAAATAAAATTATAATAATAAAAAATTAAAAAAAAATATTCTTATCAACCAGGCTGAGTATCGAACCTGGCTACTTTGATTCTTAACGTTGTCACGACAACAGTCTATCCGACTGTGCCACGACTCTGTTGACATCTGTCCAACTCAATAACAACCGGTTGCTGTTTTAGATGCAAAGATCATATAAAGTGAATAGAAAACGACATCTATTGGGTAATAGCATACAACGAAAAATAATGCCAATGGTTTTTTCATAAGTGTTAAATCTAATCGGAACACCCTCTTAACTTAGAACACCCTCTTAACGTGGAGCAGAGCACCAATGCTGCGAATCAGTTCGTTTAAAACAAAACCAACACAAGCAAAAACAAAAACAAAGAAAGCAGCAGACACAACATTCAAGCAGCTAATGATTGATTTTCTTATATAAAAATCTAGATTATTCTTCTAAGCTTTTGCTATTTTGTGACTTTAATATAAAAGTAACAAAATCCAAAATTAGATATTCGTTTAGCGCAGGATATATCTGATACTTAAGTATAAATATTATGTTTGAACGATGAATATTATGGGCTGTAGGTATGACCTTAAAAAAATTTGCATACAAACCGCGCTGTAAGACGTAATTTTCCGTACGTAAAAAAAAAAAAACGGAAAATGCATTTTTTGAGATATGAACAGTTTACTTTTTTTTTTGAAAAAGTAGCCAACTCTAGCAAAAAAATTCCAAAAGTATTTTATTTTTTATTAATAATCGCTTTTCAATTGCTTTCTAACAATACTTAATTTACAAAAATAGGAGGTACATTAACATTTACAAATGACAGAGGTATGATTTATTGAAAATGACTCCATTTTCAAGATTTTTACTTTGATCAAAAATTGTAAGTGGATTCATGCTCCTATTCTTGTAAGTGGAAAAGGAGCATGAGGTTAATTTTGAAAAAAAAAAATTTACTTAGGCTTGGAATGGCCGGCATAAGTTCAGCATAAGTAAATTATCAAAATAATTAAACCAAATATAAAACCAAAACAAATTTCGTTTAGTTGAAAAACGAAGTTATCATAAAATAAAAATGTATTTAAAATTAATTTAAAAATATGATCTTATATGTTGTTTCTAAGATAAACTTGACATTTCCGATACATTAAAAACCGTAAAACATTTGAATATACGGCAGGAATCTGAGCGGAGCTCGGTCGCCCAGGTACTTGTTATAAAACGAAATAGCGCTTTATGATATCGAATTAAGCGTTACTTGAAGAAAACTATTACTTGAAGAAGTATTTAATTAACAAATTTATTTAATATCTAAAATAAAAGAAATATATTGCGGTGATCAACCTGAACAGTATAAATTGAATAATGATCGATTGAATACAAACAAATACTGGTGACTCGAGTTGGTTTTAGGTATCAGTGGGCTATAATATAGCTCTTTTTGTATTTTTGTATTTACTTTTTTTTAATAAATAGACAAAATCAATACATTATTAACAGTTTTTATTTCCTTTTTTCTGTTAAAATTATCTTGAATGTACCAATAAACTCAATCAAAGCACAAAAATTGCTAATGATAGTTAATATATTTATATTTGATTGCAATTATTGAGCACCTATTAAGGATATTAACATATTTAATTGTGTAGTTATTAATTATCACTAGTCTAATTGATGTTTTTATACATATATTGTTAATTATGGGATAAATAATGCGGCATTTCCATATGATCTTTCAATATCTTATCTTATCCCTATTTTGCAAAACACTTGCATGAGCGAAATGCTTTATCAACTTTTCCATTGAATTTTACCTGCAAAAACTAAATATAAAATAAATTGATTTTTACTAATAAGCAGAACTAGAAATCAGCGCTTGTTAGATAATATATCTATAAGTGCCAAAACCTGTTTGAAAATCGATGCAATTTCTAATTGAATTCTGCTCACATTCTGTTTAGATATGAAATGACTTTCCACACAGCAGTCTGGAATTTGAGTTAATATAAAATTTTTCATTTAACATTCACAAGCAATAACAATAAATAACTCATTATATAAAAAGCTTAAAGAGTCAAGCTTTTGTCTATAAATATTGTTCCGCAGAAATGCAGAACAAATAGTACATGTTTTGTCTAAGTTCCGGTTCAAGAATTGACCATCAATTTTTGAACTTTATTGTGTTGAGTGAGGGCGCAGAGATATAAGAGAGAAAGAGAGAGAGCGAGACATAATGGCGAGCGCTCATTATTAATTGTGACGGAATGTTTTTCAGGGCTGTTAAAACAATTCGTGATGATGATGCATCATACAAATTTATAATAGATGTAACAACCAGAGTCATAAATTCTTGAACTACAAATTGTTTTGTGTTTTTTTTTTTTTTTGTTTTTGCAAAATTTTATGAAAATTTATGAGCACTGAGTTTAAAAGAAGCGACTAAACATAATAAATAAGAAGTTTAGTTCTTTGTTTGCGGAGTTTAAATATTTCGAAACTGGCAAATCAGTAATTTTAAAGAAAAAATTAAGAAAAATTGGAAGAAATATTTTATTTAAGCAAAAGTTAACATAATTTTTAAATTTAATGATTTCATGAATTATTATTTTATTAAAAAAAAAAATTAAATTTAAAATTTCTGAAGTTAAATTTTAAATTTCTGTCCTTTTAAACTGCCTTTAGTTTAAAAAATAATTAAATAAATAAATTTTTAAATTTTTTATTTTATAATTATAAAAAAAAAAATGTTCAATAAATAATTCAATGACTACAATTTAAAAAAATTTTCGTTAAAAAATTGTTGAACTTTTCAAAACTTCTTAAAAAAATTCAAACGATTATCTAAACGCTTATATAACGGGGACATGACATTGGCCGTTTTTTAAATCGTTTATAATTTTGTATTTTAGTAAATATTCTAAAGATTCTAAGAAAAAAAATTTCATGGAAAAATTATTACGGGTTCAAAAGTTACAGCCGGATTAGTGAGAGCGCATTTTTATTTGAACGCGTTTATCTCGAAACCATGTTTTTCGTACTGGTTTCGGCACCGCATACAGGATTTTTTGACGAATTTTTATTTTTTTAAACTTGATTCGGTATCGTATGACACGAACTTTTTTTTATATTTTTTTTTTCGATTTTGTATGAATTTTTAAAGTTTCAATTTCAAATTTGGAACATCACCAAAAATTGAAAAAAAATTGTAAAAAAAGCTCTTGTCATACGATAACCAATTTTATAAAGATTTAAGGAAGTAATTTTTTTTCCAGATCGGACAACTTTTGCGACTCCCAGCGCTGCAACCATGAGGCCCCCTTTTTTTCTCTGCCGCCAGTTTACTGCTCTATAAAATCATGTTGGAGTGAAAAATATATTTTTTTGAATTTTTTTTCTTGTAGTTCAAATTCTCTACAATAATAAAAAAAATTTTGGAAAAATGTTTGTTTTTGACTGAGTTATGAATTTTTAAAAAAAAGGTATGTTTTCTCTGCCGCGAATGTTATGTCCCACCTTAAGTAATAGCTTTTTTTGTTAGGCTTTGTCACAAAGAGAACTAAACAATTCTTAATTTTAAAGCATTTCATATTTCAACTGGGTCATTTCTGTGTTCTTCTCACACAGGCAGCGTGTTCTATCCAAATGCAAAGGATGCACTTAATGACAATTTCCCTGCAATGGCGGCTTATACTTCCGCAACGAGTTCTTAATCTTGCACTGAGCGGCTGTGAGTAACTGTTGACAAACTTAATAAAGGTTTTTTGCTTAAACACACCATCTCAAAACAGTGGAAAAGTATTTGCCAAGGTAAAAACGGTTTAGATGCACTAGTGCGCAATTTAACAAGTGAGAAGTGGATAAAGAGATAAAAGTTGGCATTAAAAATTATCAAGCGTGATAAGTAAAACTTCTTACATTTAAGTTAATTTTCTCAAATTTACACTCAAAACAAAAAAAAAAAAAAATATGAGTGCTTTTTTGTTGCACTGTACATGAGTACTACTACTCAGTGTTCTCTAGCGCTAGGCTTTATTGTTGCTTGCACTGAGTGCAGAATCTGCCCTTCATACTCTTCTGCTCTAGCTTGTATTGCATCCTAAGATTTATTTCATTTCAAGTACATGACATATTTTTGCCATTCTGCACTGACTGACCTAATTTTTCTCTTTATTTTCCTTTATTTTTTTTTTCATTTTGTTTTATTTTGTTTGTTTTGCTTGTGTGTCGCTTGGTCGCCATAATAAATGGATCTGCATCTCATTGAATTATGTTAACTATGTAGAGACAGTCCGGTGCACGTTGCACTATAAACTGTCGTCATGCAAAATAACTGCAGTCAGTCTGCTGCAGCATTTACTACAGTGTTCATGACTTATCTACTTTAATTGAATAATGCTTTTGCCACTGGCCTTAATGTCTGGATAAACGAGCTGGAAATTTTATTTCTTAATAGGGTTAAATAATATGCTAAAAGTATATCAGAAATTTACTTAGCATCGTAGTAGATGAGTTATGTGTGCTTTTCTTTTATTTTTGCCTTGCCTTAAGAAAGGATGATGTATAGTTTTTGTTGCTGTTTGGTTAGTGAAGAAGACTACGTTTTAAAAAATTATATCGTTATTACACACAAAACAAAATTTTGCACGCTCCAACGTGCTACTGGAGTTTGCATGGTGTCGCTTTTTTACATTTTTTAAAAACCTTCACTTAAATTAAATATATATTTTTTTTAAATTTCTTAAAACAAAATATCCCTATATCCTTTTCTAGCACAAATGTGTTATTTTAAAACTCATTTCATAAAAATTGGTCCAGTACTTTTGGAGTTTAGCGGCAACAAACATTTTTTACCTAAATTTTATTTTATTAATTATGCTGTGCATAGCAAAAACGCTAAGGTTGAGTATTTTTATACCCCCACGCGTACTGCGTAAGGGGTATATTAATTTTGTCACGACGTGTGTAACACCCAAAAGGAGGCGTGGTAGGTATGGAAAAGTATATATATTCTTGCTCAGCATCACCACCCGAGTTGATTTAGCCATGTCCGTCTGTCTGTCCGTCTGTCCGTCTGTCCGTCTGTCCGTCTGTCGACACGATTACAGCCGTAATTTTTAAGCTATCGTAATGAAATTCGATATTTAAGCTTTTTTTAAAAAAACTAAGGTCAAGTTCGAGAATGGGCTAAATCGGATCAAAACCACGCCTACCTCCCATACAACCCCAAAATTGAAAACTCTACAAAGAAGCTAATATTAAAGCTACAATACTGAAATTTGATATATGTGTATTCTATATCAAAACTGAGATGTCTTAGAAAAATGGGCATCATCCACCCACTAACACGCCCACCTCCCGTACAACCCCAAAATTTAAAAATCTATAAAGAGGCTAATATTAAAGTTACAAGACGGAAACTCGGTATTTGTGTATTCAATGTCAAAACTGAGGTGGGTTTGAAAAATGGGCGTCATCCACCCACTAACACGCCCACCTCCCATACAACCCCAAAATTGAAAAATCTATAAAGAGGCTAATATTAAAGTTACAAGACAGAAACTCGGTATTTGTGTATTCTATGTCGAAACTGAGGTATGTTAGAAAAATGGGCGTCATACACAATCTAACACGCCCACCTCCCATACAACCCCAAAATTTCAAACTTTATAAAAAGGCTTATATTTAAGCTGCAGGAAAACAATTTGATATGTATGTATTTTAGACACATAAAAATAATAAAATCTCTCAAAATCTCATACAAAAAGCTCTCCAATTTAAGATTCTTGCACCCTTAAGAATCGGCCGTGGGGGTATTTTAACTTCGGCCAAGTCGAAGATATACCTTACTAGTTTTGTTAATGCTTGATGTTACTCTCTATAAAATGTTCATACGATGTGCCGATTATATGAAATCGATTCTTTAGGACTTCACCCTTTACTGGCCAATGTTTATTTAAATACCCAAGAACACTACGTACATAATTTTAGCGCGGGCTAGATGAGAGATATTGCGGTTATTTCTATTTTTATATAGCAAAGAGAAAGGATGGGCTCTAACAAAAAAGCAAATGGAACAGTTTTATTTTTATCGGATTATTTTCAGTTTTTTATAGGTGATAATCGGAAGTTTTTTCGAAAAATGCTGAAATAAAATGCTCCCAAAAGATGGAAAAATCATACTCCAGATAGCTTCAGAAGTCCTCTAATGTGTCCTCGATGCAATTGAGAAAAGGTGATAGCGATATCTCAACATACCTAGTCAAATGAAAATAGGTAAATGACGAAAAATATATGAATAAATAAATGATAAATGAAAATTGAATAAAAAAACACGAAAATTTCTAATTTTATGTCTTTTTCGTAATTGTTATGATATTTTTAAGGAAACTGTAACAAAGTTTTGAGAGTGTTCCTGTGAAGTTTGTTACCGTTAGAACGGAGAAGCGGGGCATGACATTCAAATTGAACACTTTGACATTTAGTTCTACTATTTTGCATATTCAACGTGAATACTTTTATATGTGAATAAATACAAAAATCGAATTTAAATAAAAAAAAATTGTCTATTTAAAAATAGTATCTATTATCAAATGTCGAGCTTACACATTAACGAGACGTATTACTTGATTTTTTAAGCCTTATTATTTTTTTTTAAATTGACATTGGAGTCCAATTTTTTGTGATCTTAAAGTCAAGAAAAAAATGGGCAGAAATATGAGTTTGATTGGTTGAAAAAAGCCTTACATTGAAGTTTGCCCTCGGAGTCCCCTTATAATAAACGGGAATATCACAAAAATTTACCAAATTATTTTACTTGGAATCCAGTTTGTTCTAATACACACAGTGATATTTTGTTGACAAAAAAGCCATTTTTCGACCACTGAGTTTCAAAAACCTTACGTAGCTCCCATACCAAATCAGGTTAAAAACTTTAAAGGTTCAAAAAAGGTGTCCCTAGGGGCTAACCATTTTCAGTTGCAATCATTTTTAGTATATATCCACTATTTTACTTCTCTAGTATTCTGACTAAGTTTCGTTTAAACCAGCTAATTTTTGAATGTGCCTCACATACCAAATCATGTAGAAAATTAATAAAGGTCTAAGGGAGATACCTCTGGGGATGATCGATTTCGACCATTTTCAGTACAAATCTATTAATTTTTTGTCTTTTATTCTGACATGGTTTGGTTTAGATCAGCCAACTCTTGTATGCGTCTCCCATACAAAATCATGTAAACAATAATATAGTTGCAAAGGAAGTACCCCTAGCGACTGACCGATTTTGATCATTTTCAGTAAATATGTATCTATTAGTTGATTTTTCTAGTGGTCTGATTGAGTTTCGTAAAGATCGGCCAACCGTTGTAAGTCAGCCCCATATAAAATCATGCACAATTTAATATAATTGCAAGGGAGGTATTCCTAGGGACTGACCGACTTTGATAATTTTCAATACATACTTATGACTTAATTTATCTAGTATTTTGACTGAGCTTCGTTAAGATTGAAAAACTTTTGTATGTGCCTACCATACAAAATCATGTACAGAATTAATATACATATGCCGAAGGGAGGTACATCAAGATCGGACCAATTTCAGCCATTTTCATAAAGCATCTATTAAATTATTTTACTAGTTTTCTCACTAAGTTTCGTTAAGATCGAGCAACTTTTGCATCTACGTTCCATACAAAATCATGTACAAAATTAATATATCTCAAAGGGAGGTACCCCTAGGGACTAACCGATTTTGATAATTTTCAATACATATCTACTACTGTATTTTTTTTTAATATTCTGACTGATTTCCGTTAAGGTCGACCAACTTTTGTGTGTATCTCTCAAACAAAATCATGTAGAAAATTAATTTAGGTCCAAGTGTAAATACTTCTAGAGACCAACCGATTACAACTAATTTTAAAATTAAAAATTTTTCGGAAATTTTGCCAAAACTTGCATAAAAAAATGTCACTGTTCATCATTTTTCTGAAGACACTGGCAAAGCTTAGAGAGTAAACAGTGTCATGTTGAAACTTTTTGAGAAAGACTTATGTTGTTTGGCATAAAAAATGTGGATTCAGTTATCGATCAATAGTGTACAAAAATTTAATAACACCTAAAACACAATAAAGCATAAGCAGTTCGGTCCTTTACCTGTGCTTTTGCAAAGTACACTTAAAAGTACAAAGTACACTCAAAGGTTAAAATGGCTAATTCGTTTATTTGTTATCTACAGTACTACAGTGTCATGTTGAAGCTTTTTGAGAAAGACTTATGTTGTTTGGCATAAAAAATGTGGATTCAGTTATCGATCAATTGTGTACAAAAATTTAATAACACCTAAAACACAATAAAGCATAAGCAGTTCGGTCCTTTACCTGTGCTTCTGCAAAGTACACTTAAAAGTACAAAGTACACTCAAAGGTTAAAATGGCTAATTCGTTTATTTGTTATCTACAGTACTACAGCTACTGCTGACAGTCTACGGGAAGTAAATTTTGGTATCATTTGAATTTTGTATGAAAACATTTTTAAATCCAGTTTTAGAATCCTCGGAACTAATGTTCTGGCGATTCCTAATTATACTCAGAGATGACAGATAGAGCAAAGTGGATCCTCAAGTACGCTCTGCCGTACTGATTTTGAATTATGAATCTTTGTTTTGAATAGAAAAACGCAATGAATTTGACTCTGCTGGACAACGTAGGTACCTACCCTGCAGAAAAGTGAACCTAAATTGAAAAAGTTCTCAATTGTCAATTGACTCAATTGTCAATTGAGGAGTCAATTGTCCCATAAAAAATTAAAAAAAAAATAAAATTTATCTGTTAAAATGTTTTCAAATCAGGCAGTCTTTCATAAGTCACCTTGTGAGATATCTACTCTTCTAGGTTTGATGACACTATCATACTAAAAATTAAGTTCCAAGAAGATATTGCGAGAAACATTTGTCTTCTCTCGTAAACATTTGTGCGAGGCTTTCGTTTGGAGCACGTATGTAGTTGGCTCCCTCATAAAGCAAACTCGATATTGCTTCTCTCACAAATAATATAGAAGCTATTTGGAGGCTGGCGAAGCTTCTTTATTGTTTTGAGTGAAGCAATCTAATGAGCATTCGCGCTTTCACATAAATAGTGTCGCTTTCACAAGTAAAATGTAAGCTGAACTTTGGTAAGATGATTCTCTAATGTCTTTACGAAGCAAGTGAGCATGGAAAAAAATAATTGAAAATCAAAATAAGAGTTTTGAAAATTTTTCGCTAATTTCACATTTTCGCGCATGGAAAAAATTTCATTTTAAAATTTTTTTAAAATTAATCGGAACAAAAAATTATGAACGTGTAACGTGAAAGACAACACATTTTGGCACTTAGAAATGCAAGACAACATTTTATTTCCATTATTTCGATTTTAGTCGTTTGTTTGATTTCTCTTCTTCGATATTTCTTTTAATTTCTTCAGGTTTTTTTCTTTATGAGTTATAAAATTGTGGCAGTTTACTTTGTTTATTTAAGTTTGTTTATTGAGCTGTTTATTTATTTTGAGCTTTTAATGCCAAATAATTCATGAAGTAACAGGTTTTGCTACAACAACAAAATTCTTAGCAGAACAACCGAGCAGACTATACCATGGTTTCGTCGGACGTTACTCCGACTCATCAGTAGTCTCTGGTGGTTCATGCAGTCCACTAACTTTGAGAAGCTAAGCTTTTTTCTTTACCACTAGCTAGAGAAGCTAAGCTTTTTTCTTTACCACTTACCTCATTCACTTACAAAAAATGTCAAGTTCTAGATAAAATGAAACTTTATATCTTCAAAACAACAAAAGTTAGAAGAAAAGTTTGTTTGCATAAAATACACGTCTTGAGGCCTATTTTCATGAACACACACAAAAATTTTTGGTTACATGGAAGGAATATTTTCGATATATTTTCAGAAATATGCGTTCGAGTGTAACGTTAAAGATGAATACTATATTTGATATAAATATAAATTTATTCAAAACTTTAATCACTTTGAGCTTATTGGGTTTTGAACACAGACTTCGTCGCATTCCGATTTAACACACCATTTGTGAGGTTAATCTTTTAAACATATCATATCATATGAAATCAAAAAAGTCCTAAGTAACATTTGCAAAATTTTGCAGGAGATTCATCGAAAACAAAAACACTTTCTTCATTGAAAACAAAACCATATTTATTCAACATTTTTTCAGGTAAAATTTTTAAATAATATCGTTTGTTTTTAGAAGTAGGAGTGCAAAATTTAGCATGAATATGTATTTTGAAATAGTGTATCATTTATGATCTTGGAAATAGCCTGAATCTGATAAAAGATTCGTTATCGCTGACCCAAAAAACACGTATACCGACTTTGGATAAGATCCGTGGATTCCAAAAAATAGATTCGCCGTCTTGAATAAAACATTCGTCAGTTTGAATAAGACATCTTAAATTTTTCAAATTTGACAGAAGAATCGTTATCAGCAACCCCAAAAACCCCTCTTTACAAAACTTGGGTCCAATACTTTGACTGTTGAATTTCCTGAATCTGATTTCAGCCTGAATCTGAATCTGATTTGTACCAATTTTGACTGAGATTTATTCAGATTTCAAAACTAGTGATTTCCGATTACTTATTTGAGGTCTGGAAAAAACTATTTGCTCTTCTTCAGTTCTAGCGGTAGAATCAGATTCAGCAGATCCTTTTTTTCCAATATCTTCTGGCCAATTTTCATTAATTTTCTCCATTTTTTACCG
This sequence comes from Tetanocera ferruginea, assembly GCA_958299015.1. Taxonomy (NCBI): domain Eukaryota; kingdom Metazoa; phylum Arthropoda; class Insecta; order Diptera; family Sciomyzidae; genus Tetanocera; species Tetanocera ferruginea. The sequence continues at coordinate 14,712,344 of OY282644.1, forward strand.
GTTTTTTGAGGTTAGAAAAAATACTGACGAGATGGCTTAAATCTGACACCAGATTCGAGATCAGAAGGCAAGAATACTGCGGAAAGTATATGTCGCATTAAATGTAATCAATCAAAAAGTCGCAAAAGAGCAAAAATAATTGTTAACTTGCCTTTCAACAAGTGCTTTCAAAGTATTAACAAGGAAAAAAATTTCACAAGTTTTTTAGTATTTCGAATAAAGAATCTGTTTGCAGTTATGTTTGTAGAAAAATTATTAAAATTGTTGTTTGGTTATGAGTATTTTTAGCAATCATACAGTTGAAATTTTTGCTAAAAATATAGCAACATTTTAACTGTACTTAACAAAAATGACCAGCTGGTAGAAAAGTATAGCTATTCACCAAAAAATCTGACAAAACAGTTGTTTTAATTTTTTTTATATTATATTGTTTTTTTTTTGTAAGTGTTGCGAAAGAAGTAAAATATTTACAATTTAATGCAGGTTGCTGCATAGTTTAAGCATTGCGGCCAACCCACTAATAATTGGCAAAGATAGCAGTTATTGCAATTTATTGATAAACATGTGTTTTGGCGTTGTTGTCGCAAAAGTTATTGAAGTCAAGCGGCGATTGATGTTCGAACATTGTGAAGAGTCGATAAGTTTGAAATTATTATAAAATGCATTGCCAAGTTTTTCTTGCTATATAATATGTTGGTACCTGAACAAAAAAAAAAATTATCACAAACATTGCAATGAGATAGAAGAAAATAACAATAAAAAATAAAAATAAAAATAACATTGGTTCAATATATTGTAAACACACGTTTTTCTAATCAAAACACTTCAAAAAAGACATTCTAGCAGAAGTGGAACGAACCAGGTCTACGCAATGTTATCGCAAACTTGTTGCTATTTGCTTTGCTTCTTACTGTTTTTGTTTTTGTTTTTGTGCAGATATAAGTTAATGCAACATAGTTTGTAGAAGAAATAATTAAAAGCTTATATTTAGTTATAAAAACCTCACGCAATAGGTTTTTATAAAAAACAAAAAATTGTATAATAAAGTAGTTTTAGACGCCCTTCAAGCTAGCTTTTGAAAATACTTTGCTTATGTTTTTTGCAAAAATTTTTGAAATCAGCCTGGATTTAGAGCTTTTTTTGATGATATCCTTAGTCTCCTACATTGCATGTATTTAATTTTGTAACATTTTTTGTCATCATTTGTATTAAAATGTAGCAAAATTTGAACTCATTTTGATTTTATTTCGCTTTTTCTTATTTTTAGCACAAAACACACGCTGCAGCTGCAAGCACACAATAACTACAACAACAACAGCAACAACAACAACAACAACAACAACACGTACATAGCATGAGTCACTATCTTAGACTGCAAGCCAGAAGACGACGTCATCATCTACTGCAAGAATTTACAAATCAAGTTAATAATACTGCAGCAAAACCAGTGACTGCCAAACAGCAGCAACATTTAGCCGCTGTTGCGCACAATACAAAGTTACGCATGCGCAACTAAAAAAACTAACACACACTTACTAAACGCACACTTACACAGACAAGCACAAAACAACAACAATAACAACACAATACAATACTAAATAACAAACAACTCAAAAAAAATGGCGCTTGGTAAAAATATTAAAATGTACCTGATGCTATTCGTAGCAACAACTTGTGTTTACATGGTACTGTATCAGTACAATATCAACAGAGAAGCCATGCCGTCGCCAGAGCTTATGAAGGTGAGTGCTGTTCGTTTTCTTGTTGTTGTATCAGTGTTTCCGTTGAAGTGTTCACTATCGCTATCACGAACGGAAACACACAAACATTTCCGGCCAAATTGTGGCAAGTGTTTTCTTTTTTAAATTTGACTTGAATATAATTTCACACATAGTAATGAAAGCACCTTAATTGAAATTTCACAATAGCGGCAGAGTAACTTGAAAGTACCAATAATTAAAAATAAAATAATAAATATTTTATTATGCCCGCACCTAGTTCCTGTGAACAGAATAAGTATGTTTTATTTTATGGTTTCAGCTGAGCCAAGGTCTTTAGTTACAAAGAATATTTTTATTTCTTAATTTTCTTTTAAAAGCGATTCGTAAATTGGAAATGTTATTTTTTCAAGCAAATAGTTATCAAAGCTTTATAAAACATACAATTAAAATTTGTATAAATTTGTCTTTTATTTCAAAATAAATATCAAAAACCAAATATAAAGCTTTTGTCGTAGGGTTGCCAGATTTTTTTTCAGCGATATGGAATTTGTAAGAAAACAACAGATTTTGTCAAATTATGCAGCGCAAATGTATAGCTTGAAAATTATTTGAAAAAAATGTAATATTTCATCAAAAAAATATATATAAATTAAGGTACCCTGCTTTTAGCTTACAAGGCAAAGTGGACGAAATTTTGGTTTTTTTTTTTATTTTCTTTTTTATTTCTAGTTTATGTCTAGTTTCTAGTGATTTTTACTCAAGGTCACGCACGCTCACGATGTGATTTCTTCTAATCACGCACGCTAACGATCAAAAATCACTTTTTTGGATCACGATCATTCTTGATCACGATGTGATTTCTTCTAATCACGCACGCTCACGCTTAAAAATAAGTTTTTTGATCACGATCACGATGGCATATTTTATTGACGAGTTCTCACGAATACGTTTTATAGGAAGAAGAATACACATAAGTTTTTATTAAAAGTGTATTTAGAGTACCTCTGGTAAAACCAGCATACCGGAAGGAGCAGAAGCAACAGAGAGATAGATACAGCACTATAAAAAGAAAATTGATAAAATATTTCAGCTTATTATTTTTATTTAAAATTACACGGGGAAAAATCTTGGACTAAATTTGGAACTTTTTTGGATTACATATAGGACACGACCAAAAAAAAAGATTATTTTTTAATTCAATGAAAAGTTTTAAATTTTTCAATCCTAAAAGGATTTAGTTTTAATCTGCAAAAAGTTTAAAATTTCTTAGTCCAAAAAGGAATAATTGTTAATCCACAGAAATTTTAAAATATTATAATCCAAAAAGGATTAGATTTTATTCGAAAAAAAGTTTAAAATTTTGTAATCCGAAAACGATTACTATTTAATCCACATAGGTTTAAACACTGTTTACTGTAATAATGTATATAATAATATTTTAGTTCAGATTTTAATAAACAATTTATTTCATTTAATGAAAAATAAATTTCGGATGCTTTAACAACATTTAGAATTATATTTAGGTTAAATTTAGTAGTAGTAGTAGTTTTCAATCTTATACCTGAATAACAATGCGGCAGTGGCAGCGTCAGTGGCAGTGGCATTGATTATTTTAGGAATACTTTTGTTCAATGGTAAAACTTACATAGCAGCAGTGGCAGTAAGCAGTACTGCCGAGGTTAGCCCTATTTCTAAATTCACTGTCAACATGCAAATAATTAAACTACTAAGAAAAATTCCACATTCACTGCTTTTGACAATCACGGCTAGATTGTAATTTGGAGGCAGTAAAAACCGAAACAGCTGATCACTGCCGCTGTCACTGACACAGCTGCTGCCACTGCCACTGCTGCATTGTAATTCAGCTATTAAATAACATAAATATTTTTTCCTGAAGATACTACCTTAATGCAAATTTGTAGTTTAAAAATAGTCTTAAACTTAAAAGTTTTCGGATTAAAAAAAAATTAAACTAAAATATGGAATAAAAAATAGTACTTTTAGGATTAAAAATTCCTTTAAACCAAAGTTTGGACTAGTTTTTAGTCCAACATTTTTAACCGTGTACCAAAATTGCTTCAGGTCATTGCTGACGTTTCGCAAAATAAGTAAAGAGAGCGGAATTAGTTGTTATCGCTTCTTTAGAAGTGGTCAGTGTTGCATTTTGTATGCAATTGTTAGCAAAAGCGTAAGAAAACATCATTACGAAATTTGGCACAGGTTAGAAAAATGTTGGTGCACAAGTCGTGACACGAATATATTTAAGTCACGCACGAGAAAAATTTAATCACGCACGATCATGAATTTTTCGTGAGTTTTTATTGGTTCGCTCACTATCACAATGTGATTCGTCGTGATACGCTCCCATCTCTAGTTTGAACGTCTAATCGATACACTCATGACATTCCATGACAGCAAGGTACCGAGCGCCTATTACCAACTTTTTTATGCCCAAAATGGAAAATTTGAACTTGGTTGACATGTGGTTTTAAGAAGACGTTGCCACATGCCACACGGCACCGGCAAGGCAGTCGCAATTGCAGTCCTGGAAGACAATTTTTTAGTAACCATTTATGACATACCGACCGAAATGCTCGAAAAAGTATGACTAAATTGGATCTTACGGATGGACCACCTCAGGCATAGCCGCGGACAACATTTTCATGAAATAATCTTTAAAATGTAAATTGCCGGCATTAGCCGTCCCCTTTTGCAAATTCCCTTTTTGCAAAATTTCTTCTTGCTTCTTTTCAATTTTGTGAGAACCAAATGCTTAAATAATCACTCTTTATATCAATTGAAATATTTCAGTCAATATGGAATAACGGAATCTTCAGATTCCGAAGGAAATGCGATCTGAGAATAAAAATTTGATCATTCCCCGAGTAAAAATAAAATTTTTTGCAACTGCCGAACAAGAAAAAACACGGACGTTTTAACACTGTTCAGTCTCTGTACGGTCAAAATTTTTTGCAAGCGCCTGTTGTACAGCCGTTTAACAGCTTCTTTTTTACATTTTGTTTTGTTTGGCAGTTGTACGAACGTTGCAAGGCTTGAACTAAGGCACAGCAAGCAACAATGTTGAATCCCTCACCACCTAAATTACCGATGAAATTTCCTCAAAAATCGTTATTTTGTTTCGTAATTTTTTGAACACTTTTTTTTTTTTTTTAAACACATACTTGCCCAAAATCTTTGCCGGAATCAAGTATCTAGTGAAGCCACATGATTCAGTTATCGAAAATAATTCCGATTGGCTTCCGAAACTATCGAAGAATATTTTATAATTCATAATCTTCCATTGGATTTTCAAAATCTCTTTCATGAAAATGCCTCCAAATTGCGCATTTATTATTTGGTTTTTATGAATGAGGCCTTTTTGTAAAAGTGTCGTAAAGACCTATCGTTAAAAAAGATATTATTTCGATTTAAGTCAGCATTTTTTCATAACATCGAATAATATTTGACAAATTCGAGAAATTTTTATAAAACAGATTCTGGAAATACGATGAAAAAATATTAATTGTGAATTTTTTTTCTCCACTTCGGAAGTCAATCGGAACTATTTTTTTATTGAATCACGAAATTTTTTTTTTTGTTTGTTCACGAAATTTTTAACCGGAGAAAGACTTGTGTTTTTTTCTGACTGTACTTTTTCTACTACGTCTGACGTGATTTCTCAAGTTATAATGGACCGATGAACTTAAAATTTAGTGTGGACCTTCTTTATATATCCTTCTATTGTTGGAACTATTATAATGTTAAACATTTTGTTGTTATTATTTTTAAAAACTTTCCAAACTTTTGAAAAAAGGCAAAATATCACTTTTTTCAAACAGCCGCCATGTTGTAAAAAATATTTTTTTTTTTTAATTTCCGTAGTTCAGACAAAAGCGACATTCTTATTTAAAGTGATTATTTTGTTTTTTTTTTTTTTGTTAACAAAAAGTTTGGAGTCATGTCAAGAAGGACACATCCTTATTTTTCACTGCCACTTTACAAGCCTGTATTATTTCCAATTTAAAAAATTTTTTTCTTAAATTTATTTATTTAGAAAAGCTCTTTGATAGGGTTTTGTCTCCTTGGTTGAAAAAAGGGTGTTCAGGTCAATTGAGCCAATTTTAACTGTTAGAAATGTCATTTTTTAGAGGAGATACAACTGTGCAGTATTTACAGAAAACGTTTCTCGTAGTTGTATCTCAAGATGGATCTCAGACATCAATTGTATAAGAGCAACCATTTTCTTGCAATTGTCTGCCGAAATTGTAGTCATTAATTGTATTTTTCAGGCCCCATAACTCTTAAACCCAACTAGTCAGGCAATAAGTTGGTAGGGCAATCTTGGTTTATAAATCATGCAGAGTACGAAAATAAAATCAAATCCTTGTAACAAAAAAAAAGTTGTTATTTTGACGCATGTGTAAATGTTATTAATTTTTAAAAAATTAAAAAAAAAAACAAAATATATTCTATTCTATTCTATATATTCTATTGATATTATTCAATTTTTAAAAATTTATTTACAAATAGTTTTTAAAAAGTCATTGGTACCTTCAAGATTCTTGCCAGCTATAATATATTCAAATATATAAACAATCACCCTATAGTAGCCGGTTCAATTTGAATTGAATTTAAGTAGAAACTCACAATTTTTTTTCTATAAAAGCACCATCAGTGTTGTCCAGTTCAAAGCCGCACTATTGCTCACTCACTTAAAGATCAAATTAATATTTTATAATTTGATTTATATGGAGTTGTATGGAAACAGTACTTTACGCACTCTTAAAATAATATAATTTTAATTTTAAAAAAGTTTTTAAATAGTAAACCTGCATAAAAAAATCTCTGCATATTATTTTCAGAACAAGCTCGCGCCAGCAGAGGCTGCGAGGCAAGCGGGAAACGCTCGAATCGCAACGGCTTCACTAGTGAAGAGATATAATATTTTTTTGTGGTCGCCATTATCCCTAATGACGTCACATTCATCCTCTTCCTCGTCAACATCCATGTCCACTACATCAGCGCCTTCATTTGCTGTAGCAGCAGCAACAACATCATCATCATCAATATCATCAGCATCATCAACTTCATCATCATCGCCATCATCCTTATCACCATCATCATCATCGCCAATATCATTGGCAACATTGACATCAGCATCATTAGCAGCGTCAACATTATCAGCGCCATCCTTATTAGCGGCGCCCATGTTAGCGCCTGTGAAGAACGTAGCTACGGCTCTGGCAAGCAACAAAACAAGTACACCGCATTCTGTAGCGCCCTTAGGGCTCATTAGTTTAGTCAGAAATACAACAAATACAACAAAATTTACATCAACAACAACAGCAAAATTCTCTAACAATTCCATTAACAATGAGATCAACATCAATAATAATAATAATAAAAACCAGAACAACACACATGCTACAAAAACAATACCAACAACAACAACAACTACAAGAACAAGAACAACAACAACAACAACAAAAATTGCATTTGCTGCCGCCCTAGCACCAGTAAATACAACTTTTAATATAATAATAACTTATATTAAAATTTTTAATTTTCTCTTTGCTGTTAATTTTTATCCACTTTTCTAGTTAATTTAACTATTTTATAATTTGACAACTAATATCTTAGCACATATACACTGCGCGACAAAAATGTTGTCTCTTAGAGAAATGTTTTTACATTTATAGTAAATTTTATTTTTTTACAAAACTCTTTAGATGTTAACTTTTTGTCGCGATCGGTTGTTAACATGCTAGTTTCAATAGCATGTTAATGTTTTTAAAAAATATTGCCTGCACTTTAGTTTTATAGACATTAATGAATTTTTGATATTCAAGCCTTGCATGCTTGGTTTTTTTAAAAATGTACCTAGATGAATGTTTATAATGCATGTATCTTAAGGTTGTTTTTTAAGCATATTTTATATATATTTACACCGCCCAAAACAATTAAGGGGATTCCTGAAATGTTCGAAAAAAGTCTATTTTTTAAATGCCTACATCTTGGTCAAAATTTGGCTGTTTTGAATCTCCGAGAAGTCAAAATGTTGATACAACTGTCTTCCTTATGATTTTTTTGTAACATTTCATTTCGTTCTTTTAAAGACAGATGGCGCGTCATTGAGCAGAAATAAAATCATTACCGAGATTTTTTTCCAGGAAATTGAAATAAAGGACAAATTAGGAAATTTGATGAACCTCGAAATGCTTTTTAAGATTTTCCAACGATTTTTAAGATTCGAGCTACATTCATTTGAATGTAAACAGAATTAAAAAATTTCTATTGCTGTCACGATCTTTGCTATGTGTCCTATTGACACGTGATGAAGTGCAAATTCAAGAAGAAATCTTCCCCTTCCTCTCTAATTTTTTTTTTTAGTTTAGCCAATACTGGCTTCGTGTCTACCTGATTTACAATATTTTCATGAAGACGTTTCAACCGGAAAATGCCCGGAAAATAGGCCTACAGTGTGATCAATTTTGTTCTTTTCACCTCCTTGGAATTTCGATTTCGTGCACTTGTCTGTTTGAATCTTGGACGATTCTTTTGTCTGTTTGAAGCTTGGACGATTCTTTTGGGCCAATATCCCATACAAAATTGATAAAAATCGAAGGACTGCTCCTATGTTAATGAAACTGTATGTTTGACTAGCTTAAGCTATCTTAGAACATTTAAAAAATGGTTGAAATCTGTCAGTTCTTAGGAAACCTCCTTTGGACCAATTTTGGCTAGATTCAGTCCAAATACTAAAAAATTAAGTTATATATACATACTGAAAATGGTCGAAGACGGTCAGTCCCTAGGGATACCCTCCTTAGACTTCTATTGAGTTTTTACATGGTTTTGAATGGGAAGTAGATACAAAATTTGGTCAATCTACACAAATCTCGGTCAGAAGGCTAGACAAAAAGACTAATAGATCAGTACTAAAATTGAAAGAAATTGGTAAGATCTTAGGGAATCGTCCCTAGGACCTCTATTAAGATTTAACATAATTTGGATGGAAAGTACAAACAAAAATTGGCCGACCTAAACAAACTCGATCAGATGGCTAGACAAATAAAATAAAAAATTTGTACTGAAAATTTTCGATTTCGATTAGGTCCTATGGATACTTCCCTTGGAGCTATATTAATTTTTTTATATGATTTGGTATGAAAGGTATTGACAATAGTTGCACTATCTTAATAAACCTTGATCAGAAGGCTAGTCAACTAGAGTTATAAATGTGTACTGAAAATTTTCGTTATCGGTTAGATCATAGCAGTACCTCCTTTGGACCTTTATTAAGTTTTTAGATGATTTTGTATGGGAAGTATATACAAAAGTTGGCCAATTTTAACAAACCTCAGTCAGAAGACAAGTCCAATAGTAATAGAACTCTACTAAAAATTATGGAAATTGGAAAGATCCCAAGGGTACCTTTTTTGGACCTCTATTGAGTTTTTGCATTACTTTGTATGGGAGGAACATACAAAAGTAGACTGATAGAATTAATTATATTTATTTTTGTCTTAAAAAAAAAAACTGATAAATGATATTTATGTATTAGATATTCAAAACTTGTTTTAAACCATTAGTTTGACCCCTCGTACCAATGACCCCCTTTGCACGATGTCCGCTTTCAGTTTCCCAGTACTAGCTCATCATCAAATAATAGACATCACCAAAGCTATTCAATATAAAAATATATCTTGTTAAGGTGGAGTCACACCCCATGTCCAATGTCTATTCTAGTTTCCCAGTAGTAGGATATCACCAAATAGTAACTCAATTCCGAGTTTAAATGTTATGTGACTCTTACTTCCATAGCTATTCTGTATCGAAAGTTTTACTTGTATGGGCGGTGCTATGCCCCGTGTTCCAATGTCTGTTCTAGTCTCTCAGCAACAGGACATTACAAAATAGTTACTATATTCTGAGCTTCAACTGAAATTCTGTGACTATTATTGCCAAAACCATTCAATATAATAAATTTATCTTGTATGGGCGGAGCTCTGGACCCTTTGTTCAATGCCCGTCCTATATTCCCAGTGGCAGGACATCGCCTTATAGGACATTCAGCGCCAGGACATTCTGAGTATAAATGTTCAGTGACTTGCTTGCATAGCTATTCTTTATCAAAAATTTGACTTGTATGGATGGAGTGGTTAAATGATTTGATAATTGGAGTCAAATCTCTTTCTGCTGAGCCATTTTTTATACCTTATACCTGAAAGGTCAGGGTATATTTACTTTGTACAAATGTTTGTAAAACCTAGAAATAAGCGAGTCTGGTATAGACAAGTATATATATTTCTGATCAGAGTCACCTCGTGAGTCGATGGAGTTCTGTCCGTCCGTCCGTCTGTGTGTTGTCCTTAAACCCAGGATAAGAAGAAGGAGTTGAGATAATTGCATGAAATTTGGTACACATGTTCTCATGGACCCAAGGATCTGCACTATTGAATATTTTTGGAATAAGCCCATGGACACGCCTACCTCCCAAACAACGCATAAATTGAAAACTGCATAATTCAGTTCATAATTAGCCTACAACAACCCATTAGGTTACCCAATTAGCCTACCCATACAACCAACAAATTTAAATCACTGTATAGAGGGTTTTATAACCCAGCAGGAAATGGATCGATCCGTCTTCGAAGACGTCTTCGAGACATATCAGTTTCTTGCAAGACGGATCGATCCATTTCCATGGTTGTCTTTGAAGACATTTTAAAACAAAATTCCACTCTGTCTTGCAAGACATGTTGTTGAAATGTCTTCAAAGACGGCATGCGTCCATGTATTGCAGAACGGATGCATAGTATAAACAAAATCAGACGCTCTCCGTGCATGGTTATGTTTTTTTTTGTGAAAAAAAAAGAAATTTCAGTTGCTTGCTGAAAATTTTTTTATTGATTTGTTGCTGACCATGATAGAATAATAAGGTAGGCGCATATTGGAGAGGAAGTGAGTTAGATGTCAAAGTCAGCTGTTCGAATTTATGTTTTTCTAGTTGTTGTTGCTGGCTTTATTGTTTGACGTTTATAGCAATCACAGCTTTGTAAGTGTAAAATTAGACATTTGAGCAGCCGTGAAAATATGAGCCTACCTTATTATTCTGTCAAGGTTGCTGACAATATAATGACTTGTCTTTAAGAACGTCAGCGTTTGCTCTGAGTATGCCTACTTGGTCGTCGAGACAGCTTTGAAGACTTCGTCTTTGAGGATTCATATTTCAACTGGGAAAATCTACAAAAATAAAATTTAATGTGTATGTGTTTTGTACAAAAACTAAAACATGTACAAAAAATAGGCGTGATCCGCTCACAATCACGCCCACCTCCCATACAACCCACAATATTGAAAATATCATAAATAAGTTTTTATGTGACCAACAGGGATAAAACTCGGTATGACAAGATTAAATATCAAAATTGAGGTGTGCACACAAAATGGGCGTCAACCGCCCACGAACACGTCCTCCTCCAATACAAGTCATAATATTGAAAATGCCATAAATAGGTTTGCATACAGACCTACAGGAATTATACTTGGTATGGGAGGACTTTATATCAAAACTAAGGTGCGCACAGAAAATGGGCGTCACCCGCCCACTAACACACCCAACACCCTACAAACCACATTAGTGAAACCTTTTAAAAACTGTAAAGTAATCGGGCTGGACCCGGTTTAATGGATAATTAAGAATCAAACCAATTTTATAGCAATCTCTGACACGGAAATTATAGAGTTTGCTTAACAAAATATCATGGTTGACTGTGTCGAAAGCTAGTTATATCCACAAAAAGAGCCGCTGTTATCTTTTAAACATCTTTTGTCGAAATAATAGATCTCAGATAATTAAGTTTACACATTTATGTAAAACATGCATATTCTTACTTTAGGAAATTTTAATTTTTATCAGAATTCCATGTAACTTCTGAGGAAAACTACTAAATTTTTTTTGGGACGGATGTGACAAAGAAAAAAACACTCAGTTTTAATATTTTTTTAATTTCTTCACGCAGTAACCAATCCTTGTTATAATCTGTTCTTAGATGACATTGTTTTCTTTTTTAACATTGCTGTTTACAACATTTTAAATGTAAGCAAAATATTTTAAATTTTTTTTCAACTCCAAGTTTGTTTAGTTAAATTGTTAAAAAAAACATAGAAAAATCATTAAAACTAAAACTTATTTTACAGGAGTAATTTAAGATTCCATTTTAATGCTTTGGCCAAACATTATTTCGATTGAATTTCCGTTTTAGAATTCATGTTGCCGTTACTCATTATTGTGAAATCAGCCTAGAATAATTTTTAAGAATAACAAATAAAATTATCAAAATTATCAAAAGACCTGATGATTTTATTAACCTCAAAGAAGAATATTAAATCATAAAAGAACTTTTTGCTTAAAAAGGTTGGATATATAAACAGGCACACATGGTCTTATACGTTGTATTATCAGTAACTACTTCAGAACCTATAGAAACAAAAAATTTATTAAAACTTTCTGGTTCTGGTTTCTGGTTTGGAAACAGTTACATTATCGTTAGGCAAGTTTTAAATGATTCATTGTTTTTATTTTTATTAAATATACCTTTATCAACAAACCTCCATTCCTGTCCCATATCACCTTTTGCCTTCTGAAAATCATTTTAAGACAAACATAAAAGTATGTGAGCGTTTTTGAGATTTTATAATATCTCATATACATATCTATTTAAATCCATCTAAGCGAAAAATATATCAACAAACAATATTTTCTTTATTTCAAATGAAAACACTTTTGAAGTTAAAGTATGTAGTTCAAGCACGCATGCAACTCATTTCAAACCCATTTTTAAGCTCATTTAAATTGTTTTTTATCTATTTTCAAATATGTAATTATTTTCTTTATCTCAATGGTTTAGTGCGTGAATGAAACTAATATTTGCACGAGTCTAATTTGAAAATTGAGCACATTGCATTTGTGAATAACTAATTTTGAAATAATTTAATTTCATGTGGCATGCCATGTCAGTGAAACATTAAGCTTACAATAGAACAGCACAGTGGATAAGAGCTTAATTGCAGCTAGCAAAAATGGTTGTCTTTTTTTAATAGATTAGAGATAATGAGATTATTTATTGCAACACAGACACTAAATTTATTATTTATTTTAAGAGCAGTGATCATTTTCTAGGTCATAACTAGGCCACATTTAATGTCAAAGTCTACTGCTTCTCGTACTTGCTCACCTAGACACCTAGAGAGAGCTTAATTTAAAGCTTGTATTCCACTGTGCTTCTTTCACAAAATCTATTTGCATGTTTTCTTCTCATAGTTAAGGTTAAAAAATCATATCTATTTGGTTTTATTATATTTTGTTTTTTTGTTCTTTCCGTTTTATTTATCAAGTTATATTAACATAAATGCACTTGTGTAAATGTTTTTTACTTTTTTGCGTTTTTGTTTTTAGTTATACGTAGTTTTCCATTTGTTGTTATCTTTTTCTGCTGTTGCGCTTCTTTGCTTGTTTTTTTGCATGCTTGTTATTTTTTCTTCACACAGCCTCTAGCAAACGGCTTTCTTTCTTTAAACATTTGCATAATTCTACGTTTAAGCTTAATTTGCATATCAAGCTGACAACAACGGTGCATGAGTATTGTTCTCTCACCCCACCTGCAGCTACACGTGCTGCATTATTTGCCAACAACTTTAATTGTATTCTTTTTATTACAGCCACCACTGTACATTATAACGCCCACTTATAAGCGGCCCGAGCAGGCAGCCGAGCTGACGCGCCTCGGTTACACCTTAAAGCATATCGCGAATTTGCTGTGGCTGGTCATTGAGGATGCGAACAAGACGTCGCCGCTGGTAACGAACACGTTGAATCGCATCGGTGTGCCGTATGAGTACCTAGTGGGTAAGTGCCTGGATTTAAATAGAGTTTATTGTAGTTTTACTATCGTTATTACTTATTGTTTGATCTTTAAAAAAAAATAAATTTAACAACGCTAAAATAGTTCAACTCATTTTATGCATACATTTTTATAAAAATTTCGATTATTATAAACAATTGCTGATAAAATAACAATAAAATAATCAGCGTTAACTTTAGAGCTTTGTTATTAAAAAAATAGCACATGCGTGTGTCATGTTATTAAATCACATCACATCATATTTATTTTTAAACCATGCTATGGATGTTCTTTTTATTTTTGGCCTCGATAACATAGGCCGAACAAAATTTGGCTGAACCTCAAACTCAGCAGCCGGAATGTACTATTCGAAGGTTTTTCAAAGCGCTGAGCTCGATTTTGAAGGCAAATATTTTTTTAAATGGCTTCTGTTTTAGAGATTTTCGAATCCAAAAGAGCCAAAATCTCGATTTTTTCGAGATATTTGAGGTTATGTTTCATAACAATGTACATTTTTTCTTTTTCTTAAACCATTAATGGGACTCGAAAGTATTATTCTTCCTTTTGAAAAAAACATTTCGATTAGTCCGAATATATTTGATTTTTGGAGTTTACTCCTTTAGAATCGATTTGCATATAAAGAAATTATATTAGGGGGTAAAGTCAAATTTTCAACTATTTTTCGTTACGTTTGAATTTTCAACTATTTTTTGCGTTATGGTTGAATTTTCAACTTTTTTTCGTTACGTTTGAATTTTCAACTATTTTTGCGTTATGCTTGGCCAATCGAATGCAATGGAATTATCAAGGTCACAGGCAGATCATTGGCACTTTAATGGATTCCATGGAGAATTTGGACAAAAAATGGATGATTCTATGGCCATTCGGATGCAATGGGATTATCAAGGTCACAGGCGGGTCATTAGCACTTTAATTGATTCCATGGATTCCATGGAGGTGACAGGGGAGTCATTGGAACTTTTATTGGTTGAAGCAACATTTCTACCAAAATGGATGATTCTATGGCCAATCGGATGCAATGGGATTATCTGAGGTCATAGGCGGGTCATTGGAACTTTTATGGGTTCCATGGAACATTTGGACCAAAATGGGTGATTCTATGGCCAATCGGATGCAATGGGATTATCTAAGGTCATAGGCGGGTCATTGGAACTTTTATGGGTTCCATGGAACATTTGGACCAAAATGGGTGATTCTATGGCCAATCGGATGCAATGGGATTATCTGAGGTCATAGGCGGGTCATTGGAACTTTTATGGGTTCCATGGAACATTTGGACCAAAATGGGTGATTCTATGGCCAATCGGATGCAATGGGATTATCTAAGGTCATAGGCGGGTCATTGGAACTTTCATGGGTTCCATGGAACATTTGAACCAAAATGGGTGATTCTATGGCCAATCGGATGCA
Organism: Tetanocera ferruginea; assembly: GCA_958299015.1. Taxonomy (NCBI): domain Eukaryota; kingdom Metazoa; phylum Arthropoda; class Insecta; order Diptera; family Sciomyzidae; genus Tetanocera; species Tetanocera ferruginea. The sequence continues at coordinate 14,727,402 of OY282644.1, forward strand.
ATGGGATTATCTAAGGTCATAGGCGGGTCATTGGAACTTTTATGGGTTCCATGGAACATTTGGACCAAAATGGGTGATTCTATGGCCAATCGGATGCAATGGGATTATCTAAGATCATAGACGGGTCATTGGAACTTTTATGGGTTCCATGGAACATTTGGACCAAAATGGATGATTCTATGGCCAATCGGATGCAATGGGATTATCTGAGGTCATAGGCGGGTCATTGGAACTTTTATGGGTTCCATGGAACATTTGAACCAAAATGGGTGATTCTATGGCCAATCGGATGCAATGGGATTATCTGAGGTCATAGGCGGGTCATTGGAACTTTTATGGGTTCCATGGAACATTTGGACCAAAATTAATGATTCTATGGCCAATCGGATGCAATGGGATTATCTGAGGTCATAGGCGGGTCATTGGAACTTTTATGGGTTCCATGGAACATTTGGACCAAAATGGGTGATTCTATGGCCAATCGGATGCAATGGGATTATCTGAGGTCATAGGCGGGTCATTGGAACTTTCATGGGTTCCATGGAACATTTGGACCAAAATGGATGATTCTATGGCCAATCGGATGCAATGGGATTATCTGAGGTCATAGGCGGGTCATTGGAACTTTTATTGGTTCCATGGAACATTTGGACCAAAATGGGTGATTCTACGGCCAATTGGATGCAATGGGATTATCTAAGATCATAGGCGGGTCATTGGAACTTTTATTGGTTCCATGGAACATTTGGACCAAAATGGGTGATTCTACGGCCAATTGGATGCAATGGGATTATCTAAGATCATAGGCGGGTCATTGGAACTTTTATGGGTTCCATGGAACATTTGAACCAAAATGGGTGATTCTATGGCCAATCGGATGCAATGGGATTATCTGAGGTCATAGGCGGGTCATTGGAACTTTTATGGGTTCCATGGAACATTTGGACCAAAATGGGTGATTCTATGGCCAATCGGATGCAATGGGATTATCTAAGGTCATAGGCGAGTCATTGGAACTTTCATGGGTTCCATGGAACATTTGGACCAAAATGGATGATTCTATGGCCAATCGGATGCAATGGGATTATCTGAGGTCATAGGCGGGTCATTGGAACTTTTATGGGTTCCATGGAACATTTGGACCAAAATGGGTGATTCTATGGCCAATCGGATGCAATGGGATTATCTAAGGTCATAGGCGGGTCATTGGAACTTTCATGGGTTCCATGGAACATTTGGATCAAAATGGATGATTCTATGGCCAATCGGATGCAATGGGATTATCTAAGATCATAGACGGGTCATTGGAACTTTTATGGGTTCCATGGAACATTTGGACCAAAATGGATGATTCTATGGCCAATCGGATGCAATGGGATTATCTAAGGTCATAGACGGGTCATTGGAACTTTTATGGGTTCCATGGAACATTTGGACCAAAATGGGTGATTCTATGGCCAATCGGATGCAATGGGATTATCTAAGGTCATAGACGGGTCATTGGAACTTTTATGGGTTCCATGGAACATTTGGACCAAAATGGGTGATTCTATGGCCAATCGGATGCAATGGGATTATCTGAGGTCATAGACGGGTCATTGGAACTTTTATGGGTTCCATGGAACATTTGGACCAAAATGGATGATTCTATGGCCAATCGGATGCAATGGGATTATCTAAGGTCATAGACGGGTCATTGGAACTTTTATGGGTTCCATGGAACATTTGGACCAAAATGGGTGATTCTATGGCCAATCGGATGCAATGGGATTATCTGAGGTCATAGGCGGGTCATTGGAACTTTTATGGGTTCCATGGAACAATTGGACCAAAATGGGTGATTCTATGGCCAATCGGATGCAATGGGATTTTCTGAGGTCATTGTCACTTTTATGAATTCCACGAAGCATTTAGACAAAAATGGATGATTCTGTGGTCAAGCGGATGTAACTGGACTATCTGAGGTCTAGGCTGGGTCATTGAAACTTTAATGGATTTCATATTAAAATAATATTTTTGAGAGAAAACCTTAATTTATATTTAGTTTTTTGAAAGAACACTGGGGACGTCTAGATTGTGTTCAATTATCACGATTTGTAAAAAATTTTACTTCAATTTTTTACGTTTCGAGTTTTAGTTATTTAAATTTTTCTGCCTCAGTTGTTGGTAGCGACATAACATTTTGGTAATGAAATTAATAATGTTTACTGTTAATACATGATGAGTTTATATATTTAACCATTTTGCCTATTGTACATGATTATATAAAATTCCAAGGCAATCAATAAGAAGTAAACTCCAATCGCGCGTCGTAGCTGACACGCACACTTTTTTTTTTTTTTGTATGTGAAATCGAATGCTTAAACTTTATGTTGATTATTTCGAATTCGATTGTCGATAGTCTAATTAACTTTATGTTCCCTGAGAAATCGATTGTTAACGATATTATGTTAATCGATATTCTGAGCAATCCGTTTGAGTTATTCTTTCTCTTGCAAACAACATTTCAATAAGTTCGAATATTTTTGTTTTGTTTCTTTCAGAAATCGATTGTTTAAATTAACTATCGACTACTTCAAACTCTATAATTGCAAAATTTTCTTTGATTCTTCATTAATCGAATGTTTAGAATATGAAATTTTTTAATTTATTAACTACTTCCATTCCGATAGTCGGTAAAGCTATATTTTTATCTTTGAGGTATCGATTTTGCAACTTAAATAACTTTACTTGACATATTGACATTCAAATAACTTCTTCGTCCCTATATCTTCCTCATCTTCGAAATTGATATTTCATGTTATACAGCCTTAAGTTGGTAAAGCTTCGGTCAGTCGTAACTCGACGAGAAAGTCAAATAATGTGGTTTTGATTTTTTGGTTTTTACAAAAAAAATTGTTTTATGCCAAATTTCACTGCATTAATCCAAACAATTCTAAGCTGGATTTATCGATTTATCGATACAATTTTTTATTGATGTTACTATTAAAAAAACATTTTTGCACTGAAAGTATGTAAAAAAACCATTAAAATTTATCGATCACACATACTTTTAGTGAGTTAAAACACGTTTCAAAAATATATAAATTTTATCGATCTCTTTTAAATGCACAATATTGTTAAATTATAAAAAAATACTTGATAAATTCAATGAATAGAGTTTATTAAACTTAATAAATAAATTAAAACGATTTATTTATTAAATACTATTTTCGATAAATTAAAATATAGAAATTCAAGCTTATCGATAAATTGCTCGTTAGTAAAATTCATTATAGAATTGAATTAATTAAAAAAATGTTTATTATTTATAAATTAATAGAAATTAATCGATAACATAAATTTTATATTTCAAAAACATTGTAATTTTTAATTTCATTACTTCACTCAAAAGAATTCTGAGTAAACAATTTATAAAAAAACTTATCGATAATACAAAATAGATAATAAAAATAAATTTATAAAAACACTTAACGATAACACAAAAGTTTGTTAAATTAAATTTATTCAAATTTATCAAATTTTTTTTTTATTTTTTTGTTATTTATAAATCATTAAAGATCTCATATCTGCATTGAAATTACCGAAGAATCCATTAAAAATAATCGATAACATATAATTGTATTGAATTTTAAAATGTATATAAATGATTTAGGAAACATAAAATTACGGAAAGTAGATCGATAAATTTTCTTCGATAAAACCATAAAAAAATCAATAAATTAATATTGTATTTAAAAATTAAAATATTAAAAAAAAAATTATTATTCAGAATGATCGATAACACATAGTTGCATTCAATTACAACATTTTTTCAAGATAATGATCTTTAATAACAATGTATTGTTAATCGAAAACTCATCGATAAATTGTGCTTCGTTAATGTAATCAAAAGCCCGGTCAGATTTAAAAAAAATTTCAAGAATTCATATTCATGCCCATTCAATATTGTGTTAAAATTTGTTAATATGGAATTTGAAAAATAATCGAAACAACTTTCATTTACATATGTTTCATGCATTTACAGGTGCGATGTAATGCTTACGAAAAATTATTTGGAATCAAAATTAAATTTATTTTCAAATCAATCACAACTATTTTCGGAACAAAAATTTCATCAAAGAGGTGATTCCAATTTATCGATAGCACAAAACTTTTCATGTAACTTGCGAAATGTATCGATAAATTTATTAAAAAAAACACTCAACTTCCGTAAAGAAAAAATTATCAAGCATATGGTTAAAATTTATCGATAACATTATTTTTAAAGAAAAAAACTAATTACTGCAATTAAAATATCAAACAAACGATATAAATTTATCGATATCACGTAATATCAGACGTAAATTATTTAACTAAAACCGTTAAAACCAAATCCTGAATATAAATAATATAATGAAATAGTGCGTATTTCTTTTACAATACATATAAATAAATTTTATCGATAATAAATCCATAAAGTGTAAATTTAACAATAAAAATTAAAAAATATTATTCTAAGTACAAGTCAAAATTAATTAAAAAATAGTGTTTAATTTTTTCGATAAGACATCGATAACATTTTAACGAACTCTTAAACTCTTAATTATTTAAAAGAAATAATCAATTTATCTTAAAAAAATGTTCTTTACAAAATATTTTATAATTAATTCAACAAGTATTCTTACAATTTTTTTGAAATGCGATGAAAAAACTGCAAATGAATAAAAAAAAATTCTAATATCAAATAAATTATAACAATTTATCGATTGAACGTTGTTTGTTTCAAACTTAGACTTTTTGATTTGAAGGCATTAAAATCGATATAATAAAATTCTGACGCCATATTTCATTTAAGATACATTTAAATTTCATCGATAACAAATCGATAAAGTTTTAATATATAAATACAACGCGCAATATGTTATTTTAACTAAAAAATATTTAAACTTACACATTAAGCTCATAATTTAAAAAAAAATCGATTAATCCATAAAACCAATAAAAACGTTTTGATTATTTTTATTTAAAGTCATTTTTGAATATTTTGAAAAAGTGCTAATTATTAAATTAGTTATCGATTGTTTTTCGAAATTTTCGTTAAAATTGGTTTCAAAAGCGTTTTTATTTGGTTGACATCGATTAATTTGCTTACAATTTTTTTCAAATCTTATCGATTCGAATTATCGATTTGTTTTCTTAATTGTATATTCTATGGAATATTTCTACAAGTTTAATGTAGTTTTTTTTTATTGTTATCGATAATTTATTTTAATTAGTTTAATTAGTTGGTGGTGACCGTGGCATGCAGGTTAAGTGTGTGGCTTAGTATGCTCGGAGCCCGGGTTCGATCCCCAGCCGTGGCGAAAAGTTTTTTCAATAAAAAATTTTTCTGATATGTCACCACCTCTCTGCAGACAATGGCAAACCTCAGAGAGTAAATAATGCCATGTAAAGCTTCTTGAGAACATGAGCCGTTCGGAGTCGGCATAAAAAACATGTAGGTCCAGTTCTCGGTCAATTGTGTGCAAATATTTAATAACACACACAACACAATCGATTCTAAGAAGCTCGGTCAAAGTCCTTTCAAGGGCTGAAATGGCCAATTTGTTTTTTGTTTGTTTACTAATTAGTTATCGATTATTTATTGAAGTTTTCATAAAAATTGTCGTTGTGTCAAAATTATTTTTATATTAATTTGGCATCGATTAATTAACATACAACTTTTTCGAATGTTATAGATTCGAAAATATCGTATTGTTTTCTAAATTGTTTTATCGATTAAATATCTTCATGGATTTTATTAAATTTGTTTTATTGAAAATTTATCGATAAATTAGCCTAAAAATATTTTGAGGTAGTGTTAATTATTAAATAATTTATCGATTATTTTTCATAAAGCTGTCGTTGTCAAAACTCTTTATGTTGTTTGGTTGACATCGACTAATTTGCTTACATTTTTTGCAAATGTAATCGATTCGAAAATTCATAAATTTTTATTTTAGGTAATTTATTTAACAGTTATCGATAAATTATTTAGTTTTCAATTATTTTTGAAAGTTTTTATCGCAATAATTAGGTACATAATTATTACTTTACCTTTGGGAACAAATTATTCTGTATTCTATGTAAAATTAATCGACATTTTGCATTTGATTTTTTTAGCACCCATGCCAGAGGAGTACAAAAACACAAAGAAAGCGAAACCACGCGGTGTTTCAAATCGAAATCGTGGCCTGCAGTGGCTGCGAAAAAATGCAACAGATGGAGTTTTTTATTTTGCCGACGATGACAACACATACGATATAGCGATATTCGAGCAGGTTATTTTTATTGAAACTCCACTTAAAAAGTAGTTTTTAAATATTTATTTTTTTAACATCCAGATGCGCTACACCAAAAAGGTGTCCATGTGGCCTGTGGGTCTTGTAACAAAGTTTGGCGTTAGCAGCCCCATCATAAGAAAGGGCAAAATCGAAGGTTTTTACGATGGCTGGATAGGTGGACGCAAGTATCCAGTCGACATGGCTGGTTTTGCAGTGAGCGTCAAATTTCTGCACGAACGTCCAGAGGCCAAAATGCCCTTTAAGCCTGGCTATGAAGAGGATGGCTTTCTAAAAAGCTTAGCGCCACTTAATAATACAGAAATTGAGTTGCTCGCCTCAGAATGCACGGAGGTAGGCAACAATTCACTTTAGCTACAGTGTGTCAAAATTTTTAGTACATTTTTCTGTTACTTTCACTTCCAGATACTGACGTGGCACACGCAGACGAAGAAAAATTTAGCGGCACAGCCGCTAAACATGACAAAATATGGTGATACGAATCTAGTTAGAATTGATAAGAATTTAATTCGCACATAAGAAATAGTTCCAAAAACTACAACAAAACACAAGAAAAACAACAACAACAGCAACCAAAGAATACAAAGCAACCTATTGTTAAACTAATTAATACCGAGGAGTGAGCACTAAGTGTTGATTAACATGTACATATTACGAAATATGTACCTATGTATGTATAAATAGTTATATGAGTATGTTTGTAAGTATGTATTTAGTATTTTTAAGCATTATTGTATGTGTGCGCAGGTATTATACTAATACCAGCACTATTTAATTTATTTCAAAAATATCTTTCTACTATTTATTGTACAGCACCAAAAAAAGAAAAAAAAACCAAAAACTATTAAGTTTTTTCTAAGCGTTGTAGAATTTTATTTTTCCTCTACTTTAAGCTTAATTTAAGATCTCATTTATTGCATAAATTTAAAGAGGAGGGCTGCAGTGGGGCAAAATGTTGTGCTTTGATGACTATATTGGCAGAATTTTTGAAAAATTTTGAAAGCATTTTTATGATATCAGTTAAATTTTTAAATGATTGCGGAATGTGGATGTTATTTTGACAAACGAAAAAGCACTTTTGAACTGTTATGAGCTGTAGAGAAATTCTGAAATTATATAGAGCAAAAGCATGTGCTATTTATTCCTTATTTTAATGTGCTTATCAGCAGCACTAATTTTACAGGCTGAAAAACTATAGTTATACTCTGTGTTATAGTTAAAAAAATCAACTGTGAACTATACGTTTTTGTACAAAAATGATATAATTCGAAGCAGTCAAGTTGTGAGAAATGACGCTATGCTCATGATTTCCAGTAGTTCTTCTTTAACTTCATATTTTTTTTTATTAAAGTGTAAAATCATATATAAAGAAAAAAGTTTTGACTGTAAAAAATCGGTAAGATGGGAAACTAGTAACGGTTCCAGTAGCTATAATATTCTAAATAAGTCGTACCAAAATTTTGCTTTATTTAAAGATATTGATTTAAATATCTTATAATTCAGAACATATTTTCTCAAACCTGGATTTCAACTCAAACCAGATTTCTCTCACAATAATCGATATATTCTTATTTTTAATTGAAAAATTTAAAAGAAAGTTAATTAAAAATAAACATCGTATATTATCGATTAATTTTAATCATGCCTGCTGTAATACATCTTCTGAGTAATCGCTAAATTCTAATTCTTAATTAAATAAATTAATCGGGTAAAATTTTTAATCATAAACAATAAGTTATCGATAATAATAAAGACCTTATAGACAAAATCGAATGACCGAAACCGATTTTTGGTGATTAATTTTGATTAAATGAAGTCTAATCGAAGTTTTTTTACATAATCAATATGTTTTCGATAAAATTTTTACAGCACTTTCTCCGGGTACGACATTAAATCGATTAATTCTAATGTTGAATTAAAATAAAAACTTTTTGAAAATTTTTTGATGAATTGAACTTATTCTACACAAAAACATTTGTTTAACACAATGTGTTATCGATAAAATTATATAAATTTTTCACGAGAGTTTTGCACCCGAAATACATTTTTATCGAATAATTTATGATTTCAACGAGCTGATAATCGATTTATTGCATTATATCTGTCATAATAATCGATATTTTCTAATTTTTATTTAAAAATTTAAGAGTTAGTTTGTTATACAATACAGATCATGTGTTATCGATAAACTATTATCATGTCTCTTGTAATTTTTCTTCAGAATAATCACAGCATTCTTATTTTGAACATAAATCCCCCGTAACAAACATAAATCGGGTTACATTTCGTAACATAAAAAATAACTTATCGATAAATTGAAAAATTGTTGGCACAATTCTTGCAACGAAAACAAATTTTTGGTAACTAATTTTAATTTTGAATTAAAAATTTAATCGAAGTTTTTACAGAATCGATACGTTATCGATTAAATTAGATTTATTTAGACACAGATTGCCTTATTTATCGACAAACTAAGTTATCGACAAGTTGAACAAATTTTTGCCACAATTCTTGCAACGGCAACGAATTTTTGGCCACTAATTTTTAAGTTGAATTAAATAATTTAATCGATTTTTTTAACATAATTGATATGTTATCGATTAAATAAGATTTATTTAGATATAGCTTACCTAATTTGTCGACAAGTTGAACAAATTTTTGACAAATTCTTGCAACGGAAAAGAATTTTTTGGCGACAAGTTTTAATTTTGAATTAAAAAATTTAATCGAACTTGTAGCATAATCGACATGGTATCGATAAGCTAGATTTATTTTGAAAAAATGTTGCTCTGGGTACGATATACTATCGATTAATTCTAATTTTGAGTAAAATAAAAAATTTTTTGGATTAATTAGTTTTATCGGCAAAATTTGTTTAACACACACAATGTGTTATCGATAAAATTCATGAATTTTTAATGAAATTTTTGCGCTAGAAACAGATTTTTATCGATTCATTGTAATTTTCATGTTGTTAAGCAAGTAATTTTTTTTAAAATGAATTTTTCATTTAAATTCCGAATTTTTATCGATTAATTCTAATATCGACAAATTTTTTTGGATTAATAGGCGCATAGATCTATCGGCGCATAAATTTTTATCATAAACCATTTAATTTTTTAAAATTAATTCATTCTTTTACAAATTTTTGCGCCAGAAACAGATTTTTATCGATTGTAACAACAAAATTAAATTAACATTTTTAATTTAATTGTACATAGTCTTTTTTAAATTCATATAAGAATAAAACCAGTTCTTACACACATACACGCATAAACAGCTCGTTGCAGGCGATGACGAGAGCGATGAAGGCGATGAAGAGAGAGAGAGGGAGAAGAATAACACATAATCAGCAAGGCAAAGAGCATAAAACCAGTTCTGGGACACATACGCAGAAACAGCATGCTACAGGCGATGAATTAAAACTGAAGAGCGAGAGAGAGGGAGAGGACTAACACATACTCAGCGAAGCAATGAGCATCAAACTGGTTTGAACATACTGGCCTCGCAGAGAGTGAAGGTTTAAAAGGCCAGTCGCAGCATTGATCGGTCTCTTGTTTTTCGTGCAGTCAAAGCGGTCGGACGTACTTGGATTATCAGTGGTGAGTGTTACCTTGTGGAGTCAGAGTTCTTTTTGGAAATTTTTGTAGACATATTATCGGTGGTAAGTCTTCTTCCCCGATAATATTTTGTTTCCACTCGTAGGGTGCCGCGATTACGTATTGGTGGTAAGCTTTCTTCCCCAATATGGTAGTCAAACTTCTTCCGTTGCCAGTCTAGTAGATCATATCAAGACAAGGTTACATTTCCCCAGAGAACGCTTTAATTTCGCCAAAGTAGCACATAACAGTCGGCAACAACAGTCCAACCAGTTTAACTCCATCTCAACATCTCCAGCAAGGTCTGTATCAGCGCAAACAAGTCAACACCTCCAGCAAGGTCCGTGTCATCGCCAGAAAGTCAATGTCAACTCAAGGACATAACTACGCACATCGTCAACAAGTCAATGTCAACTCAAGGACATAACTCAGTACATTGCCAGCAAGGTCTGTATCATCGCCAGAAAGTCAATGTCAACTCAAGGGGATAACTACACACGTCGTCAATAAGTCAATGTCAACTCAAGGACATAACTACACACATCGTCAACAAGTCAATGTCAACTCAAGGACATAACAAAGTACATCGCCAGCCAGTCAAGATCAACTCAAGGACATATCTGTGTGTATAAAGCTATAGATTTTTTAGATTCAAATAAGCCACTATGAATATTATTGATAATAATTGAATAACGAATAAACTAAGAAGGAATATCTGTACATAACCAAAAAGGGTCTCTTATTATTATAAATTTTCTGCAACGAACCCTGGACACCGGCGAGTATACCCCGGCTGTAAAATCCGGAAAACGGAAGTTCGTTACAGTGGCGCCCGAGCAGGGACCCTGGCACAGCAAATACTACAGATAAACACAAAGAAAACAAGATATACAAAAGCCACGTCTCCAAAGTAATTAGTTGTACCAAAGCCATTTCAAGAGGGAGACACAATGGGACAATTTGCAGAGACTCAGCAAAACCACAATGCTGAAACGGCTCAAGTTCAATATGAAGGTAATTATGCAGCTGCCATCGACAAAATTCATAAATGGCCTATAAAATATGACGGAGGTCGAGACCCATTCGATTTCATTGAGAGAGTCGAGGAACTGACGAAATTGTACGGGCTAAATGCAGATTTTCTCACACGCACAATGCCTGTGCTGTTAACGGATCGAGCACTTATCTGGTTGAGAAATAACAACGGGCTTTGGCAGAACTGGTCGCAGTTTAAAAGCGATTTTCTGGATTTTTTTCTACCGGCTCGCTATTTCGAGAAGCTCGAGGACGAGATCCGTGGCCGTCATCAAAGACCAAATGAAAACTTTAAGGACTACATGTTAGACCTGCAAAACATGATGCGGCATATAAATTATACACCAACAGAGCAGATGGAGAGAATATTTAGGAACAGCCGGAGTGAGTATCAGCTCTATATAAAACGTAAAGATTTTCAAAACCTACGAGAACTGATAGCCTTAGCAGACGATTTTGAAAGCATACTAAGTGCCAAGGAACAAAATCGCTCAGTTAATCCGCGCTCAATTGAGGAGCGCAACACGCAAATTTCACAGATCACCACAGCGCGAATTAATCCAAGAAGTGCATGTCAAAGATGCGGACAAGATGGACACTACCAAGCAGCATGTAGAAACCCCCGGATCTTGTTTTGCTGGGAATGTGGACGGCTTGAAACAAGAACTATTGATTGCTGCAGACATCCATATTCAGGGCAACGCAACGGGCTTGCGTCAATAGCGAAGAGGAACGCAGCTACGCCGAAAAATACCTCCCGTACTCCTGAACTACTGAGACAACATTCACCCGAAATACAACAGGACCTTGAACAGCCAAATATTGCTGGACGCACCATGCGTGTGCATCATCAACAGCAGCAACAACATCCACCGTCTCACCAACTGGCACAGCAATTACGACCTATACATTCTAATCAGAAGTTATTAGCCACACAACAGCACATATTACTTCAGCAGCAACAACAACAACACCTCATCGACAATATCTCCACCGAGTCACAGCAACAATTTCTCATCGACAACATCTCCACCAAGTCGCAACAACGAAACATCATCCACCACAGCAGCGGTAAGTCACAACAACAAGACTTCATTGACAACAGCTGCGCTGAGTCGCAACCACAACACCTCAACCACAACAACAGCGATGAATCACAACAAAAACACCTCATCGACAATATCTCCACTGAGTCACAGCAACAACACCACATCGACAACATCTCCACTGAGTCACAGAAACACATACGCATCCACAAGAACAGCGATGAATCGCAACAACAACAACACCTCAACGACAACATCTCCACTGAGTTACAGCAACACAAACGCATCCACAACAACAGCGATGAGTCGTCACAACAACAACATCTCATCGACAACATCTGCGCCGAGTCGCAACAACGAAACTTCATCGACAAAAGCTGCGGTGAGGCACAACAAGAACCCCCCGTCCACAACACCATCAGTGCACCACAACAACACCTTGACCAACCATTCAACCGAGATGAGCAGCAAATACGGCAACACCTGCCTGACCTCATCACCACCAGCGTCAGTTGCAATTGTGATGATCGCCATGCTCCTTCCTATGGCACCACCACCAACATTTGCAGCGCTAAAGCCATGGGTATAAAAGATATTGAAAATTTCGATGTTGACGAAGATGACGACGATCGAAATCGGAGAGCTAGTGCCAAGCGAATCAGTCGATATCCATTTTCGTTCGGGAAAGTAGGAGGGGAATGTAACAACAAAATTAAATTAACATTTTTAATTTAATTGTACATAGTCTTTTTTAAATTCATATAAGAATAAAACCAGTTCTTACACACATACACGCATAAACAGCTCGTTGCAGGCGATGACGAGAGCGATGAAGGCGATGAAGAGAGAGAGAGGGAGAAGAATAACACATAATCAGCAAGGCAAAGAGCATAAAACCAGTTCTGGGACACATACGCAGAAACAGCATGCTACAGGCGATGAATTAAAACTGAAGAGCGAGAGAGAGGGAGAGGACTAACACATACTCAGCGAAGCAATGAGCATCAAACTGGTTTGAACATACTGGCCTCGCAGAGAGTGAAGGTTTAAAAGGCCAGTCGCAGCATTGATCGGTCTCTTGTTTTTCGTGCAGTCAAAGCGGTCGGACGTACTTGGATTATCAGTGGTGAGTGTTACCTTGTGGAGTCAGAGTTCTTTTTGGAAATTTTTGTAGACATATTATCGGTGGTAAGTCTTCTTCCCCGATAATATTTTGTTTCCACTCATAGGTGCCGCGATTACGTATTGGTGGTAAGCTTTCTTCCCCAATATTGTAGTCAAACTTCTTCGGTAGGATTTAGAGTTCTCTTGTGATATTCTGTAAACATATTATCGATGGTAAGTCTTCTTCCCCGATAATGTTTTGTTTCCACTCGTAGGGTGCCTTGATTTACGTAGACATATTATCGGTGGTAAGTTTTCTTCCCCGATAATATTTTGTTTCCACTCGTAGGTGCCGCGATTACGTATTGGTGGTAAGCTTTCTTCCCCAATATTGTAGTCAAACTTCTTCGGTAGGATTTAGAGTTCTCTTGTCGATTTCTGTAAACATATTATCGGTGGTAAGTCTTCTTCCCCGATAATATTTTGTTTCCACTCGTAGGGTGCCGCGATTACGTATTGGTGGTAAGCTTTCTTCCCCAATATGGTAGTCAAACTTCTTCCGTTGCCAGTCTAGTAGATCATATCAAGACAAGGTTACATTTCCCCAGAGAACGCTTTAATTTCGCCAAAGTAGCACATAACAGTCGGCAACAACAGTCCAACCAGTTTAACTCCATCTCAACATCTCCAGCAAGGTCTGTATCAGCGCAAACAAGTCAACACCTCCAGCAAGGTCCGTGTCATCGCCAGAAAGTCAATGTCAACTCAAGGACATAACTACGCACATCGTCAACAAGTCAATGTCAACTCAAGGACATAACTCAGTACATTGCCAGCAAGGTCTGTATCATCGCCAGAAAGTCAATGTCAACTCAAGGGGATAACTACACACGTCGTCAATAAGTCAATGTCAACTCAAGGACATAACTACACACATCGTCAACAAGTCAATGTCAACTCAAGGACATAACAAAGTACATCGCCAGCCAGTCAAGATCAACTCAAGGACATATCTGTGTGTATAAAGCTATAGATTTTTTAGATTCAAATAAGCCACTATGAATATTATTGATAATAATTGAATAACGAATAAACTAAGAAGGAATATCTGTACATAACCAAAAAGGGTCTCTTATTATTATAAATTTTCTGCAACGAACCCTGGACACCGGCGAGTATACCCCGGCTGTAAAATCCGGAAAACGGAAGTTCGTTACACGATTAATTTTTATTTTAAATCAAATTACCTTTTCCAAAAAATCACTTTATCATATAAATGATGCATTTCCGACTTACTGTCAATCATGTCTGATGAAATTTTTGCTGAAAATAATCGGTGCGTGCTTATTTTGAATTTAATTATTCTATTGTTAATTTTTTTTTATCGATGTTTTAAACAAAATTTACTTAAAAAAAATTTAATAATAAAAATTCTTGAATATCAAAATTTTACCGATCGATATTTTAACACGTTTTACATAATTGATTTGTTATCGATTAAATAAAATAATTTTTTGGGAAATCTTTTGCTCAGAAGTCGAATTTTTATCGACTAATTTTATATATTATATATATTTTCGATATAATAAATCGATATAATTAATTAATCGAAAAACGATATAATTTAATTTTTTATGTAGTTGATTTGTTACCGATAAAATTAAATAATTTTTGACAACTCTTTTACTCGTGATACAAATTTTTATCGGTTTGTTTTAATTTTAAATGAAATAAAATAGTTTCAAAAATTTTTTACAATCAATAAATTTATCGGTTAAATTTTTTATCGTATACAATGTATTATCGATAAAATTAATTAATTTTTAATTAAATTTTTGCGACATGTCAGATAAAATTTTTGCTCAGAACAATCTCTGCGTTCACATTTTAAATTTCTTTATTCTGTTGTAAATTATTTTATCGATTTTTCCGAAACAAAATTTATTAATTAATTTTTATTTTGAATCAGATAGTTTCAAAAATTTTTGAATATTCAAATTTTACCGAAAATCGGTTTAATATTATTTTGAAATAATCGTTAATGTTACCGATAAAATGAAATTGATACTGCTAAAAAAATAAATTTATTTAATAATCATTAAATATAGAATATGTGTTATCGATAAAGTCTTTACATGTTTTTGATGAAATATTTCTGCAGAATAATCGCTGTATTCTAATTTGTCGATAAATTTTAAATCCTTTTTGTTAAGTTTTTTGTTTTGGAAGCGAATTTATATTTATTAATTCTAATTTACAATTACATTATTTTATCAAAACTTTGATATTCAAATAAATTATGTGTTACCGATAAATTTTAATCAAATGTAATGAAAGCTAGACTTAAAATAAGCGCATATTTTAAAGTTTTAATAGTTTTGAAGGGTTATCGGTAATATTTTTTTACAAAAATTGTTTGTGTTATCGATAAAATTAAATTCGTTTTTTGTCAAGTCTTTGTTTCGGACACGAATTTATTATTTATTATTTATTTTGAAATAAATAATTTTCTTATAAATTTATTATTTATGTTCGATGCATTCCAAACATGTTTTTAGTGTTTTATCGAATAGAATCATAAAAAACCAATATTTAATAAAAACTATACTTTATCGATACATTGTTATCGTGTTTGCTATAAAATTTTTGTGCAGAATAATCGCTAAATTTTAAATTTGAATTACAAAATTTTATTGCATATTTTTGTAACCACAACCGCTGTGTTATCGTTAAAATTAAATAAACTTTTTTATTAAATTTTTGCAACGTTAACAATTTTTTATCGAGTATTGCTAATTTTTAATAAAAAATTTTACCAATAATTCATAATTTCATGTAAATTATGTATTATCGATAAATTCTTATCATGTTTTTGCTGTGTTATCGATAATTAATTGTTACACTTTTTACTACATTGAAATTAAAAATTATTGTGCACCTACAATGATGTTTCATTCAATATATTTTATTTAATTTGTTTATAAAATTGTTAAATCGTTTAATAATAATTTTATATTGATTTATCGAAAAATTTATCGCTTCCATTTAAAACAAAACACAAAATTATTGTTGATAAAATTAAAATTAAATTGCTTAATTATAGTTTGATTCTAAATTATTTTTTTGAAAATTAAGCACTTAAAATAGTTTATATTTTATCGATTAATTTTATTATATTTCAATTTCATGCAACTTCATTCAGAGAACACAGTATTTGTCGATTAAATACATTTTTAAATGCTTTTGCTATGGAAAAAGTTATAGTTTGCTAATGAGTTACGAAAAATTTATTTAATTTAACTATCGATAAGCTATAATTTTGTATTGAATAATTTTATAGAAAATTTTTCGCTGATATTTAAACCAAAACACAAAATTATTGTTTATACAATTTCTTAATTGATTAATTATAATTTGATTCTACATTATTTTTTCTAATATTAATCGCTTTAAATAGTTTATATTTAATCGATAAAATTTGATTATATTTCAGTTTTTCTGTCGATAAAATACATTTTTAAATGCTTTTATCATTGAAAAAGTTATAGTTGATAATAAATTTTCGAAAAATTTAAATAATTTTAATTTTATCGTCAAAATTTATCGTTGAATGCAAAAATTTCACGTATTTCGTGCTTGAAGTGAACTTAATTTTAGTGATGAGACGGTTACAAACTTAATTTTATATTTTAAATTAATTTTATCGGAAAAAATTATCGTACAAAATTTTTTTGCTTTCCTCTAATTCCTTCGAATTTTTTATTATTATATGCGTAGTTTGAAGTAATCTTCTACGCTTGGACTTCGGTCTGTGCATTTAAAAATTTTCAATATTTTGAACTGTTAAGTTCGTTTAAATTTTCATGTTCATTATAAAAGCCTACTAAAACACTGACACAAAGACAGTTTCCATGGCCAATGCTTGTTATAACAGTTTCAGACAAGACCCCACTCATATCCTTAAGGATATTCAATAAATTACTGTTAACTAGCACTGTTTCCTCAATTATTGTTATGACAATCAGTTGGAAAAGTCCAGTAGGGGGTGTATGCGTGTGTGTAAAGGAAGTATTTACGTTTTGATATCGCGTGCCGACTCTTAAACACGCAAACTTCAAACCTCTTGCATTACAGCCTGAACACCTTTAAAGCTGTAATCGTCTTGCATACAAACATATGTCTCTGTGTGTTTCTTGCACGTTCTTGTGTTAACTATGCATGCAAGAAAAGTATTTCAACCCTTCGTACTATTTTCTAATCAGTCTCTTCACGAAAATTGGCGAAATTTGAAAAGTTTTTGAAGAAAACCTAATTAAACTGTCTTTAATTTAACACAAAAAATCGCGCAGGAAGCGAAGGGATGTATGTATTTCAGGGTCTTATGTACTTATATTTTAAATTACAATTTTTTAGTGGGAAATTCGAAAAAAAAGTTTTGCAGCTGGTGCCCATTCGGGAAATTGTGTCATAGCTCGAAGTTGTTCTCGAAAAGTATTTTTTATTCGGAATATGGTGGACGGTTTATTCTCGTATACACGTTAAGAATTACTTCGAGAAAACATCTGTACTCTTTGGTAGCATAGGATTCACATGACAGTCCCAGTCGAAAAGTCCCTTCGAAAACCAATTAATAAAGGATTTTTGTTGTTATTTTGTACATGTCCAATTTTGCAAAGTTCTATAGCTGTTTGTGAGGCATTTTCCATGTTCTATCCATTTAACTTAGTTTTCCCCCAGCAGCAGGTTGAAATTTCCTTTTACAAAATTCCTAGTTTGAAAATTCGCCTTAAATAAATTCCCCTTGACAAGATTCACCCTTACCAGAAGGCACCTTTTTCAAAAATTCGTCTTAACATATATTTCCGTTAATCTTTTCACGGTCCTTTACTTGCTTAACTGAATTCTACTTTAAATTTCCCTTTTATGAAATTCTTCTTTAAAAGATCTCTTTTTAAAACTTCTAAGCTTTTAGAGAAAAAATTTATGTTAATTTTTCTCGGAAAATTTTGTGAGTGGAACTTTGTAAGAAAATATTTTACCGTGATTTTTATTTGCATGTGATTTACTGATGTTCAGCTTTAACCAGCTTTGATCAGCTCAAACCAGCTTTAACAAGCTTTGTTCCATCATTTAAAGCATGATTATTAAAAATTCGAATAGAAGCTCTTGTGGAATTTCAAATTCCAATTTGAGGAAATCTCATATTCTTTTACTACTATTTAGTATGAAAAATGTAAGGCAATGTGTTGGCCTAATTGAAAGGTGAAACGTCCTAATATCAATTTAAACCATTCCAAGTGAATTTATTTTCATCACTTTGGAAAAGTCTTGAACTCCGCACGATAGGGAAAATTTTGCACCGATTGACCATATTTTTTGCTGATTTTATGGTGGCAAACAATTTCGGCATTTCAACGATTTTTCATACATAATTCTGTATACAAATTCTAAAAATGAAGGAAAAAAATTTATTTTGGTCAAAATAATGCAGCGTCGCACAAAAACTTCAAAATAGTACCAGATTGACTTCTATGTCGATTTGCAAATTACCCCACTTCCTTCTCATATCATCGCGACAATCCATTTTTCATTTTTTTCCACTTACAAGTTAAAAGAAATTAGAGAGAATAACCAACATTTTACTGATATTTACCTATTTTGGTATGTAAAACATATCGATTTCGAAGCACCAAAACTTTAAAAAATTTAAATTTGAATTTATTTCGAAGGGAACTTAATAATGCGTGTACACTGTATTAAGATGTAATAAAGATGGAAGTAAGCCAATAACTAATCATTTCATTTATTTGATAATTCTATACCCACTTCATCAAATATATTCCTTATCCTCAAATCACCCCGTGCTGATTCAATACATTTTATCTTATTTTTTACATATCGTGTGAGAATTTTTTCTTAAATTATTTTAAAATAATTTTTGCCAACACAATTTGAAACCGATGAATATTTTAAACCTTCAACTGCAACTTATTTTTATCAATATAAAAAAATTTCATTTAATATTTATAAATATTTCGGCGTTATTTCTGGCTTTCGTGAACTTTACGCGTTCTTTACGCTTTTGATCAGCTAAAGCTCGCTTTGAACACATAAATCTGAACATTTTTCAAGCTTTGATCAGCTTAATTCGATGAAATTTTTATTCAAATTAAATATAAAGTAGTATTTAAACATGTTTAAATATTTCGCCGTGAATTTTCTTTGAATGTGCCCGATTATGATCATATTGAACAAGCTTTTATTAGCTAGAACCTGCTTTTATCAGCTAGAACCTGTGTTGATCAGCTTGAACCTGTTTGTTCACCTTGAACCACGCTACGGAGAAAAGATTCAGTTCAGTATCTACCACGTGTTACGTTTCCAAGACTTAATGACCTGTTCCAATTCTGCCACCAACATATCAAACCAACCGGTAACTTTTACACGGCATTGCTATTGAAAGGTTATCAATTGATACCTCATAGATACCTTTGAACCTTACTGGTAGCCGGTCTATAGAACACGGTATAATTTGAAGTACATACTTGATAATTTTTAATCACTCTTTTCAAAGTTCAAGCTTAGCCAAGTTTGGTGGAGTTCGCTGTTAATACTTGATCGACCTAGGTTCAATACCCGGCAAGACCAGCAAAAGAATTTTATTTTATTTAAATAATGTGCTAGGCAATGGTAATAAATTTTATTTAAAAGCATTTTATCTTATGTCTTCTGAGTCATGGAATGCCTTCTTAAAGTTTTCCTGGAAAAAACTTACTAGTATCCTTTCATTGAAGGCCTAAAAAAAAATCGTTCATTGAAAAATTCTTAAAGCACGTCTAGAGAAGACTAAGGAAAGCATTCCTCCCAATGACATACATACGTGAAAATAATGCTTTCTGGATATGAAAGTACTTTCCCTTCCACTTTACCTTCTTTTGGAAGCATTTTTTTGCGAGGAATTATATCGAATCTGTCCCGTGATATGTTAAATATGAGCTATCACTGTAAGAGTCACTGTAAGAGCAATTGACTCTGTTTTCTTCGTAGGGCAGCTTTAATCAGCTTATACAAGCTTTGCATCATCATGGAAAGTATCATTATCAACCCGAAAAACTGAAAATAGACATTTTTGCTTGTCTTGAACATTAAGCCAAATTTTTTTTTAGAAGTTTTTCCAGCTCAATTTCAATCCGATGAAAAATATTTCTTTGCCTTCAACTGCAACATATTTGTATCGAAATAAGAATATTGAGACAAATATTTCTAAATATGTAAGTTTTTCTCTATGTAGTTTAATGAGTTTTAACTGCTTGTGAACCGCTTTGATCAGCTTGAATCCGCTTTAATTAACACAAAACCAGTTTAGCCCTGCTTGAACCAGCTTGGAAGAGTTTGAACCTGCTTTTGTCAGCTATTAATCACTTTAAATAGCTGCTGGCGCTTAATAGTTCTAAATTTCAATAAGTAATTTGTCTTCAGAATTTACTCTTAAAATTTTTACAAAAACTTCTTAAAAGTCAACTTCAATCCGATGAAAAATATTTCTTAAACGTCAGCCGCACTTAATTTTTATCTAAATAAGAATATTGAGAGAAATATTTCTTAAGATTTACATATTCCACTTCGTAATTTTATGATTCTTAATTGCTGGTGACCCGCTTTGTTCAGCTGAAACCAGCTTCTATTAACTGAAGCCCACTTTGACCAGCTTGAAACCGCTTTTAACAGTTTGTACCTGCTTTTGTCAGCTATTGGTCGCTTCAAATAGCTGCTAGCGCTTAAGAGCTTTAAATTTCAATAAATAATAGCTTGTCTTCAGAAATTACTCTTAAAAATTTTTCAAAAACTTTTTCAAAGTCAACTTCAATCCGATAATAATATTTTTTAACCGTCACCTACACTAAATTTTTATCCAAATAAGAATATTGAGACAAATTTTTTTAAATATTTCTAAAGATTTAAATATTTCAATTTTTAATTTAGGATTTTTAATTGCTGGTGGCCTGCTTTGATCAGCTTGAACCAGCTTTTAATAACTTATGCCCATTTTGACCAGCTTGAACCAGCTTAGACAAGTTTGAAACTGATTTTATCAGCTATAAATCGCTCTAAAAAGCCTAATAATAGCCCTCTTTGCTTATCTTCAGAATTTGCTCTTAAATTGTTTTCAAAAACTTTTTCAAAGTCAACTTCAATCCGATAAATAATATTGAAGTAATTAATACTATTGAATAATGTATCCAAATAATAATATCGAATAATGTATCCAAATAATAATATGAAGACAAATATTTTTAAATATTTCTAAAGAATTAAATATTTCAGTTTGTAATGTAATGATTTGTAACTGCTTGTGGCTCGCTTTAAACCGCTTGAACCCACTTGCATTAACCTAAACCCGATTTGACCAACTTAAATCCGTTTTGAACAGTTTGAATCTACTTTTATCAGCTTTAAACGGCTTTGATCAGCTCGAACTAGCTTTGAACAGCTCAAGTCCGCTTTGGTCAGTATAAACTAGCTTTTTAAGTCCAAAACTCATTTAGTTAGTTGCTGCATAAACTCCAGTGATTATGTATATTATTTTTGAGATAATGTAGCGCCAAAGTCAGTGCTCGCGAGATCCAAAGTTTTGACTTCTTTCAGCCTTTATAGACATGATAAGCATAAAAAGTTATATTTTTAATATCTTCCAGTGTTCGTGAGCTCCAAACTTAGGAGTTTTATTCAACAGTTCTGCATTCATATACTTAATCACTATAAAAAATAAAGTAATATTTTGTGACATCTACCAAAAGCACAACAAATTTTGCACCATACAACCAATTGCGATACAAAGTATTGAATAGAATGTTTTTTGATGCTTAAGCTACAGTAGTATTGTTTAATTTAGCTATATTCTGCACTTTTCTCCCTACAATAACATGTATTTTTTTATAATAATTGAGTACTTAAATTTTTAAAATATATTTATAGGTATATTACAAGTTTCAGTTATAAATTTTAAGTATAATTTATAAATTATAAAAAAAAATAATGAAAAGCTTCTAAAGTTTTTTTTTTTAACTTTTAAAAAATTTTAACACAATAAAAAAACTAAAAAGTCATTGAAAGTAAGTCGACATTAAAATCAAGTATTAAATAAGTATTCAAACACATTGAGACATTGAAAGAATGATTAAAGAATGCCTAATTTTAAAAAAAGAAAATCTTTAGATATTTAGATAGCTTAACATTTACAATTTACAAATATTATTAAAAATAAAATTATATTGACTTTACCAAAAAATCTTAACATTTAAATCTTAACTTAAAACAACTGAAGTTATATATACATATTTAAAATTACTCTATTCGAACCAAAATAAAAATTAAAACAAATTCTTAAAACAACAATCAATACCTTGTAAATAAAACCTACTTTTATTATAATGTTAGTTTAAATAATATAAATATATAAAAACAGAAAACTAAATACAGATTATCAAATATTTTTTGCTAAGACTTAATAATACGATACCAAAAAAACCAAAATATCCAAAAAAATAAAACAAATCCAAAGAATAATATCTCAAGCTGTTGCATTTATTTATTTGGCTGATTTTGTGAGGCATTTTACTAAGGTAAGATATAATTTTTTATATAGCAATGTTTGTTAGTTTAAGCTGTTTGATCATACGATGTTTGTCACATACGTTACAGTTTCACTGCATATTGGTGCTAAATAAATAGCTCAACATGGACGGCTGTGCATTATAGCGTATCTGCGCTTCCGCCCACTTGGTGTGTATTAAGCGCTGCAAAGGTGTATTTAACATAGGCTCATCCTTGGCAGCAACTTCACTGGCTGCAGCTGGTGTCAGCGTTGCTGCTGTGCCTGTTACAGCCAATGGACTGACAATCTCGCCTGTGCTGATTACTGACTGCTGACGCTCTAACATGCTAAAGGCTGCATCGTTATGCGTGCGATTATCAATTGCCATGGCTATCTGATGACCTGAGCAGCTATAATAGTTAAGATCGAAGCGCGCTTCGGCGTGATAGTTACGCAAAAGATCTGGATTACGATTGAAGATGACGCCAAAGTGTCCACCACAACTAGTTATCCAGATGGGATAGTTGGGAGTCTTGAGACGTGAGCCCGGTTGTCTTGCGACTATAACAGAGGCCTGCAAAGAAATTGGAATATAAGTAAAACATTTAAATAAGTAGGCAAATTTTAAATCTTAAAGTTTTTCCCTTAAATATGAGCTTTATTCAAAGCGAAAACCTAAAAATGTTGACACAAGACCTCCACCCAATTGAACTCATGAGCTTAGCTCATTAATCCCAAAAAACTCAAATAGCCTAAAGTTGGTTCAAGAATTCGCCATCTAATTAGAAATATTGTTTTTAAACTAAGTTTAAGAGATATCAGTGATTATTTATAAATATGAGTTTATTTGCAAAATATATTTAGTATAAATATATGTTATTTCAAAATGACGGACGAATTGCGTCCGGCCGGATATATCGAAAAGCGAATTATATGAGTCAATGCTTCTTTTTGACGATAAAGACTTGAGTTTTTATTTTCTTTTTCTTTCTCTTCAGATTTATGCCACTTATTCATTTTCTCATGATACTCGAAAGACGTTAATAAATCCTGTTTACAAGGATCGCTATCATCACCAAAACTAGGAATGGATGTTGAGCTGGTGGTCATGTCACAGTCGCTAAGTGACATTTCTTCGTGCTGTTCTTCGTTGTTTTTGTCCGCACGCATATGTTTCGTGCAAAGATTGTTAAAATAACGATCTCGCTCTGCTTTTTTCTGGCACCTACACGACGCTGTTTCATAGCGATGGCACATAGCTGCAATATTACATTGAATGATCTGCTGACTTATCTCGGGACTCGGCTCAATAGGTTCATGCGGTATTTCGGTACCTTTTGATAGGCGATAGTTTTTTTGTATATATTCGCGGTCTTTAGAACAGCCGATAAAGCTGTGCTTGCTTTTTTCGCCAGTCTCCTCAGTGAATGTAATAAATCCAGTGCTTGGAAAAAATATACCATGCGATGTGTCATATGCACCTTTAGGTATTGAGAGTGGTTCTTTGTGTGCCGTCAGATATGCATGCGGCCCAGGAGGCAAAAGGCCGGTGCGAGTTTCGTTATAGTAAAGCCTATCGTTCTTATTACAGTATTGCCATTTGTTAGAGTTCAATGTTCCGTCTTTGCAAAATTTTCCAACAAATTCAAGGCCATCACCAAAAGTCAACTCTTCTATTTCCACACATTTGCCTTTATCAAAGACCGCCTTCATGATGAATTTCTGAGGATAGAATAACTTAATCGTGCCAGCTCCCTGAAAGAGACCATTTCTAAAGTAGCCATTATAGATGCTGCCATCCGGAAAAGTGTAACAACCGAAACCATCCATGTTATTAGTGGCTGCGTTCCAAAAACCTTCATAACGACTGTAGGTCGGTAGACGGATACTTGTAAACATTTAGTCGTCAATAAGAAATAAATGTATGTATATATTTTGAGATAAGCTCAATAAGTAATGTATTGTTTTTATTCAACAAAAACTAAAAGTTGCAATGAAATTGATTTCAAAGCAACAAGTTTAAAAAAAAATACACAGATGGAAGACAAGTGATCGATTTCTGAAGGAAACGTTAGCATTAACATTAGGCAATATAACGCGTCTCATACAACTAAGGATGTCAGAGTGAGCGCTGCATGTGAAGCGATACTTGAAGCTTTGCTATTATATGCTATAAGCAATGCTGAATCATGCAGTTAAATATTTCAAATTTCATACAAATCATTTTAAAAATCTTTCGAACGCTTGAAGCTTTCAAAGTAGTTTAATATAGCTTATAGCATCGGGTTTACTCTGACACTTTTTGAATTTTTTCGTAGAAAATAACATGCAAAGGTTTGTAGCTTCGAGTAGCTTTATAGCATCGCATCGCATCGCTTTTAGCGATTACTCGACAGTAGTTAATCAATAAGTAGAAAAGGTTGAGATTTTGTTGTTTTTTTAACATACCTGCGTAACATCATTATCCCACAGCAAAAGTCCGATAGTACAGCGGTTAAGTATACCATACTGCGGTACTGCCTGCATTAAGTACCCAAAAAAAAAAGAATAATTTGAATTTTTTTAAAACTGTTTACCAGAAAACTTACATAGCTATTTTCATCGCCCACATTAATGACGCCATTGTGAATATAAGGCGTGGCACGACCTGTCAGCAATAGAGTTACAATCATCAGCGAGCCCTCTTCATTGTTGGTCATCGTTAGCGGCACTGAACGCTTGGAATCCAGATCCGTGCGCACTCTAGGTAATATTTTTGAAATAACAAGTAAGATTTAGTAGTTTTTTTATTCAAATCTTTTAATATTAATTTTATTTACTTTGCCAGCGAACGCGTCAAGACGGCGCTATAGAGCAAGAGCAGCGTGCCAGGTTCATCTTCAGCTG
This sequence comes from Tetanocera ferruginea, assembly GCA_958299015.1. Lineage (NCBI taxonomy): Eukaryota > Metazoa > Arthropoda > Insecta > Diptera > Sciomyzidae > Tetanocera > Tetanocera ferruginea. The sequence goes on from OY282644.1 coordinate 14,752,990, forward strand.
TAAACTAAAAGTTAACAAATATTTAAATTAAAATTCTTATAAAAAAGACATCAAAAAGAATAACTTTTCTTAAAACTTACATTTTTGTAGTGCTGCTTAATAAAGAATCCCAGCTCTTCCGCAGTGGTTAGTGTAAAGATATAAAGCTGCAAATTCAAAAAGTTATGGAACATGAGTTAGTTTTTGTCATATTATTTTTGAAGTTATCCAAAAAGACAACCTTGACATTTATCTATATAAAATATATACAGTGGTAGACAGTGAAACTCAGTCAGGTTAAAAAAATAAATAAAAAAAATATGGTCTGCTAAAAGTATTACTCGAAATCGCCTCATATGGCTGAAGACATAACATAGAAGTTTTTCGAAGGTGATTAGTTGAATTAGGATAAGTTCAAATCGCTTCATAATGGTTGAAGACATAAGAAAGAAGTTTGTCGAAGTTGATGGGAGACTAATTTCTACAAGAACTGTGCTACAAAAGCTAATTAATCCTGATTTATGTGTTCACGGTCCTAAAAATACGTTCTTAAGCGATCAAGAATGCGGTACAAAAGCTTGAAGTGATTTAAGAACATAAATCTTGAACTGTAGACGACTAGAAAAATGTGATTTCTAAGACGGTTTTAAATTTAATATATCCTGGTACGTTGGAATTTTGACAATCCGCTAGCGGAATGATATGGGTATGCTTAACCGCTAAAAGCTTTTAGAGACCTTTACTTTACCTTTTAGAGTTAGTTAGTTTTAGAGGACTTTAGGTGATTTATAAGAATGACTCTGCTTCTTGTCTCAAGCGTAATTGATCATTAATAATAATTGATATTTTTTAATAATTAATAATAAACTCAAACCTTATTTATTTTCAACAGATAAAAAATTGTCTTAAAGACCTTGGAACTCAAACCCTGTTTTGGCTTGACAGTAGTCCTAATCCCAACGCAATAGAGAATTTTTGATACATTATGAAAGCTCGAAACAGAAACTTTTAGATTTTTTAGAATTTGTTATTATCAATGCCGTTCCGAGTAATGGTGGTCATAAAGCCGAATGGAAGTGCTAGAAAATATTGAAAATTTATTCAAAATTTTATAATAAAGAATGGAATTTTTTTATAAATTTTCCAAAACTAAAATTTAACCCGATATTCTTCAGGAACTTTTTGTCATTTTATAAAAGTACTGCACAATACATCAAAATATTTTGTTCGTCCTTGACTTATGGAGCCTAAAGTATTAACATTTTTGAGCAGACATAACATATGGTTTTTCGAATTGTGAGCTCAGATTTTAACCCGGTGAAAATGTTGGAATGTTGGAGACTTAATACACTGGCCAAAAACATACAATAAGAAAAGAAAACCTTCAAAATTTAAAAGAGCTTTTTTTGGCATGCCAGCGGGAAGTGAAATATACTTCGTGTTTTAGTACAAAATGAATACGTATGCTTCACCTCTTGATGGCATGCAAAAAAGACAGTTTTTTTTTTAAATTTTGTAGGTCTTTTTGGCACTGGTCATCACTGCATATCTTTTCAAATATCATATCATACCTTTTCAGTCACCGAATCGTGAAAATAGTCAACACTATGCGGCACAAATGCTGCCTCATCATCCTTGGAAGGCAGCACCATCGTCACTTTGCCCTTGTCCGCAACAATACGCAGGATCTCAACCATTGCGGTAACCAAAGCTTCCTTTTGCACATCCGCATTGGGCAGCAACGCACTGAAAGCATTAAAAATTATATTTAAAATTAATTGACATAAATTTGTAATTAAAATAGTGTCGTGGGATTACACTGCTTAGTATGGTATACTAAATAGTAGCGTCATTAGTTTTTTGCCTAGAGTTACGGGGATCAAGCAACCAAAAAATCCTGTGTAGATTATGTCACAGTCTAAGACTAAGACTTTGAAATGGAGGAAACAGAATTTTCAACTTGATGCTGATGTATCATGTAATGCTAGAATTGACCATTACGAAACATTGTATTTATCCGGCAATATGTAAAAATGTTTTTCTATGATAAAATCACCTAAATAATTGTTCAAGAAACTAACAAAGTTTCTGTTCTGAAAATTGGTGTATGCATATGCGTATTATGGAAAGAAATTAAGGAGTATTTTGGTTTTCTTTTATGTATGGACGAGTTAAAATTTGTATCTTCATGCACCATGTTGTATGAGTACAACAATTTTTAAAATATAAACAGCAATTCGAATGGTGATGAACCCATTGTTTCGAGTTCTTTGATTTAATTTGGAATAAAATTATCAGTTAAAAAAATTTTGTACGGGAAAGAGTTAACAAAACAAGATTTCGTATTCAATCTCGAAATCTCAATAAAAATCATAGATGCATTTCTTAACGACTTCCAGAAGTACAGTGTGTTCAAGAAGACATTTCTCGACGAAAAAAAAAATCGAAGAGCTTTGTTAAGAAGTGGAATCAGTACTTCACAGTGCATTAAAATTTGGAAGACCTAGCAAATCGTGATATTTCAAAGTGTTCAAAAAAGCAAGATTTGGAGATTAAGCGTCATTTCGATGCTTTCCCATCCTTATTCGACAAAAGTTATGAAAAAAGGAATAGATGCGTGCATAAAACAATAAAAAACCGTTTGCAGTTTCAGATCAATCACCGAACCACAATAACAAAACCATTTTTAACGCAAATAAAATCGAGAAACGGCAATTCTGACCAAATTAATATTTGGACTACGATTGAAGCTCAGTATTAATCACGGATGAGTCTTCTTTTTGGGTGTTCAATACTATTAGCAAAGCTCCATGTTTGCGGGTGCTTCTCACTACACGGCTTTGGAAAACTAATTGAGTACAAGCAGAATCTGAACGCACAACTCATGACTGAAATATACCAACTTGGGCACCTTCTTTCTGTGGTTTCAAGTGGTTTGGAACGAATACAAGAAATTGGACAGTACAAGAGTATAACGATCTGAAGCGCTGCAATCGCTTGTGTACTGTTTGGAAGCAGGAAAATGGAATAGGAGTACTTGATTGGCCTTCTCAATCGCCGGATGCGAATGCAATAAAAAATGTTTGGGCAATTATGAAGCTGAAGCTTCGACAAAAAAAAATATATATAGCATTCACCTGCTCAAACGCCAACTTAAGGCAATAATGCGCAGTTTTCCGCAGACAAATTCGTCGAAAGAATGTCTTCTCGGTGTAACGCTATTATAAGGAACAGAGGAGAGTGAACCTCCAAACTAACTGCTTGACGTAAAAAAGAATATATTAAATTATAAAAAAATATATTGTTGTTTCTTTTTAAATCATTGATTTGTTGGACTTTTGCGGTGGACTTTTGTGGTCCATCTTGCACACAATGTATATTTACCAACTGCAAATTAAAAATTGAAGGGCTTTTTGCGAAACATTAAATTTAATAATATCGAAAATTATAATTTAATTTTTACAATTTTGAAAAATATTTAAAAGTATACAAAACTGGAGTTGTGCACCGGACAGATGTGAAGAATATAGGATACTATTACAATCTTTACGTTGGGCGTTGGCAAAGCACTAAGAAAAATAATGGCCGTTACAAAATCGATTTTTTGTAGTCATGTGGCTATAATCACGTTTTTGCACTAAGAGTATGTATTATAAAGAAATTTAAGAACATTTATTAAATTTATCATGTTATTTTACATAAGTATGTTATAATTATTAAAAATTATGTTATGTTTATTAATGTTTACTTAATCATGACTTTTACTTTCGAATTCTTTTTTTTGTTTCAACTTTTAAAGCATTAAATTTTGTTGATTTTTCAAAACAGCTAAATTTCTTTCACCTTCTTTAATTTTTGATTTTAGTTCTTATTTTTTTTTATTTATTACATTGCAAATTTATTTAAAATTTTGTTTAAAATAGTTAATAAATTTAACTTTTACGATATTTTTTTCAAGTTCGGGGTACTGAATAATTCCTTTTTGTTTTTTTTTTGCATTGATGTTTAATTTAATTTTATTAATTTTATTGTTTCTTGGTTGAATATATTTAAAGCGGGTTTTATTAAAAATTTCGATTCTACGCGTTAAATATTTTGGCGTATTTTTAATGCTCTTGTGTTTATTTTATCATTTATAGTGCTTTTGTTACTTTTCATTTTTCAGAACTTTTAACATTTTGTATTAAGCTTATGCTTAAATTTTTATCCACGACTTAAGCAAATTTATAAGATTTTCTTTGTTTTTTTTTTTTAAATTATCGACTTTTTATACTGTAAAAAGGGTAAAAGATAAAAGGGGGATAAATAAGGCAATAATAAGGAGAAATTTTGACCTTCGTATTCTATTTTAAGTATAACATAACTATTAAAAAAACTCACTCACTCTTGATTAGATCTTCCGCGCATCTGTCGACGTCCGAAGAGTAAATGTTTCAATATAAAACCCTGCACCACGGAAAGCAGTCCACGCGTAGCATTACGTGGAGAACGTAGCCCATAGGCCAGCTCTTCTTTGGGAGGACCGAAAAGCAAAGGAGTTTGAGTCCACTCAGCACGCATCGGAATGGCAGCGGTGCCAAAGACCAATTGACGTAGTTCCTGTATAAAAAAATTGTAAGAAATTTTAAATTTTAAAAAATTTAAAATAAAAAATTTCAACTTACAGTAGCCAACTGGGGCGTTATGGGCGTGCCGCCTTCTGCCGAATAATTTGCATACATTTTGAATTGAATTTATTTTTTTATTTTTTCTACAAAATTCTGCACACTTTTGAGAAACGTTTGAATTGAATGGCTGCTCGTAGCGAAATGATTTCAATTCTTTATTCACTCAAGTAGGCAAGCAGGAGAAGACAAAAATATCCTTTTGAGTTGAACATGCATATACGTTTTGATGTTATTTTTTTGTTTGTTAATTTGTGCCTGTTTCCAATAATAATTTTTAATTTCTTCCTAAAGAGGAACTGGCTGGCTGTATGCCCGTATATGTCAGCAGTTATTCAGTGTGAACTGATGGCTGCACGAAAAGTGAAAGTGTTGAGGAACGAAAGAGGATTTCAACGATGTGTGAAAAATAACTCAAGTTCAAACATGCAATGCCAATAAAACAAAAAAAAAATAAATGCACAGAGGAAAATAATACTTTTAGCCAAATTCGTGCAGTATTCAAAGCATGTTTGAGGTATTTTTTGGTATTAAGGTAATTTTTGAAACTCTGTATTACATATGTAATTGCACGAAAACTTGCAGAGCGCATTGAAGAAATTTTGTTATTTTTAGAGTTCCTGCTTTTTTATAAATGTAAGTTTTGAAATGAATTTTTTCAGAAATTTCAAAATCATGCTATGAGCTCGAGTTGTGGTAGAAACAACTTGCAGAGTTGCATTGCATTTACTCATTATAAGAGTATACAATTACTTTTTTTTAAGAAGTTCACTTCATAAAGGAAATAAAGGATAAAATTTGTATATTTTTGCGCAAAGCAGCACATGATAGCTCAAATCGGCCTTATGACAGCACAATATTTTTTAAAATTTTTTACCATATTTACATTTAATCAAATATCAGACAAATTAATTTGAAATCATTAAACATTTTTTTTCCAGTGCATTTATTACTACAGCTTAGTTTTATAGTTAGCTGCTTTTCGTATTTGCTCCAACTTCTTACAGTGTTCTTTGCGACCTGTCCTTCACATTAGCAGACAGTTGGGTGTTTTTAGCATATGATTTGATCCCATTAGAATTTTGCACGTATTGCTATTAAATGCCATTCAAACTCAAGCTACCGACATTTATGCCAACAGCGTTTGAGGCAAAAAATCATAACTTATAGAAAATATGTCAAAATCGCTTATTTAATGCTTAGCTATAAATGAGCTACAAATTTAGAGTTTTATTTTTAGACTAGTTAAAATGCAGGCATATCGCAAAAAGCTCTTTTTACACTTTATGCACTTATGTTAAGTGTTTTACAAATAAATTCAAGTTCTTTTGAAGTTTGTTTTCTTAAATTTTAAACGACTTACAGCAAAGTTGTTTCTTTTTTAATGACTCAAATTATATTGAGTGTTACCATATAATGCGTTGCGGTTCTTTGAAATCAGCCCAAATAATTTCCTTTGTAAAGAAAACATAAAACGTAGCTGCATTCAGCATAATATAGTAGCATAATTCGAGCCATGGTGTTAGCTTGTTGCCACGCTGTAGTATCGGACGCATGTTGAGGCGCATCACAATGTATGGTATTAGAAAATAGCGCAATTCTAATAAACGCTGAAAGCACAGCGTCAGTATAACAGCTGTCCAAAACATCAGCTTAAAGCTGTCGCGCATATGCTGCAAGCCAATATAAAGCAACGCCAGTGTTAGCACATAAACCGGTGTCATGGCATATTTGAACCAGCTAAAACGTCCGTAAAGTCGATTCCATATATAAAAGGTGTAATGTCGATTATCAGCCAGCAGATAAGGATGCACCAAAGTGTTCCATTTAACAATCAACAGACAGACGCCAATGAGAAAAAGCGTTATCAACAGATTACGACGCAAAAGTTGCAAAGCGGCACGCATTTGCCAAATGCTATGCGTTAGGCTGAAGAAAGCGCTAAATATGGCAAAATAGAAGAGCTGTAAATAAATAATAGCAGCTCGCATCAAATCGATAGAGAAATAAAGCATTTCATTCAAACCTGTGGCAAATGTAGCGTAGCCTTGTGTGCACTTTTGTCACCTACCACAATAGAGCCATTTAAGCAGACAAAGGCTATAAATGGCAGCATTATAATCAAATAGCAAGAGCCTTTAAGTAAAACATTCCAAATGCTTTTGCCAACCACACGAAATGAACTTAAAATATTCAGCCAAGTCTTTAGCAAATACAACAATACAATTACATTATTTATTAACTATTAAATAAAATATTACCTTCAAATTAAAGAGCGCAACATCGGTGGCACGAATTTTGCGTGCTAATACATAGTTCTTGGTTAGCTCATCTAGCGCCATTATGCAAAAAAGCATGCTCACCCAGACGACATTGGTCTGACGCATCAAAACGCTGGCTGCACCTGTTTCAGTAAAAAAAAGGAAACCTCAGTTAAAATTTGTTTTTATATAAAATGACTCGCGCACCAAACACTGCTGCCTGCAGATGTGCCTGCTTGTCCCAGTTGTAGTACATCAGCAGCACCGTTGTCAGCGAAAGTGCATCTGTATAGTAGACATGACTGAAGAAGTATAGCGGCGGCAGCGCTGACAAAGTAAAGGCATCCAAAGCTGCCAAAGCAGTATTGCTGCCGCCCAACTTGCGTCGTCGTAGCTTATAGAGCACCACAACATTAACTGCTGCTGCCAATAGCGATATAAGACGCAGTCCTAGCACTGAGCACAAGTCGAGCGGATTCAGAATCAAGGAGAAAAGATACAGACCCGGAAAGGTTGTGATTTTTGGATCCCACTTTGAGGTTAGAAGTTTACAGGCTATTAATCTTAATGTAATGTTAAATATTGCTACCAACCACTTACCACATCGAACCGTTTGTTGCAGAAATGCAGACCCTGTCGCAGATGAAACTCCTCATCGATTACACTTTCCGTTGTGGTTAGTACACGCAGAAAGAGTGGCAGTGAATAAGCTAGGAAGGCGATGGGCAGCACAATTGGCCAAACATAATTGTGCATGATTTGCTGCTAATTGTAAAAATCGAACCTATACCGTACTGTTCCTGTGACAGAGATTATCTCTGCCTGTGAGCTGGCTTTTAATTTATTTTGTTTACAAATTGCCGGCTTCTAGCAGCCAGGTGAAAACAGCTGTCAAATGATTGCATGCCAAAAGAACTGCCAGACTTGAATTTTTAGATAACTGCTGAAAAGATTGCTTTGAAACGTGTTCTGTGCCAAATACGCAATTTAGTAACTAAGATAGGATACCATGTTATGCAAGTATTCATGACAACAGCTGAAATTAAACCTTTATACAGGGTGTTCCATATTATGGGACATCTTATGTGTCATGTTATTATTTTGATTGCAATAACTAGTAAAACAATAAAGTAGTAAATAGAAAAATCGATTTTTCACGAGAAAAAGCTGCTCTGAGCAAAATACAATAAGGGTATTCATGCAACTGGGCAAAACCCTTATAAGCGGTATAAACCGTATAAGTTTATTCTCCTTATAAATGAACTGTCAAAGTTTGTATGAAGAAGCTTTTGCACAAACCAGATGTCTTTGCTCAACGATTTAGCTGGGCAAACGAACAGGCAAACTTATAACATCAATCAGCTGATTTATTTTACTAAAGCAAAAGAAAAAATTAGAAGCAGGAGAAGATATAGTCAAAATTGTAAAACTAATTAAATAAAATGGAAAAGGTAAGAATGGAAATTTTGTGAATTGAAGGAATTAAAAAATATTTATATACTTCATTTGCAGAAAGCAAACCCTGAACTTGCAAACAGCTGATATATGATGCAAATGCTCAATCGACTTTTAAGGGATGCTCATGCAACCTGCCTGATAAAAATAACTAATTGCCCAAATTATATTCTTGCCTCTTTGCATGAATACCCTTAATGTTTAAATTTAATAAGAGAAATTGTTTTTAAAAAAACGACGTCTTAAAATATACTAAATATTTTAGTATTTTTAGTACAGTTAGTATAGAAAATTGCATTGAAAGTTGAATTTTGTTAAAAAAAACTTTTTTTTGACTTTAGGTTCTCGTTACTTTTTTAGATGTGACTTTATGGAAAAACTTTGTGTTTATATCTTGAAAGAAATTTATTTTAATTTTTAAAAAGTCATTATGTTGGGTAGTTGTTGTAGAGATATGTTAGTTATGAATTAAAACGTAATGAAACCAATGTTTTTTGTTTCTCCCTCCTGTCTCCCTAGGGGGACGTTTGCTACCACCCTGACCCAGACAATTTTTTGCTCGCATCATGATGGGGAATCATGCCCCGCATTATTGTCCGCTAGGTCTGGGACACCCTGTTTATAAAACTACTTTTCAATATACGGCTGCCAATAGAATAAAAAGGTGGTCTCATATGGAACAATAAAAGTGGGTTTAGAGATGCATTTGCTGTGTTCTATGAATAATTCTCAGTGCAGAGCAGCTGAGTCGTCAAATATAATTTCTAAGCAGATATTTGAGAGAAATTAAAGGAGCAACCTCGAAGAAACTATTGTCAAAAGAAATAAAATTATGATAGAAGTCTGAACAAATTTACTAGTTTTTATTAGTATTAGACTATACAAATTTGTAAGCAAAGAACCTATTTGATACATTTGTAGTAGAAATTTAACTTTTGCCTTGTGAAAAGTTTCCAAACTTTCTTATGATTGGGATTTATTATTATATCATTAAAAAATCGACATTTATTATTGTGGACTTGTTAAAAGACATGTTGAATTTAACAATTCTATTGTCAATTTTGAAAATTCAAAAATTCAGCAGAGAATTCAAAAATAAATGTTTGTGATACCATGTTAATCAAAAGAAAAATAAACATATATAAAATTAATTAAATTTTTATAAATTAATGAAAAACTTTTTGGTTTACAAGATAATAATGTGCATATGTCAAAGGGACATACAACATATTTGCAAACATTGGAAAATTATTTTGAGGATTTTTATGTAGTTATCGATCTTTAAAAAAATTTAAACTTACACACTTTTTGCGCTTTGTCTTAGAAATAAATAAAGGATAGAAAAACGATATCAAAACAGTCTGACGTCACACAGTATTTCTGCTAGGCTTGCACGTTTTGACGCGTAACGTTTCAGGCGGATCACATAAAAACCATGATTTGTTTTTTGAGCCAAGGATTTCAGGTATCATATAAAAAGGTACTTTCGATAGTCTTTGCATGTTCGTAATTTGCCAAATTTAAATAAATTGTTGCATTCAGCATTTTTTTTTGTGCAAAAGAGTTATTTAATTGTAGTGTTGGTAAAATTAGTTGGTTGACTTTCACAAAATAGCTAACTTTGTTAAGGTTGGCAGACTCATGTCGTATAAAATGGGCTAGTACAGTTTTAAGTTCTATCCAATTGTTCTTTTGTAGGTTTTCTCGACTGAACAAAAAGATATACTAACGACCATTAAAAGATGTTTCGATCTTTTTTGATTAAAGAGGTGACAATACAGATGATGATAAAAATGTTGATTTTGGTATGATTTGTATGAAAGCAATGCCACGTGAACTCAGCCGTTCAAATTCGATTAAGTACAACATCTGCCATGTGCTAATATGCAGATTTACTTAATTTTTTTACGAATGTTTTATATTTTTAATGCCCTTATGTATAAATTTTATGTGTCCCAACTTGTACAGCAGTTTTTGTTTTCGTACAAAAAAGTTTTCTTCATTAGATCTATTATTTTGACATGTTTTGGTTTACTTTTGACAGTTATTTAATATATATAATTTTTTTTTGACGTTTAAATATTGACAAATCATTTCATATTAAAGGAATTTTATGTATAAAAAAATGTTATTTAGAGGTTTATCATCTTCAATTTTGCTTACAGAATTGGATCTTCCTATGAAATAAAAACATTAGCTTGAGTAAAAAAATTTTAAGATTTTTTTTTAGTTTTTACGAAACATTCAAATTTGGTCATAAAGACAGAAAAGCGCAATTGTTTATGAAAAGACAATAAGACGTTATTTAAAAAAAAATATAAAAATTAAAATAATTTTTGTGACTTCTTGAACTCGGAGCCTAAATTTTGGAATCCATGAAAATAGGGCTTTTAGACACTTTGGTAAATTTTTAAAATCGAAGGTGGTCAATCCGTATGAGTTACTGTTATAAGTTTTTATAAAAAGTAGATTTAATTATCTATTTTGTGATAGCGTTCATCAAACTCTGTTTTGCTTCGAATAAATTAATTATTTTGATTCTATCGCTGAGCCAACTCCATTATATTCAATTTGTAAGCTCAGATAGGTAGCACGTATTACATGAATGCTCAAAACATATTTTTGACAATAAAAAGAAAGATCGTTTCTTTTCCGACCGAAAAAGTTTTCCGACCGCTTTATTCTGTTATCAAGTCATGTTCTGTTTAGTCCTATCCGTAGAATACTTAATACAGGATATGTGGAATACCTCTGTTTTGTAATACAGATTATAAGTGAACTCTGTGATCGTCAGATTAATCTTTGACAAATGTTTTTACAGAACTTATGTGTGGAATTTCAAATGTGTTGTCTAGTATTGATTATAATTTAGAAATTTTGTCACACTTATGTTCAGTCAAATATTTAATAGAAATTCTTTTCCAAAAAGTGCTAAAGGTGAACCAAAAATCTACCTTATGAGCTAAAAAAATGACAAGTTGAAATTTTTGATCGCGATCTTGCATAAAAATTGTGCAGTTTTTTACTTTTATATTAATTTATATTACTTACGTGATTACCCTTTATATGTTTGACTACAGTGAAAGTAACTTTATGTCATGTACTTAAATTACAAACAATTTACTCTAAACGAAAATAAACTCGTTAATGTATACAAAATCGTAATTTTTATTAAAATTTCTCGCTTTATAAAATTTTTACAACATAAAGTTAGAAATTAAAGTTTAAATTTATATATATTTAATTCAAATATTATAGGTATTCATAAACTTATATTTAATATAAGATTGACTAATTTGCTGATCTGTAAATCATGGGCGCCGAGCGATCGTTGGTTTTGGTTTGACGCAGCTTGACGGTAGCAAACTGTGATGCACTGAAAAAAAAACAAATGCAAATTTCAATTTTAAGCTCAAGTATAAGAAAATTAAAGAGTTTGCGCAAACCTTAAGCCAACATGTGTCTAGTTTTTACTGCAGTTGAAGATTTTCTATATATATTTAGCATATTTATTTATGGAATGCAACACAAAGTGAATGTTTAAAGGGTTTGTAACTACTAGGAAGACAGCTAGAACAGCAAGAATTTATGGCGTTTTCGATGTTTTTTTAGGCTGTACTGCACTTTTTAGAAATCAATTAAAATTTTACGATAGGCATCGCCGCCCTGGCTATAAAATATAAATTTATCAAAATTTTGATTTTAACATGAGATGATTTTATGGAAATGTATAGAAGTATACAAGTGAGCATGTGTATGAAAACTATATTAAATGTGTATGAAAAATGTTTTATTTAAGGTTTTACCAACGTTTGCAAACTTTTTTTTGTTTTAAGTTAAAACAATATGATTTATAATTATTGTAAGAATTTATGTGAACATACAACAAATTAAAATTAAAGAAAAATATACTTGTATAAACAATATGACAAAAAAAAATAACGATCATTAAAACGCACACATAGAAAAATAATGGCGTCGAGTTGTATAAAATAGATAAAAATATAATTAAATAATAATGAAACTGTACAAGATTGTTCGGCCAGCTAGCTTGACACACTTGTTCGACATGTGCAGTAAGTTAATAATGACATTTTTTTGTGTAAAAAATATATATGCGCTGCAATGTGCTCGATGTGTGCTGTTTTAAAACAGGGCATGATTTTTATGACGTGGTGCTGTTTTATGTGAAGTTAGCTCCGACATTGTTGTTTTTACTAAAATCGTTGATTGTGCCGCAATGTGCTGGAATATGCCGTTGTGAGTTTAACCCTTCATTGCATGCATTTTATATTTTCTTTAAAGAAGAAGTTGCCGCACGTGAAAATCATCAGACTAACTGTGTATTTTTTCTCTTTGATTGCTTGATGGACATTTCCAGTACAATGCAAAAAATAATTAAAAAAACTTCTCAGGCGATGTGTCAAATAGGGATTTTTAATATCATGAAAGCGAAAGATGTGTGTCAAGAACAAATTTATAAAATACGAATTTTCATAATAATATATTGACAATATTCTGACGTTATTTTTTTTTCAAACTTATGAAAAATTTTGTTTTATGCTTGAATATAGACGATATTTTACCGTTATTTTTTAAAATTTAAAAAATAATATTCAAGGCTTTTCTGCTTTATAAAATTTCCTTCTTAGCTTTAATATTTTTTAGAAGGAGAACAAAACCTGCTTCGAATGGCACATCGAGCCATATCTTGATAAAACTTCAGCCGTTTATAGCATAGTTAACGTTTTTGTTTTTCAAATAATAGGTACCATTTTTTTTATGGAGATTAAGAGCAACGAGATTAATCTAATTTCCTTCCGTCTTAATCTTAACTGTTTGCTCTTGCTTTAAAGATATAAACTTTGACATTTCGTTTCTTTTGTTTTGCTTGATTATTTACCTCCACATTGGCTAAATTCAGCATACTTCAAGTTACAACGGTTGTGTTAAAATTTTGAATATATTTATTTTAATTGTATGCATCCATCGTTAGTTTGCAGAGCTATTTGGCACACGACCTGAGATTTCGATAAATTGATAACTTTTCTGACGATTCACAAAGCAACCCATTAATCAAATATCAACGCTCACTTGTATCGCTACCTTTACAGTTGAGTACGCTGAATGTAGCCATTGTTATTATTTGTCATTTAGTACTTTACAGCGCTGCATATTTCAAGGAATAACCGCTATTGACAAGGTTGCAAGCATCTTTTGAGAAAATTACCAAGTAGATTAATTTGTAATCTCGTTTTGGAGATATTTAAAAGTAACTTCTTAAATATAGCTTATTCCAGCACAACTCGTTTTCACAACAGCATAATTTTCAAAATTTTGAAAAATTTAACCCAAAGCTTACATCACATAAAAACTTATGCTACACTCAAAAAAAATTTATTTTTCAATACAGCACTTGATAGCACACATTGGGCACATGATAGCACATATGCATAATTCTTTTAAAACAATAAAATGGCGGCCTTAACTTTATGCACATTGTTCGTCGCACTTTTTGCTCTCAGGTATACTACGTTAATCTCTTACTAGCAGAGATATACGAAAGCAGTGGTTGATGTGGTTAATGTTGCGTTGCTGGCAGCGGTTACTTCATTTTCGTATTTGAACCGCTAGATTTTTGACTGACTTGATTGTGCTGCTGCTGTGGATCCCAAAAGTCGTACCAAGGTCCATAGGTTTTGGAAAAGTGGCGCTCTTTGTCACTGCTGCCGCCGCCTCCTCCTCCACCGCCTCCACCATTTTCACGCGACTTTTGTTGCTTGCGTTCGAGCGTCATGCTGGATGTGGTCGTATTGCTAGACTTCATCAGTCGCGTTCTGGGCAAAATTGTTGCAGTAGGCGTGCTTAACGTAGAGTTGGCTGCCGAGTTGCGTGTCAGCGTGCTGCTATTGCCGCCGCCATTGCCATTATAACGGTCATGCTCTAACAGCTGCTCGGCTTGGTGCTGCTTTTGTGAAACGTTGCCGTTTTGTGTTGCATGCGTTGAAGTTGTCTTTGATTTGGATCTGTTGACTGTTGTTGGCGTCACCGCTGCTCTGAAGGTCTGAAATTCCATTTGATGTTGCTCCTGATAAGAAGCATTGTGCTGCACCTGACGTCGATGCTGTTGCTTTTCGTCCTTGCGCACCAAATGATCGTTGATGACAATGCAATCATAAGGATCCGAGCTGGTTGATTTAATCTCATCGGCATCAGTTTCATCTTCGCTGGTATAGTATTGTTTTAGTATGTCCTTGCGTTTGACGGTTTTCATAATCAAGCCGCCGCCACCGCTAACAGCTGCGCTGCCGCCAGCTTCATGCGGCAGATCATCGAAGAAATTGTTGACGTCGCTCATTTTGAGCGTGCCATTGTCATCGCTTTCACCCTCATCCTCGGTGGTCTGCAGCAGATCCATGGGATTGGCACGCTGTGGTGGCTGATGTTGCTGTTGGTGCTGTGGCTGCTGCTTGCCCGACTTATTGCCGGACCTTACATGCTCCGGTTGTCCTTTTTTCGCTTGACCATTATTGTTGTTGTTTGCAGCTTGGTTTCTCTGCTCATATTGTTGTGGCTTTTTGTGATTATTTGCCTCCGGCTCCCTCTGGCCTCTGCCCATGGCTTGCTGCAACATGGCTGTTTCGCGATACTCCTTCTGATATTCTTTTTGACCACGCTTGATGGTGCTCAAGCGCTCATTTTCTGTCGGATTCTCTATATCTATCTCTATGGTTTTCATGATCTTCATGCGTGATTTGGGCGTGTAGCTAGTGCGTGCGGTGACACGCTGCTGTTGCTGTTGCTGTTGCTGCTGCTGTTGCCCAGACACTCGCTTTAATGTGCTGCTCATGCCATAAATATTTTCATCTTCTTCCTCCTCGTACATTTCCATGCTGGTTACACTCTCCTTGCGCTGTTTCTCCAACGATGACGAATTGGAATGATTTGAATTGGAATTTGATTTGGTCAGTGTGCCATTTCTACTGGCATGTTGTTCCAGCTGACCATCCTCGTCATGCTGACCGCCGCTTAGCTTGCTGCTGCTGTTCTGTCTCGCCTCATCTTGACGCATTTCTTCAACTTCAGGGGCTACTACCAAATCGCGATGCTGCCAAAGTGACATGCCGGCTAGTATGTCGTCATGCCGTCCAAATTTCCAAAAAGATTTTGTGCGTTTAATACTGCTGCCGGAGGCGTGCAGTATCTCGTCATCACTGGCTATCATGTTGCCATCGTATAGCATGCCTGGTGATTTGTCGCCACCGCCACTACCACTACGCTGCTGGCGGTTGTCATCGAGCTGGCTGTCGATGCTATTGCGAAAATTGCGACTCAAAGTCCACGAAGCTACCTCACGTGGTCGTTGTGCAGTGTTGTCACCGCGACGTCTGGGGAGACGGTTTCAAAATCGGAATGATGGTAAAGCGAATCGGGTACGAGCAGGATGTGCCAATGAAACATAAAAATGGCGATGTACAAACAGAAAACATAAAATTGTTAACATGTAATGAGAAAAAATAAAAAAAAAAACAAAAATTAAAAATTAAAAGAAGAAAAATTAAAAGAAAAGAATAATTAAAATAGAAAGAAAATGTTAAGTAAAAATATGATGTGGGTTAGTTACAAGCGAAAAACAAGGTCAAGCAAACAAGTTTGGTTCACTTAAGTTCGAGTGGAAGTTAAGATCAGATACTCCTTATATAAAAAACCTATATATAAAAGGTTGAGGAGAAAATATAGTAAAGTGGCAGCAAAAAATGTTAATAAAAGAAGTTGACTACCGTTGTTACGGCATGTAAGTAACAAAATTCAATATTCGGATTTATCAGATTTTTGTTACGTATACGCCATGGTAGCCACACGGTTAAAAATCTAGGGCTAAATTTAAATCTTTTTTGGATTACATATAGGACACGACCAAAAAAAGATTACTTTTTAATCCAATGAAAAGTTTTAAATTTTCCAATCCAAAACGGACTTATTTTTAATCCGCAAAAAGTTTAAAATTTTTTAATCCAAAAAGGAATAATTTTTAATCCGCAGAAAGTATAAAATATTATAATCCAAAAAGGATTAGATTTTAGTCCAAAAAAATTAAAAACATAAAAGGATTACTTTTTAATCCACAAAGGTGAGAACTCGTGAGAAAAAAAGGTAAGAGATAATTCTCATATTTCATAAGTCTGCGAAGAAAAGTTATCCTTTGACCTCCATAAGCATGTATATATATATATTTAAAAAAGTTCTCAAACTTAATTTATGCTAAATTTTGCATATTTCTATACGAGCTAAAAAAAACTGATTTTTTTTTTGTCGCGTACTTTGAACTAATTTGTACTAAATCTTGCCAATATTTTATATTTTATAAAATGTAGCACTTTTTCATCGCGTTAGAACTCTTAGAATACATATTGGTTCTTTTTGTTTCTTTCTTGTTTTTCTAGTAATTAAAACCGTGCGAATGTCGCGTCAGTGAGCTACATAATATTCAGCTTTTCGCCATAGAAGAACTGTCAAATAAAGAGCTGCTTTTCGTTGGCTTTTCAGCCAAAAGGCCTTCGTGTGAACATATTATTATATTGCCATAAACTTCACTATATAAACATTCAGGGTATTCATGCAAATGGGCAATGCTCTCATAAATGATATAAACCGTATAAGTTTATCAGTCTTATAAATTAAATGTATGGAGAACCGTTTACACAAACCACATATATCACAAACCAGCAATCAGCTGTTTATACGTATTCTGAAAGTTGACTGTTAACAAGTTAACAGCTGACATATCTCTCCAAATGCACAATCAACTGATAAAAACAACTAATTGCCCAAAATACAAGCTTGCCGCTTTGCATGAATACCCTTATTATGTATTATGAAACACTGCTCAATGTAATAATGAATATAATAATATTTTGGTTCAGATTTTAAGAAACAATTTGTTTCTTTTAATTAAAAAATAAACTTCGGATGCTTTAACAACATTAACTATTATATTTAGCGTAAATTTCGTAGCAGTAGTAGTTTTCAATCTTAGGTAACATAAATAATTTTTCATGAAAATACTACCTTAATGTAAATTTGTAGTCCAAAAATAGTCTTAAACTTAAACTTTTTTGGATTAAAAACAAATTAAACTTAAGTATGGAATAAAAAATAGTACTTTTTGGATTAAAAATTCCTTTAAACCAAAGTTTGGATTAAAAACTAGTCCAAAATTTTTAACCGTGCACTAGCATATTTTACGCAAAATGGATGACATTGTTAATCTCTTATTTAAACGTTAGAAGTCAAAAGTAATTATGCAGAATTTCTAGTTTTGGCAAGTACTTTCACGAGAGATCAAGAGTCAAAAGTAATTATGCACAATTTCTAGTTTTGGCAAATACTTTCACGAGAGATTATCAAACCTAGATTAGAGATCTAGACATTAGCTAAAAAATAAACGCTGTGTAATTTATTGGGACTTAAACTATCCCAGTTAAAAAATTAATTAATTGTGTTGATTGTTAAACTATTTTGATAATCGTAACGTTAAAAAAAATAATAATTTGATCAAAAAATTTAAATAAAAATGCATCAAATTGTTTGAAATACATATAAAAAAGTGGTAAAAAGTAAAGAATCGTGTTGTTTGCTCCTTTATTAAGAAATATCCTGACATGGATGGAAATATGAAAAATAATGACATACCAATCATCATAATCATTCGAAAACAATTGTTCAAATTAGATTTTTCTACTTGATTTCAAATCAAGACATTTTTATACTGAACAAGCAGTCGTATTGATCTAAAGTCTTTAAGAAAAGAAAACTGTAGGACCGAACCTTGATCAAATTTAAAAAACAGAAAGATAACGGTTTCCCCAAGTAAAAGTTTTACTAAAGTTCTTGTTCAAAATATAAAAAGTTCGTTGTTTGCTTACAGTTCCTTAAAGTTTTAAACATGGCAGCATTTGATTTTCTTATAAGTTATACGAAAAATGTCGGTAGAGGGTTCTATGAAATATTCTGAATGAAGTTGAAAATGTGTTATATACATTAAGGCGCGTGATGCTTAAAAAGAAGTGGTTCTGACACAGTTGCTCAAAATAATTCTTGTTTTGTGTTATGATGATTCTCTAAATATTTCGACTCTAGCTATAGTCATCAGTGAGCTGGAATGGTTTGAATAACCCCTTAAAATCGAGTTTTTTGTAAAATTATTGGCTGGTGTGTTAGTTTTAAAGAAGAAGAGTAAGTTTTTTGTGGCTACACTGAGAAAAAACACATACCTTGCTCCGGTAAAAAATTTCTCAATTTTTGATAATAGCAATTTTCTCTTTTTCAAATAAAATTTTTTTCAATTAGAATAAATTTTCACATTTTCGTAGAAATATTTCTTTACTTCTAGGAAATGGAAACATTTCCATGTCTCTAATAATGATTTGTGCGAGTATTTTTCTCGCACAAAAAATTTCTCATTTATAGAGAAATTTTATTGAACATGAAAAACTTTTCTTATATTTTGATAAAAAATTCACTATGAGAAGTATTTTCTTCAATAAAAACAAATATTTTCTCAAAAAAAAAAAGTATTTTTCTCTAAAAACGATATTTTTTTTCTATTTAATGATAGCTTTTTATCATTTTTAGAGAATTTTTAGTATCGCAATTAGAGAATAGCATTCTCTGGAGCAAAGTCTATACCATTTTTCTCTAAATGTGATGCCTTTTTTATCATATTTCGAGACACTTTTTTCTGAGTGTATTTAATGAAATAAAAAAATAACAGTCCTTCAGAACAAGCCCGCTTTTTTAATCAAACTAATGAAATTGGGCCTTAAGAGTAACGCAGTCAATAGTGCACAACCCTTTTTAATCTAACCGAATTTAAGATTTAACTTAATTAAAGAGAGAAAAAAACACATACCTTGCTCCGGTAAAAAATTTCTCTATTTTTGATAATAGCAATTTTCTCTTTTTCAAATAAAATTTTCTTCAATTAGAATAAATTTTCACATTTTCGAAGAAATATTTCTTTACTTCTAGGAAATCGAAATATTTCAATGTCTCTAATAATGAAAAGTATTTTTCTCGCACAAAAAATTTCTCATTTAGAGAGAAATTTTATTGAAAATGAAAAACTTTTCTTATATTTTGATAAAAAATTCACTATGAGAAGTATTTTCTTCAATAAAAACAAATATTTTCTCAAAAAAAAAAGTATTTTTCTCTAAAAACTATATTTTTTTTTTATTTCATGGAAGCTTTTTATCATTTTTAGAGAATTTTTAGTATCGCAATTAGAGAATAGCATTCTCTGGAGCAAAGTCTATACCATTTTTCTCTAAATATGTTGCCTTTTTTATCATATTCCGAGAAACTTTTTTCTGAGTGTATTTAATGAAATAAAAAAATAACAGTCCTTCAGAACAAGCCCGCTTTTTTAATCAAAATAATGAAATTGGGCCTTAAGAGAAACGCAGTCAATAGTGCACAACCCTTTTTAATCTAACCGAATTTAAGATTTAACTTAATTAAAGAGAGAAAAAAACACATACCTTGCTCCGGTAAAAAATTTCTCTATTTTTGATAATAGCAATTTTCTCTTTTTCAAATAAAATTTTCTTCAATTAGAATAAATTTTCACATTTTCGAAGAAATATTTCTTTACTTCTAGGAAATCGAAATATTTCAATGTCTCTAATAATGAAAAGTATTTTTCTCGCACAAAAAATTTCTCATTTATAGAGAAATTTTATTGAACATGAAAAACTTTTCTTATATTTTGATAAAAAATTCACTATGAGAAGTATTTTCTTCAATAAAAACAAATATTTTCTCAAAAAAAAAAAGTATTTTTCTCTAAAAACGATATTTTTTTTCTATTTAATGATAGCTTTTTATCATTTTTAGAGAATTTTTAGTATCGCAATTAGAGAATAGCATTCTCTGGAGCAAAGTCTATACCATTTTTCTCTAAATGTGATGCCTTTTTTATCATATTTCGAGACACTTTTTTCTGAGTGTATTTAATGAAATAAAAAAATAACAGTCCTTCAGAACAAGCCCGCTTTTTTAATCAAACTAATGAAATTGGGCCTTAAGAGTAACGCAGTCAATAGTGCACAACCCTTTTTAATCTAACCGAATTTAAGATTTAACTTAATTAAAGAGAGAAAAAAACACATACCTTGCTCCGGTAAAAAATTTCTCTATTTTTGATAATAGCAATTTTCTCTTTTTCAAATAAAATTTTCTTCAATTAGAATAAATTTTCACATTTTCGAAGAAATATTTCTTTACTTCTAGGAAATCGAAATATTTCAATGTCTCTAATAATGAAAAGTATTTTTCTCGCACAAAAAATTTCTCATTTAGAGAGAAATTTTATTGAAAATGAAAAACTTTTCTTATATTTTGATAAAAAATTCACTATGAGAAGTATTTTCTTCAATAAAAACAAATATTTTCTCAAAAAAAAAAGTATTTTTCTCTAAAAACGATATTTTTTTTTTATTTCATGGAAGCTTTTTATCATTTTTAGAGAATTTTTAGTATCGCAATTAGAGAATAGCATTCTCTGGAGCAAAGTCTATACCATTTTTCTCTAAATGTGATGCCTTTTTTATCATATTCCGAGACACTTTTTTCTGAGTGTGCCTAAGAAGAGTCTAATTCACTCGAATCACCCTGAGGTTCGGAAAGGTCAATGATACTGATTTTTTTAACGCATAACTAATTTAATCCATGAGTTAATACTAAGTTAAACTAATTAAAGTTTTAAATCTTTGTCCGGGTCTGACTGGCAAAAAAGGCATATTTTCACGATTTTTTTTCAAAGATTCTTCTTCAAAAATAATGCAATTTCGTTTATCTAAAGGGTAATACAATAAGAGATTCCCACTATGTTTTCTACATAAAATTCATAGAAATCAGTGTTTTGATGCAAATATTTATTCGGAATGTTAGTTTGGTTTCTACAACTGCATGTTTAAAAATTATTTCCTTCAAATGTTGCCCACGACTAGCTCTGAAATGGTCCAATCTTTAGGTCCAATTTGCTCAAGTGTAGAATGTTGATGTATGTATGCGGACTGCTATATTCACATGCGAATTTGAATTTGAGGCATGTGTTATGCCTTTACTTCAGTCAATTCGAGTTAATAAACAATCTCATTCCACAAACATCTCTAGCACCAACTATAACTTCTAAAGTTGTATATATTGATTAATTGTAATTTCAGTTGATTACAAATGAGGAAACAATTAAACAAAGATAAAAGCGTAGCACCATGGCTAGCCCGGGATTCGAACCTGGAACCTCTGGGTTGGCAGTAGCCAAAGCACGCTAACCATTTGACTATCCATGCCACAAAAAGGCAAGCGTTCTGCTTCGCACCTTATTTCGCGCAAACTGTTCATTCTTGCCATTACAGTGCTTTTTTATGCGAAAAAATGTTCAGCCTAAAAGTATGCACACCAAATTTAATTGACATTTATTAGTAACAACATGTTGACGACGACTGCAACATAGCAACATTTGAGGTGAATGTAAAAAAGTTGTCATATCGTCTGCTACTCAATTTTTTTAAATGCGATTCGTCGTAGGTCGGGCTTTTATGTAGGTGTGTTATTATTTATCTAAGCTGTACAACTGTACAACATTCCCTGCAAACAATTTCAATCGCCTCAGAATCATCAGTGAATTGCTTGGAAGGTGAAACAATTACCGGCGAGCTCTTTTGAGAGTCATGTGGGTATCGCCGAATGCAAGCAGCTGAGCCTATAAAAACGATTCACCGGAAAGATTCGCCAACGAATTGCCGAGAGGAGCCTTAAGTGATTCGCTGGGAAGAGTCATGAACGAATAGTAGAGAGATTTACTAGTTTACCTTTTTGAATAATTTTAACGATTTTTTTCACATTGCTATGATAGATTTTGAAAATTTTCTAAAAAGCTATCTTCCAACAAGCACCGGATACTAAAGAATATTTTGAAAATTGTTTGATTTTTTTTTTAAATTATTTGACCGGGAATGAGCCAAGGAAGATTTTGAGAAATTTTCGTGAATCGGGAACTCGAAAACCGATCCATCATTTAATGATCCCAGGAATGAGCGAAGAAAAACTTTGAAGACATTTTATATCGCACATTCATAGCTTGGGCGAATGAAAGGCGATCCATTTTCCAACAATTGCTGATATGAGCGAAGGAAGATTTAGACTTGTTTTTTTCTTATCGCATATTTATCACCCATCAACCACCGGAAATGAGCGAAGAAGACCTTGAAATTTTTTCGAACGAAAAGCTATTCATCTTCCAAAACACCCTTGGGCGATTCGTTAATACATCAACGCAAAATCAATTTCTCTTCAATTAAAAGCATTTGTATGTCATTAAATTATTGTTCATCGTCGCTTCTGTTAAGATACTTCACTAAATTCTAAACAATTCAAGAAGTAATTTCTCAACAGCTTAATTATTAGTAAATTTTTTTAGCACATAAATTTAAATGTTTTTTATAAAAAATTTTTGCTGCCACTTTGTTTTCTTTTTTAGTCATTATTTTAACGAATTTTAGTTACAAGCTATTTTCTAAGCTACAAACACTACCACCCTCTGTGACTTACCGTATGGGTACTCTGCTCGATTGCTCTTCATCCGAATAGTCCACCTCGGGTTGTGGCGGAGGCTCATTGGCGAAACCACTGTCGTTGCTGCTATGCAACGAGGTCTTCGCCGCAGCCGGTTGCTTGCTGCCAGCAGCAGAGTTCATGTGATTCAAGGCGGTCTGTTTCTTGTTGGCAAGAAATCGGTTCTGTTGTATATTTTGTGAGGTCGATCAGTTTTATTATAACAACATTTTATGCTTATGTCTAACTTACATGTGCCGCTTGTGGTCCACCTTGGCTCTTGTGTGTACGTCGCTCTATTTGTGGTCCATCATTTGGCGCACAAAAGCTCTGCGATGTGTTCAGCATGCGTTGGGAGTGTGTGGCCGCTGGTATTGGAGCCGGTAGTGTTGGTGGCGGTCCAGGGCGTGGATTGGCGCTGGTTGTGCCGCGGTACTGTAGAGAGTAGACATTGTTAGCATAAATTTGTTAAGACTTTTTTTGTTTTTTTGCCCTACCTTCTTTTGATGCCGCAAATTGATGGTATCGCCAAACATGCGCGTCGGCGATGATTCTTCAGCGCTATTGTTGCGCCTGCGATATGTGGAATCGCTTTCCATGGCTTGATCGTGCAGCGTATCTGTCATGTAGTCGTTATAGCTGCGTACCGCAGCGCTGCGCTGAAACTGCACATTTTCGTAGCTGGTGCTGGGCTCTGTGATGGAATTCTTCTTTTCAACATTACCCTCGGCATTGGTGTAGGCTATGGGGAACCAGCCGAACATTTGAGTGCGTAGATTTTCGCCAAACTGCCAGCCCTTGGCTTTATTGCCAACCAAAGCAATTTTGTCGTTCTCCTCGAAGGGCAACTGATTTTCGCCAGAGGGCATGTAGGCGTAGAGCGCCTTGACCACTGGGCGCTGATCCCAGTTTTCATGTGCTTTTTGATAACATTTTGAAGAATATTTAAAAATTATCTCAAACACTTAAAAAAAGCAATTCGATATACTTACCAGCAGCTGTTGGTAGATTAAAGTCCGATTTGGCGCGCGGCAATGAGCTTTGCGAGTAGCTGTTGTTGTTATTGTGATGGTTGTAACCATTGTCTTCGTGCAGCGTGCGCATGTCTCCATAGGGCGCATCAACGCTGCGTGCCTTCTTGAGTTGTGTTTGACCCATATGGCTGGCATCATCCTTGTTGCGCTCCTGAAAAAACAAGGTTTGGGAAAAAAATTTAAATTTCATTTGAAATTTACTCATACAAATATTTTTGCTTTAATTTATTTCGACTCACCATGCGTTTGGAGTAATTAGCCTCATATGCCGTAGGCGGTATTATTTCGCGTGATGCTGCCACCTCTTGCCAACTATCTAAGCTGTTGTCAATTATCGCCTTACCAGTGCCATGATAGGCCATCCAGTGTTTGGCTATCGAACACTGGCGTTCCAAGACAAAACCATAACGTCGACGCTCTTGGGTCATGGCCTGTGGGTTAGAGTAAAATGTTAAAACATTGTAATATACAATATCTAAGTCAAGGTATCAAAGAAGTATTTTGTGATTAACGTACATTTTTGTAACTCTGTTCGCAGAAAGCGTCAAGCTTCTTTTTCTGATCCTCCAATAGTTGTAGACTCTGTAGAAAATTAAAGAAAAATTAGTTTTTATTTACAAGTTCATAGCAATAAAGATAAACTTGGACAATTTGCTCTATAATAAAGCTTTTCTCACACTCAGGGAAAAATAGCAACTTAAAAGTAAATAATATCGTTTCAATTTTACGTTGCTCCACTTTCAAAAAATCGTCTTTAAATTAACATTGAAAATCTTCAAATCAAATATGAAAACATTTTGATATTCAATTAGAAGTAGAAAAAATTTAAAATAAAGATGAAGCACTTTACCCTTATATTCAATGAAGTGTATCCTCTTCGAAAGTAAGTTGAAAATTACGTTGTTTAAATTTGAAGCTATAAAAAGTGAAAACGAAGAAAAGTATATTTGTCTCAAAGTGGACTACACTTCAATTTTAAACTTCATACTTTCGTGTATCAAAATAAATTATGAAAATAATTTTAATTTTCTGAAAACAATTGCGGAAGCTGGAAAATAAATCCTGTTGGAAAATAAAAAGTTTGTTTGTTAAAATAAAATCAGTGAGTGCAAAGTAAGACTTCAATAAAGAAGTAAATGATAACATTGGACTCCGGGCTGAATTCAAAGAGAAGTTGTTTGAATCGAAGAAGCATGAGAAAATTGTTGTAATATTTTAAGGTACAAATATATTGTTTGGAACTGGACATCACATAATTTACATTCTTACACAATACATATTTTAATTCATTTATTTTAGTATTGCTTAATAAATAGTTAATTTAAGTTATTTATAAAATATTCTCATGTATCAATAAAAGAAAAATTATGAAAAAAAAAATTGTTTGACTTATGTTTTCACCTTCCCTGTACCATTTAATATAAAAAATGTTGAAAATTTGATTCAAAGTGAAAATTACTTTGAATCATTAATGTTACAAGTGGAATCAAAGTATAAAATAATTTATTTCAAAGCTATAGCGTACTTAAAATAAACACGTAAGTATTTCAATTGAATAGGATTCCACTTTGAATTAAATCTAAATCGACGTTAAATTAAAGTGAAATAATTTTAATTTCAAAGTGTTTTATACCTTACTTTAAAGTGGAAACAACATCAAACTGGATATGTGTTTTTCGAAGTGGAAACACTTTGAATTGAATATTTTCGTGTTTGGTGCCAAATTGTTCCGAAAAATATTTGAATCAAAGTGGTTTTCTTTGATTTTACGTTGTTTTTTAGCTCAGTGCACCACCCAAATAATTTTCTCTTATCCTTAAAATAAAACCCAAAAAAATTTGCTATATCATCTGATCAAATTTGACCCGGATTGATTTTAAAAGTGTGGATAAGTCCATTAGTGTGAGTGTGGGCAGCCATATGTTTACGAAGCAAAAAGATTGTCTGGCGATTTAAACAATGGAACATGTACAAAAGGTTATGCTCATCATTTTCTTCGATAATGTGCCTTACCATGATTTCTTTCAAGCGGGTCAAACGGTCAATAAGGAATACTATTTGGCTGTTTTGAGGCATCTTTGTGAAGCAATTCGACATAAACGACCGGATTTGTGGAGAATTAATTGTTTACAGAATTAATTAATTTTTTCATTTTTTTTTCCTGATTGTGACTGTAAAAGATTGTGAATTTTTAGCTAAACGCGAAATAAAAGTAACCGCCCAGTTAACGTAATCACCGTTTTACGCTCTCCGTGACTTCTTTCTGTCCAGTTCAGTTGATTAGATGGGAAATATGTGAGAGTTGAGCTTTCGTAATGGTCACAAGTTACGGAACTGAGCGGTTACGTTCAAGTTGTAGGTGACGAACTAGGTTGTGGAAGGGCGTAGTTTTGGATAGATGCTTCTTGAACGAAAAATCCACATAGCTAGCAACTGGCACCGTCAAGGCGAGATGGAGCCACCTAATTTTTTCTATCTAATCTAGATTCTAAGCTTGAGAGGTCTTAAGAAGACCTTAAAAATGAAAGGTGCGTAGAATTTGGGTCCCACCACATTATAACCGTCCAAACCAACCTAGGGTATGAACCACCACCGGTTCACATCTCTAAACGAAAGGATTCTATGCAAGCCTACAGGTCGTTTATGATCCCTGCCCAGCCCACAACGTTAAATAGTCGTAGACGATTTACAAGGCTTCTTTGGCTCCACTGCCGATCAGTTCAATCTTACGAGACTACTTCGGAAAACGATCTCAAACCAGATTCTAACATTTCTATATCCCTATTAGGGGTGGAATAGTGATGTAGGGGTGGAATAGTAAAGCGATTTTGATACACAGGAACCCCAAATTTTGCTAGGTTTGACAAAAACATGCTTTTGAAAAAAAATCGGGGTGGTGTGGGGTTAAGTTGTGCCGCATCGGGGTTAAAGCTTGGTGAAAAGTGGAAAAATTAGACAACAACCCTCGCAACTAACCAAGTGCTGGCCCTAGAGGGGTACAGTGTTGGATCGACTCCCATTAAATTTACTTCTTCAAAATTTTTCCTAAGGGAGCGGAGGAAATTGGACCCTTCGCTCCCTGGGTGCGCCTAGAAGGGTAAAATGTGTGACTGACCCCCATTGCTTTTTTCTTTCCAACATTTTATCGCAGCATACTTACCCTATATTTTCAGCCCTTGAGAGGGCTCCTACACAATTTTTTATTTTAAAAAAAAAATAATTTTTATAAAATCGGCTTACATAGCTCCTAGGGTGCCTACCAAAAGGCTGAAAGGAGAGACCGTCTCATATTAACTTTAAGGTGGTAAAAATCCCAAATATTAAAAGACGCTGCAGTCAGCTGCAACGCGAGCCGTGCGCGAAAACTAAAACTTAAAATTTGAACAGGAAAAGCGTGAGCGTTAAAAAATTGAGGTGTACCTCGAAAAATATGTTAACAGGTAAAGCATCTGACTCAAAGTTTCAAGCCCGAAGCATCAACTTGTAGAGATGGAAATGTAGTTTTTGAGCAAAAATACTGAAAACCTCAACATTGATATGTAAATTCACTTTTGAAGCCATAAATGATGAATATGATATAACAACTCAAACTCAGATCAAAAAAATTTTCCGAACTCATCAGGTTTCTTTATAAAAACTTTTTTCTCCGAATCCAAAAAAATTCAAATTTTAAAATTAAAATTTTTTTCTTGATATTTCTTTTCCAAATTATATATAAATAGCCTTTTAGCTTCAGTACTTCCGAAGTTATAGCAGCAAACAGTGTGCAATTTTTTTGTTTACATCAATTAATCTGTATCGGTAAAGGGGGTCATTTGCCACCTGAACTCACACACAATTTTTTTTTCTTGTTTTGACCTAAGGAATACAAAAAACCAAAACAATAACTTTGTTCAGGAAATAACCTCTCTTAAACCTCCTACACTGCTTCCAGAAGACATTCTATAAATTCAATTGTGCTTCGCCTTATCGAAAAGTGCTTTCAGAAGGGGCTCTCATAACCATCTAAAAACTCTTGAAATTCACCTTCAAATAGACTTCCAAGAATGCTTCCATGGCATGGCTAATGCAAGGTAGTGGTTAAATAAAGCATTTCGTCTTATGTCTTCTGAATCATGGAATGCCTTATTAAAGTTGTCATGAAAAATACCTAATACAATCCTTTCATTGAAGGCCTCACAGAAATCTTTTTAATTGTTAATTCTAGAAGCACTTCTTGAGCAGACTAAGAAAAGCATTCCTCCCAATGACATGCATATGTCAAAAGAATACCTTCTGGGTATGAAAGTAGAAGGGATGGAACTCACGACTTTCCCTTCCACTTTAACTTCTTTTGGAAACCCTTTTTTTAGCTGGGACTGAATGAGGTTCCAGACAAGGCGACCCGATATCATGCGATCTTTTCAATTTCATCATGGAGGTGTGCATTGCAATCTTCTACAAAGGCAATATTGTACAAGACGCTCATCATACCTGTGCTTGTCTATGGCGCTGAGGCAAGATTGGTATCGCAAACAGATACAGCCGCTTTTAGGATGTTCAAAAGGAAAGTTATTTTCGAAATCGTTGTTCCTGTTCGATTTTGTGACGACAATCACCTCCTCTACCACCAACGCCAACACAATCACCTTCGCTATCACCCCGCAACGACATCTATCAGTGTTACATTTTACAATGTTAAATTATCGAAATATATAGATAATATTCCACCAAAAAACTTGTGTGTTTCAATGATTTTGAGGTTACCTTGCAAAAAAGTATAATTTAGATATTTTCTCCTGGTAGCTTGATTAAATTAATCTAGTGTTAACAGATTAAACTTTGTTGTTCTATCCAAAAACTTTGTAAGCTCAAAACGAACCAAGCCCTTAGGTAAACTAACATAGGTTTTTTGTTGATTTTTCTTCAGTTTTTTTCTCGGTGTACGCTGTCTGGATCTTGTATTTCTTATGGAAGAAGCATCTCTAGTGAAAAAGATGTTTGCGGCGAAAGCCGACTAAGTGGAAAACTATGGCGAGGAAGTTCTTACCACGCTTTGTGAAAAAAATTTAAGAAGAAGAGCACGAAGTAGAGGCGCCTTTAGAGATCAGGTGAAGTCGGCCGTAACCCAACCACGGGTTGTAATAGCCACCTAAGGTAAGTAAGATACTGCAATATCGCTTAGCGTTAGTATGTGAGAATTAACTTTTTATTAGACTTGCCACGCCTTCTTGTGGGCGTAAGAATTACAGACAGATTGTGACTAAATTATTAGTTAAATGTATTATGGACTTACTCGTAACTCTTTCTCCGTATTCTCGGGGCTACTTTTTTTCTTGCGTTGTTTCTTCATCGTTGTCATGGCCTTGTGATAGCTTTCCATGCGCACCTTGTGCTGTTGCAGGAATTTCTTCTGTTCGTGTTGAACAACTTTTGTATCCTTTTCCAGATTTGTTTCCAATGGCACCAGCAAATCCACGTAGAATGCTTTTAACTAGAGAAATTTTTGGAAATTAAAAATTAATATTGATTGAACCAAAAAATGAATGAAGAAAACTTACAATATTCATTTGTTGTTCTTGTATTTCCTTATAAACACTGACAACATTTAGTAAGGCGGCACCTTAGAAGAAAAAAGAGGCAAGCGGAATGAAAAAAGGTGTATTAAATTTAATTTATTATTATTAAAATCTGCCGTGTATCTAAAATGGTTTTGAAGTTGTGCCGTTTATCATTTTAATGAGCTTAGTTGAGGGCTGTTAAAGGTCGGTGCAATTTATCTATTTTTTATATTTACAGCCTAATTCTGTTGACTGACAATTGTGAATTTATTGACAAGTTAAGCTTTTATTTGCAGTTTTTTTTTCGTACTTGTTGTTGAAAGGTTAATTATTTTTTAACATAATATTTTGTTGCAAGCAATAGCTTTGCTGATGATGATCATTATGGACAGATAATGAGCTTTCAATTTAATTTCAGAATGAGCAATTTTTGCGCTTGTCAGTTTATTAACAATTGTCAATCAGCAGAATAAGGCGCTAAGTGACATTTAAAAAATTTGATATAAAATAAATTTCATTTATTGTTATGCATTTTTTAATTTAAAATTTAATAATTTTAAAATTTTTAAATTATTAAATTTTTCAATTTTTCAATTTTTGAACTTTAAAATTTTTAAATTTTTAAATTTTTAAATTTTTAAATTTTTAGAATTTAAATTTTTAAATTTTTAAATTTTTGAACTTTTGAATTTTTAAATTTTTAAATTTTTAAATTTTTAAATTTTTAAATTTTTAAATTTTTAAATTTTTAAATTTTTAAATTTTTAAATTTTTAAATTTTTAAATTTTTAAATTTTTAAATTTTTAAATTTTTAAATTTTTAAATTTTTATTTGTAAATTTTTTTTTTAAATTTTTTTTTTAAATTTTAAAATTTTTAAATTATTAAATTTTGAAATTTTTAAATTTTTAAATTTTTAAATTTTTAAGTATTTAAATTTTTAAGTTTTTATTTTTTTTTAATTTTTTAATTTTTAAATTTTTAAATTTTTAAATTTTTAAATTTTTAAATTTTTAAATTTTTAAATTTTTAAATTTTTAAATTTTTGAACTTTAAATTTTTAAATTTTTAAATTTTTAAATTTTTAAATTTTTAAATTTTTAAATTTTTAAATTTTTAAATTTTTAAATTTTTAAATTTTTAAATTTTTAAATTTTTAAATTTTTAAATTTTTAAATTTTTAAAGTTTTAAATTTTTAAATTTTTAAATTTTTAAATTTTTAAATTTTTAATTTTTAAATTTTTATATTTTTAATTATTGTAAATTTTTTCATTCTGAAATTTTTAAATTTTCAAATTTTTAAATTTTTAATATTAATTTTAATTTTTAATTAAAAAAGTAAATGCAGTTTATAAACAATGCGCTGTTAATTCAATAATTTTAAATTTCAGATTTAACAACATTTTTTTGTTTTTGTTGTTTGTTTTGTTTGGTTGACTTACCTATATCGCTTGTTGCACTTTGCTGTGCGTTCATTGCAATCTTTGCCAAAGCCTCGTTGAACAGACGCGATGATGAGGCAGCACCTGTAGAGCGATGGAAAAAGAAAATAAATAAAAATACAAAATGAAACAAGCAATAAAATTGCTATTTTAATTAACAAGCAAATGTGTTGAGCGTATTAAAAAGCAACAACATTTAATTTTAAAAACAACTCAAGCAACTGCCAAGTGATTAGATTTAAATTTATTTATGTATTTAAGCATGTAAAAATGTGTTTTAAACACATTTGTGTGTTTATGTAGATGTTTTTTTATTATAATTAATGTATGCTTACCGTGCAAAGCCTTAAGGTAACCCTTGCCAGCGGTAATGAGCTGCCGCGCACCCGGATTGAATTTCTCAAGTATGTTCTAAAAATAGTGAAGAAAAAACAAATACAAAAAACATTAGAATAACTTATTATTTTTTATAAAAATATATAACATAATAAAACAATGTTTAAACAAAACGATGACAGCCTGGCTAAGGTAAGGCGTAAAGAAATCTGAAGGTCTGGGTTTTGCCTAGAAAATACTACCATGTCTGTTTGTTTTTTTTTTTAAAACCATACAAATGTTTGTTTACAAGCCCTTAAAGTAAAGCTTCGTACAAGCGAAAGAAAAATTAATTACATTTCTTATATCTAAAAATTTTTGTTTGCTGACATTTAGCCTATTTCCTTGCCGCTCATTTAACTTAAACAAATATTTGTTGTTCAACTTCAAAAACTTATAAATGCAAAACATTGTTTGCAGCAAAATATAAAAACAAAATTTTTTCCCAGGCTTTGCAAAATTTAATAAATTAAATTAGAAGCAGCCAAAAGCTAAATAAAGTGCTTGAAAAAAATTTAAAAAAAAAATTAAAAACAAATAATAGCACAAAAACAACAACTAAATCATCAAATAGCTGCTCAGTATGTAGTGAGCTTTTTTGACACACAAAAAGCTTGCATTGTTTCTGAATGTTTTTCTTAAGAATTACAGCAAAACAAGCAAGCTGGAATTTATTAATTTATTACCAGCTCTCGTTAATGTTGTTGTAGCTGTTTTTATTGTTGTTATAGTTTTTTTGATTTATTTGAAATAATTAGCAGCTGGCAGCTAATGTGTCAACAGCTAAAGCAACCAACAACAAAACCATAAAAACAAACTAAAACTAAGCTTTTAGTGTTTGCACGGAAATTTACGATCAAATTTTTTTTTTTGCTCTTCAGAAAAGCGAAAATCTTTGCACGAAACAAGGCACAAATTGTTGTCCAAATTTAAAAGTTAAGCTTTTCTTTTTTTATGCCTCATTTTAACAATTGACCACTTCACGCCTTTTTGTGACCATCACTTTAGGGCAAATAAGTGTGACATTTCATGGCAAATGTTAATTTTAACATATAAAATAATAAAATAAAAATATATATCTTTCACATTTTAGTTAAGTCCGAGTTTGTAGCGTTCGTTATTGTCAAAACAATGAATATGCATTGTTTGTCAAAAATGTCATTAAATAGCATGGATATTAATTTTAAAATAACTTAATAAATTCAATGTGAAAAATAAAAATGCCATTAAATTTTTATTGCAGATTTACGTAAGTATGTTTGTAAGTGTTTTCATTATATTTCACAATAGCAGAAAATGTTTCGTAAAAATATTTGAAATTTATTCATAATATTAAGATAGTTTTTTAAAGCTTTAATTTATAGTTTTCGAAAAACTTAATTTTTATATCTTTAAACAAATAACATTTTATGACATTTTTACATTATTTTTATAGTTTTTCTTTTGTAAAGTTCTTGAAAGCAGGTCGTATTGCATAAACATTTGTATATTTCTGCGTTTAAAGATATTTTTATGATTGATATATTATGTCATTAAAAGTGAAAAATGTTTTTGTTGTCAAGCATCGAAAACTAGGAATTATTATCAAACATAAAATTTGAAATGTTTCGATAAAGCACCTTAGGATTCGAATAATTAGTTTTGACTTGAATTATATTATAAAGATAATCATACATATATTTAAATTGAAAGGAAAACTTGAAAAGAAAAGAAATTTTTAAAAATCCCGAGAATAAAAAAAAACAAATTGGCCATTTCATCCCTTGAAAGGACTTTGACCGAACTTCTAATGACCGAGAACTGGATCTACTTGTTTTATGCCGTCTCCGAACGGCTAAAGTTCATGTTCTCAAGAAACTTTTCATGGCATTATTTACTCTCTGAGGTTTGCCATTGTCTGCACCTCCACCTCCAAATCACCACCTCGATTTATCAGAAAAATTTTTATTGAAAAAAACTTTTGCCGCGACTGAGGATCAAACTCGGCCTCCGAGCATGCTTAGCCACACACTTAACATGCATGCCACGGTCTGCTTTTATTTATGACAAATGTAAACAGATCTCCCACAAATTGAGCAGAAAAATTTGAAAGAAATTTACTCTCTGAATATGTTGTCTAAAAATGGTAACGCGAGTTACTAACCTTATTTATTATTTCACTGGGTAAATATTATGGTACCACTGAACTTTTAAACCAATTACTAACATACAAAACCCATTCTTTTCATAAAGAGTACATTTATATTTGTTTATCGAAATAAAAAATGTAAAGCTTAATTTAACTCCATAAAACTTACTGAATGTAACGCGAGTTACCATGGAATTACCCTCCAGAGCTTTATTTCTCTGGAGTGAGTGTTGCGCACTCTTTTCATACTAAAATAATCAAGCTTATTTCATCTCTCTCTGGCACGGCAAATAAAGCTTTTTTTATAATTTTCGAGGCCTTCTTATTAAAGTATGTATACGTTTTTGGTCGAGGAGTAATAAGGTCTGTTTTAAGCTTTTACAAAACTTTTTTAAGACTTGACATGATTATATTTAGACTTTTTTAAGCTCTATTCTTTTTTATAATATTTTCAACTTTTAAAAAGCTTGCTTCAATGCAGTCGTCATTTTAAACAAAGTTTTTTTAGTTTGCTTTTAATATAACAAATAAAGCTTTGAACAAACTTTGGGCTTTTTTAAGCTATATTTTTACATTTTTTATAAAATTTTTCTTTTTATTTTTTAGAACATTTTCAAGCCTTTTTAAAAGCTTCAACCCAAACATCATCCGAAAAAAAGGTTTTCAGATTATTTTGAATGCTATTTTTATAGCTTTGAACAAATTTTAGGCTTTTTAAGCTATTTTTTTTCATTTTTGATAAAATTTTCAAGGTTTTTTTAAAAGCTTTAACTTAAACATCATCCCAAACAAAGCTTTTCAGCTTTTTTTGAATACAACTTATAAAGCTTTAAACAAATTTTAGAATTTTTTAAGCTATGCTTTTGAAGTTTTTATAACATTTTCAAGCTTTTTAAAAGCTTCAACTCAAACATCATCTCAAACAAAGCTTTTTTGCTGTTTTTGGAAATACCATTAAAGCTTTGAACAAATTTGAGGCATTTTTAAGCTATGTTCTTTCATTTTTTATAACATTTTCAAGCCTTTTTAAAAACTTAAACCCAACCAAAGCTTTTTGACTTTTTTTAATATAACTTTTAAAGCTTTA
Organism: Tetanocera ferruginea; assembly: GCA_958299015.1. Taxonomy (NCBI): domain Eukaryota; kingdom Metazoa; phylum Arthropoda; class Insecta; order Diptera; family Sciomyzidae; genus Tetanocera; species Tetanocera ferruginea. The sequence goes on from OY282644.1 coordinate 14,787,575, forward strand.
AACAAATGTATGAGTTTTTTAAGTTAAAGTTTTTCATTTTTTATAACATTTTCACGCCTTTTTAACAGCTTCAACCCAAACATCTTCATAAACAAAGCTTTTCAGTTTTTTTGAATATAACTTATAAAGCTTTAAACAAATTTTTGGCTTTTTTAAGCTATGTTTTTTAAATTTTTATAAAATGTTCATGCCTTTTTAAAAGCTTCAACCCAAACATCATCCCAAACAATGATTTTTAGCTTTTTTGAAATATTTAATACAAAGCTTTGACCAAATTTTAAGCTTTTTTAAGCTATGTTTTTTAATTTTTTATAAAATTTTCAAGCCTTTTTTAAAGCTTCAACCCAAACATCACCCTAAACAAAGCTTTTCTGCTTTTTTGAAACTACTATTTAAGCTTTGAACAAATTTTAAGCTTTTTGAGCTATGTTTTTTAATTTTTTATAACATTTTCAAGGCTTTTTTAAAAGTTTTAACCCAAACATCATCCCAAACAATGATTTTTAGCTTTTTTGGAATATTATTTACAAAGCTTTAAACAAATTCTAAGCCTTTTTAAGCTAAATTTTTTTAATTTTTTATAAAATTTTCAAGCCTTTTTAAAAGTTTCAACCCAAACATCATTCCAAACAAAGCTTTTTTGCTGTTTTTGAAAATACTATTAAAGCTTTGAACAAATTTGAGGCATTTTTAAGCTATGTTTTTTCATTTTTGTATAACATTTTCAAGCCTTTTTAAAAGCTTCAACCCAATCATCATCCTAAATAAAGATTTTCAGCTTATTTTGAATACTACTTATAAAGCTTTCAACAAAATAAAGACTTTTCTTACCTATATTTTTTAATTCTTTATAATATCTTCAACTTTTTAAAATCTTCATTCCAATCGAATACTACTTATAAAGCTTTGAACTAATTTTATGCTTTTTTAAGTTATGTTTTTTTATTTCTTTATAATTTTGATCATTTATGAATAAATTAATATGTCCACATGCGTCTAATATAAGAAATTTTTGGATTGTTAAAAAAAAAAAATAAATATGCCCAATCTAAAAAATTTTAAAATTGTTTGCTAAAATATGTCATATGACAACAATATTTTTAAATATATACAAAAAATATTAATATTATTTCCATTATATAGGTATAAAAGTCTTAGGCTCACTTTTATAAGTTCAAGCAAAAAGATTTATATATATGTACACATTACGAAAAAAAAAACTATCATTAAATGGTGGGTAACTCACGTTTCCGGACCATTTGCGTTTTTCGACTTCTTCTTACAAATTCCTTTAACTCTGCGAATTATTTCATTTGTAAGTCATAATTCATTTGTAAGTTTTCCGATTGCAAAATAAATACAAATTTATCGATAACATACCCAGCACACCATACCATGCTATCATATCAAACCCTTCAAATAATAGTTTTTTATTTAAAATAAGAAACAGTTTTTAACTTTTTTAAAATTTTGTTCATGAATTCAAAATAAGCTCGTATTTTCAGATCGATACGGGTTAGCGAGCTCAATTAATTTTCGACCAATTTTTACTGTAGGTCATAGAAGGGTATAGTTTTGCAGTCTTGAAAGGCAATTTACAATTTTTTAATACAAAATTGTACAAAAATTTTTGGCTGTGCTACACATATGTTTATTTTTCTTTAACTAGATTAAATAAACAAACGCATAGTTTTGTCTAATTATCACATAAGTGCTAAAAAACAAATATTTGGACAAATAAATGGACTAACAGCAATTTTTTAAGGTTAAAACATTCAAATTGAAATTGTTCAAAATTAAAACAATCACAAAAGTACGCATATATTTTAACCACATAAACGCTGTCATTGTATGTTTACGCCGCAATTGAAGCACAGCCTTTAAGCGCTACGCTTAAAACGGTTTTTTATATTTTAAAGGCACTTGACATGCGGCTAAAGTTGTTCCATATCTATTTTTATAATTTTGAAAATGAATGTGTTTTATTGTGAGCATGTGTATGTGTGTGTGTGTGTGGGTGTGCCTTGGCCAAGCCCAGCAAGGACTGCGCAATCGCACATAAAAGATGACTGATGAAGTGTAAATAAATGCTGCGGCACGTTTGCAGCACAGCAAGACAAATCGTTGACGAAAAAAACAATGAAAAAATTAAAAAACAAATTTAAATAAACAAACAACAACAACATTTTTCCAACATGAGGTCAGAGTTTTAATAAATGCAGTTTAAATAAATTTTAAGCTAAAATTAAGTTGTTTTGTTTTGAATAAACGTTAGTTAAATTAATTAACAACTACAACAACAACAACAACAACAAAATTTTATGCCATTTTTATTGCAACATTTTTAATTAGCACCATTAAGAGCAAGCAGCAGCACGCAAGCACAACAACTGCGGAAAAATAACTGCTTACCAAATTGAACAAGAATTCAACAAAAACAAAAGACTTAAGCGACAAACTTGCTGCATAGCTGACACACCTCCAAATACGTTGCAGGCAACAAGCATGCTAGCAATTGATTCCATGGTATGCCAGACATTCTAGGTGAAAATTAAAAAAAAAAATAAATAAATAAAAAAAAAACAACAACAACAATGACTAGCATGACATGCAGCAATAACTGGTTGTTTGTGGCTTAATTATTTTTTTGTTATTTTCATTTTTTTTTTTGCGTTCTGTTTTCGCCTGCATTTTCGCAACATGCATTCCACTGACCACTTCTGGATGAATTTCTGTTCTGCAACTTGTGTTGTATTTGGTTTGTCTTGAAGCCACGAAGTGTGTCAATCTGTCGAGCCAGCCACAAACCGCACTAGGGCTTCCTTTGTAGCCTAATTTTTTGGGCATTAGTGTGAGCAGCAAAACAAACTGTTCGTCTGTTTGTATGTGTTTAGCTGACTAACTATGTTTGTCTGTCTGTTTATTTGTCTGTTTGTTTGTTTGTCTTGACTTGTTGTCTTCCTTTCCACTAGCTCACCTGCATGTTGGCCGGTAAAATTATAGCATATTGCAGCTTTTGTTTTTGTATTTATTACTTTACTTTTCTTTGCTTTTATGTGTTTTTTTTTCATTCTTTTCTTTTTTATTTTGTTAATGAAACCTTTTAAATGCTTATACAATTCTTATAATTCTCAGCATGTCTCACTTAATGCTCTACGCTTGCTTTTGTGCTTTTGTATGCCTGACAGCGTGGTCGTCATGTAAAGTTGTTGTTTTTGTTGTCATTGTTGTTGTCCTTTCAATGGTTTCTCCCATTGAGTGTGGTCAGTGAACGTTGCTAACGCTCGTTGCTTGTGCGCGACAAACGATTTAGTCTCATTTTCCAAAGTGAATCGTTCTAATTTAGAATCTAATTTTTCATTTTTTATATATTTTGTCTTCGTTTCTATTTCGTTTGTTTCTTTAAATGCATAGCATAAGGCGATTAGAAACCATGCTACATTACATTGCTAGCTATCGTATATATCTATGGTTCCATGGTTTTAGTTCACATTCTTATTGAAAACAATAAATTATGGCAAATATCGTTAATACTAGTGCGATGACGTCTCGTAACTAAGAAAGTCGATTAATTGCATGAGATTACGAGATTCTTTAAATCTAGTTGTGCCATTTTGGCTTCACACTCAGTTAACAATTGCAACATAACATGTCTAGTTTTTGATTTTTTTAGTTAATAGCTTATTTTTTCATGCACAAATTTTTTATGTTATCGATTTTTTAAAATTTTTTCTTATATACCGCACTCTTATTTGGACTTTTTTTTACTTTTGTTCAAAGACATTTGCAAACGAAAGTTGTTTTTGTTGCAAAAATATGTAACTTTGACTCAAATTTGTATAACTGAATTTCAAAATGGAAATGTTTAGATCAAAAGTCAGAAATTTGCATACCAGATCGTTAATTCACATTTTAAGTTTATGTCAGAAAATTCGTTGTACTAGAATTTTCATGGTTTTGTTATTTTGAATTTGCGAATGTTTTGTCAAAAACAAATTTTTTCATACTTTACACAAAAAAAATTTTTGCATGATATTCATGAATCCTATTCATGAATTTTAGATCCAGTAATTAACTACATGAATGACTCATGTAGTTAGTTATACATGATATCAATGCACAAAAGCAGAAGAACAAAAGGACGAGAACATGAATATTCCATAAGCCTAGTTTTTTAAGTTCATAAATATGTGTACAAAATACATGAACCAATGTAGTCCATGGTTGAGTGTGCTAAGCATGTGGCTTGCAAACCAAAGGATCCTGAGTTCAAACCAAACCTGGGGCAAACGTTTTTTCAATGGAAATATATTTTTTACAAAAACCTCCAGAAATATATAAATATTAACAACAAAATTGACTCAAATAACCAACATATAACATTTTTTTTTTGTTCGGCCGTCACCTCTTTGCAGACAATGGCAAACCTCAGAGAGTAAATAATGCCATGCAAAGCTTCTTGAGAACATGAACTTTAGCCGTTTGGAGTCATCATAAAACAGGAGCAGTGTATGAATACACTCAAATTATGTATAATTAATTGAAGCGTATGTACAAGTACACATGATCAGTGAACGAAAAATGCATGTATGTGTTTCACGAACGCAAACAAAATTTACGTTTTCAGTGTTAGAACATCTGAGAATAAGATTGCAAGATAAGTTGTGGTATTTAGATCGGCCTCTACGAAAACATTGATGTCTATTGTTTAATAACGAATAAACAAGGCAAGTCAGCTTTTCACAGATTATTTTTTCAAAATGTTTTGGAATTGCAAACAATATTGCAATGCTATTTTATTATAATTTTCAACCGATCTCTCATCACATTTGTTATCGATAATTGTTTAGTTGTACACTTTGCTTTATCACAAAATCTGCCCAAAATGGACTTTTTTTGCAAAATATTCAAACCAATCTTAAAAAAAAGTATGTCGTTGGAAATATTTCATAAAAGACAACAGTTCGATTTTAGGAAATTTTTTATTTCCAATTTCATCTTTGACTAGATATTGCAATTTTTCATAAGTTCATACAACATCTTGAAACTTTTATGAAATAAGTTTTTAATTTCATTCGTAGGAAAAACAGTCACAGTGACTTAACTTTTAGTTGTAGTTTGTTCTAAATTTTTAACTTTAGCCTTCGGTTCATATTCGGTTCATGAAATTAAATATTAAGAATCAGGAATAGAAATAAATAAAATATTTATGACTCAATAACGCCGAAACTACTGTAGCGATTGTGAAAAAATTTGTTATTAAAAGCCAAACGAAGTTGAACTGAAGACTAACGAAGAAAATCAAAGATGAATGAAAGTCATTCAAAGCCAATCGAAGTCACACAGTCATGAACCGAAGGCTAAAGTTAAAGAACTAGAAAAAACTTCACCGAAAAGTTAATTGGCTGTAACTTTTTTTCTACGAATGAAATTAAAAACCTTTTCACAAAAGTTTAATGATTTTGTATGAACTTTTGTTGTATAAAAAAAAATTTGGATTTTTGGGGGTACTATAGGGGAAATATGATAATAAATTTAAATATCTAGTCAGAGATGAAATCGGAGGTAAAAAACAAGACACACTTTCGATAGTATCTTAAGTGTAGACGTAGAATTCCGATTAAGTTGTAACCTCTTCTACTTTGTCGCTTTGGTCGGATTGTTTTGTGTATTTTGTACGTATTTTTTCTTTATCTTCCGAAAATTAACAAATGTATTAATTGAATTAAATTATGTATTTCCTATCGAGACCAAAACAAAGAAAAAGTTAAAAGTTAGCATGATAAAATGAGCAAGCAAAATGTCAAATTCTTTCGATCATTTCGTTAAGTTGAACAGGTTGTGTTCATTGACTTAGTTGAAAAGAAGGCGAAGCAAATGCCCTTTTGATTGGTATCACTTTCGTCTCTGCCCTATACCGTTATAGTTTGCGAGCTACAGTCAGTTTTACTACTAATTTTAAAATAAAATGAAGACCCCCGATTTTTAAAAAAATCGCATGGTGGCTATAATTCACGCTGAGCAAATATCCTTTCCATTAGTGCCACTTTCGTTTCTGACCTATTTATAGTTTGCCAGCTACACTTTCATCTCTGTCCGATGTTAAGTTTGCGAGCTACACTCAAATGAGTAGTGAATGTGGGATCTAAATTAATTTGCATTAAAAAGAAAAATTAATAATAGATCCAGAACGACACCTGAATAATTTTTTAAATTCAAAATAGATGTGCTTATCTCACATTTTTAGTTCTGCTACTTTCTACTAGACGCACTAATCAATGCTTGCTCTGTTGGATCCATATATCGTGTCAGCCCAAGAGCCAGCGCCATCTATTGGGTAAAAGCATAAAACGAAATATAATTCAAGTCGTTTTTTCATAAGAGTTAATCTAACCAGATCACAGACCCATTTCGTTAAGTTTAACAGTTTGAGTTCATTGACTGAGTTGAAAATAGGTTGTGATTGACGTCTTGGTTAAAACAGAGCACTCAGTACACTAACGAAGTAGTACATACAACAACCCAAGCCCTCTAAGTGTGGAGTAAAGAACCAATGCTGCAATTCAGTTCGTATAAAACAATAACAATACAAGCAAAAACAACGAAACAAAAACAAAGAAAGCAGCAGACACAACATAAGCAGCTGATGATTGACTTTCTTATATAAACACATGAATTTTTCTTCTTACATTTTGCTATTGTGTGACTTTAATATAATAGTGACAAAATCCAAAATAAGATTTTTCATTTTTCATTTTTCATTTCAAAAAAATTCAGCGCAGGATAAATCTGATATTTTAGTGTATATCTTTGAACGATGAGTATTAAAGGCTGTAGGTATATCCTAAAGTATTGGCTAAAAAAACGTTTCATGGCCTTGAAAAAAATTTGTTAAACGACCCCATACAAACCGCGCTGACGTAATTCTACATCAAAATGTTCTTAGAACAAATTGTTGTCCTTTCTGAGGTTTATCCAACGACATATAAATTTTGTTACGATCGGTTAAAAACTGATTAAGTTATACGAAAAAGTTAATTTTGGGCAACAGATTTTGGATGCAACTAAGAAAAAAAAATGTATGGCACCAAAACCTTCTCAACATAAGCTTTCAATTGAGGAGCGGAGCTGGCGAATATTTTAGTCCATAGGGGGTGATCCACCTTATTGTACACTGTTGTATTGTCGAATGACTGGTTGTAAGCTACACTGTTTTCTGCCGTCATTTTGCAGGTTATTTTTGGGAAATGGCATTATATTAATTTTGTAAGTTATTTTTGAGTATACCGAGTGACCCATTCCACTTTGTTACCTGCAAAAACAATTTATTTTTGGTATTTTCACTTCGTTTGGCCTTTGTTACCTGTGGCCACTTTGTTACCTGCAAAAACAATTTATTTTTGGCATTTTCACCTCGTTTGGCCTTTCTTTTTTAAGTATCGTCTTAACGATATCGTTTTGATTACTTCATGCATGACATACAGCTGTCAAGTGCTATCGTCTTTAAGATGGATTTGGCGCGATAGTTAAGTTGGTATCTTTTGGATTATTGTTTTCTTAAAAAGTTATTAATAAATAATATGGGCATTTCCATGGTGTCGAACGTGACTGTTGTACACATATCAAGTGAAAAAAATGTCATTATAAAACAAATTTAAAAAAAACAAAAGGCGAACCTTATAGCTCTCAATTTGCCCTTTAATTATTGGTATTGTCAATTGTTGGGTAATTTTTAGTTCTCAAGATATAAGCAAGAAACCAAGGTGGTTGCACGTGACCAAAAACAGAAGTGGTTTTCGTGGCGAAAAATTCAAACGCGGATTTCAGCGAAATGGGAAGCAATGTTTTTATGTAATTTTTTTTAGTGTTGTGCATTGATGTTCCTTAAAAATGGCTAGCATTGTAGACATAAAGGATTTATATTTTTTTATTCAAAAAAGATATGGTCGCACGTGACATGTCACACGTGACACTTTTTCGATCATCATAGATGTTTTTTTCTGCTGTAATGGTTTTGTGTAAGTATAATAAACATCTATTTTTGTTTTTTTAATCTTTGTTTGTGCTCATCTACATTTAAAATAAGAATTTTTAAGTGCGTATTATTAATAATTGATCTATATAATCATTCTTATATGGATAAAAAAAATTTCAACCGGTCGGGGTCTCAAAAGTTATAGGAACTCATTATAATGATTTCTGCATACTTTTTTTTCAAATCAAAGAAAAACCGCCGAATCAATTTTGATTCTCCTGAAGTTCCTTTTTGGTAATAAAAACATGTTTTTTGCTTGTTACTTTTTATTTTTCACAGAACGATACCCACATCTTCTTAAATGTTAAATTTCTTACTCATACTAACATTTTGACATAAAAAAATTGTTAAAATTTTGTTTCATTATAACTCTTATTGAACACCAGAAATTTAGTTTTTTGCTATTTTTAAAAAGGCATTTTTTTAAAACCGCTTTAAAAGACACATTTTTCATTAGATTTACGTGGAATTGTTATTGTTGGAAAGGTATTAAGTTCTTCTTTCGTTCTGTATATCGCTTTAATCAAAACGATAGTGGTATCAAAACGATAAATATCTCAATAAAGTCAATTGGATACCGCCCGTAGCTGTATCACCACTAGGGAATAACACTCTCGCAATTTTTTTTCTGATCAAAGTACCTTAGCGATAAAAACTTGTGGATGGATGAAACAATTTTTTTTTTTTTAACCCATACCGGCGCACCTCCGTGACCTTTTGTAAACGCAAAATTTGACGTTTTTGCCAATTTTGAAGCATAGCATCCATACTATTAAGGTGGCGTGATAACAATGAATGTAGAAATTGTATATAATTTAACATTTTGGTATACTAATTAACTATCTTAGACATCGGGTTTCCAAGATATATATTTTTATAGGAAATTTCGCAAGATTATCAAAGGTCTTATTTATTCTACTTTTTGATTATAAATCAAAAAACTATTCAAGATACAAAATTAAAATATTCTACACCAATTTCCAGCAATACATAACGCACATTTTTTTGTTTTTTTAACCTATACCGGCCTACCCCCGAGACCTTTTTTAAACCCAAATAGCGATATTTTTGCCAATTTTGCGGTATATCATCCAAAATATTTGAGTCACGTCATTATAATGCACGCAGAAATTGTAGATCATTTAAAAACGATCAATTTGATAAACTACGTAACTATCTGAGACATCTGGTTCTCAAAAATACTATTCAATAGTATGGATGATATGCCTCAAAATTGGCAAAAATGTTAATTTTTGCGTTTACAAAATCCAGGAGGTGGGCCGGTATGGGTTAAAAGTAAAAAATGCAAAAAAAAAAATGTTTTTTTATACATCCATAAGTTTTTATTGCTAATCAATATGAATCGGTTTCTATCGTTACGCCCTAATCACCTCTCAAACCAACCAACCAACAGCTGTTTGAAGCTCAAGACTCGTGCTCGAAGAAATTTTTGAGGTAAAGTTCGAGTAAGAGAGAGATTTTATGCTTGTTCTACTTCTCTCTAGTGCTGGGAAAAATGTGTTAAGAAATGCTTTCGAGTAACTTGAAGTGAGTATGGAAATAGACCTGATGTCTTTGTTTTCAGTTATCGGCTTTGAACAAATATGTGCGTATTATGATAATTATCATTCTAAACGTCACTTTTGATACTGAACATATGTTTTCTAGTGCTTCCAAGCTGTATAAAACTGAACGATTGACGAGACGACAGTGATCGGTTTACATGAGGTAAGCTTTTGATGATATTGTCAGATGGTATCGTTTGAACAATAAACGTTTTATAAGTAACGTAATGACAGTCCTCGTTTTTTTTTTTGGTCTCTCGTTTCGGTCGCGAGATATCCCGTTTTTCATATTTTGATATTGATGATATTGTCTGATGGTATCGTTTGAACGATAAACGTTTTATAAGTAACGTAATGAGAGCTCTCGTTTTTTTTTGGTCTCTCGCTTCGTTCACGAGATATCCCGTTTTTCATATTTTTCGAAAAAAGCGCTATACTTGGTATAGTTTTGATTTTGCTTAACAACTATGATCAAAAACCACAACAAAGCAAATAATTTTTTTTGCTTGAACAGCAAAACTCTATCATTATATTCCGCTTTTTTTCTTCGGCATGTTAGGAATAATGTAAGTGATTGAAACAACGAGCGTAATTCGAATAAAGCCAAATAAAGGAACCGTTCAAGTCAAAAAATTAACTGTTCGTTTAGGTTTTTTCATTACTTGCCTGAATGTGATCACAATGAATTCCATGTTGAATTTATGTTTATGTAAAGTATTTTGGTGGAGGTATTCGATTAGAAATGAGGCGAATTTTTTGAAAAAATTTCAATTATTTCAAATAAAAGTAAATACAGAATGAACTGTTTTGTTATCAAAACAAATTAAATCAATTCTCTTGATCAAATGAAATTCTTATAAACTATATTCTGGTATTCAATTAAAAAAAATATATTTTTTCAGAATGCATTCTGAAATGCATTTGGGTTTTAATTTAAATAAATAATAAAATGCAAAAAGTTGCTAAAGATACATTAACATATGTATTTCTTACTAAGTGCGGCAAATGTCATCAAGAATTAACAGAAAACCTGAATTGAGGCAGTAACATTAAATTTATTGAATAAATAGCAACAGTTTTTACGATAGGCATTGCCTTGAAATTTTCATTAAATAAATAATATATAAAATTATCTTGCCTGCAGTTGCTTATAAATGTATAGAAATAAATACCACTGCTTGGCTAGGCCAATGCAAGCAATCAAAATTGCTGAAAATTACTCATAAGCAAGCAATTTGTGTAAGCTTTAGATTTGTAAACGTCATTGAAACATGCATAAAATTAAAATAAAAATATTTGTTAAAGCAAATGCTAGTTAGTGATTCTAATAAATAAAGAGCTAAAACCAGTTATTTTTTGTTCCCAGTCGGCCACAAAAACCGGCAACTGGTTTGAAGAATTATTTATTTAACTTTTATGCATAGACAAATATTTAAAAAAAAAACAAAAAAAAATTTATAAAAATAAGCCAGTTAGCATGTGAAAAACTAGTTTAGAGAGAGAGAAGAAATATTAAAATTAATTTGTTTGAGACAAAAAAAATCAAAGAATTTAAGATGTTTTACAGATACCTTTTCCAGCTTAAACAAAAATTGATAGGCTAAGCTTTAAAAAAAAAAAATTAAATATATATATAAAAATACTCAAAAAATAAGCTGCTAAAACTCATCAATCAAAACAAAAAAAAAAGACTTAAGCAAAGAACTTGCTGCTAGCTAGAAAAGTAAACGTATATAAGGCAGGCAAACAAAAGACTTAAGACACGAACTTGCTTAAGCTATGATTGCAAAGCTTAACTCTTTGCTTTAACACACAAGAAATCAAGAAATGATGTTGCAATGCAAAAACATAAAATAAATAAATAAATCAAAATAAAATAAATAAATCTATATGCATGAGCATGTCTTTGAATTTGGCCAACTTCACTTTCAGGCCGTTGCTGCTGCTGTTGTTGCTGTTACTGCTTATCTTGCCTGTTTTGCGCTTTTTTTTGCGACTGTTGCCTAGAAGTGTTGTTGTTTGGCCAAAATGACATGATTTTGTTACGCGCTTGCATGCAATTCAATTAAGCTTATGTAATATAAATGCTAATATATACAACGCCCGGCACACACACATAACATATGCCGAAGACTTGTGTCATTTGAGCAGCTGAGCTGCTAGCCACGTAATAAAACCATAGCTGCAGACAAAGCTAGACAAGTTAGAGCATCTCGGCACAAATTTTTGCTAGACATACAGGCTGTTGGCATTTATTGCATAACGTTCAAATAGAGATGTTCAGCTTGATATAGAAAAAAGATAAAAATAAAAACAAAACAAGCTAAAAAAAGCTGCCAACAGCTGATGTTTAATTCAAACACAGGCGCGTGCATTGAACTGATGCTTGTTCAAAAACGCCTAAGCCACATTTTTGCAACACTTGCCTGACTTCCCGCTTAGCCAAGCAACTTTTTGGCCAAGCAAGCAGCTCAAAAAAAGCTCTAAATTGCCTTAAAGCAGTGTTTTGGCATAGCTTAAATTTTTCTAAGTTATTTTTTTTTACATATTTTTAACATTTATTTATTTACCTTGTAAACGCCATCGACCAGTTTGGTGATTTCTTCGGACTCCATATTTGTTGTTGCTGTTGTTGAATGCTTTTCACTTTCTAGCTGTTGCTGTTGTTGATTTTGAGTGATTTTCGTACGTTGTACGCTAACAACGCGACCACGATTACTATGACGACAAGCACGACGACAACAACGACCAAGCGTCTCAACGACGTTTGCTAAACTGTCGCGGCGACTTAAGCGCAAAAAACGCTAATGTTTAACTTTGACTTTCGTTGCAGCAACGGAACTGAAACGTGTGCGAGCAACCAGTTTGTTTCTACAGTTTGCAGTTGTTACAATTTATGTTGTTGTTTTTCTTGTTGTTTTAAGCACTGTTATTCACAAGCATTGCCGTTCTTCTGGCTTAAGCTGCGGTAAACTTCTTGCGTGTTAGCAAAAAAATAAAAAACTATAATGCTGCAAGCAGCATTTACGCTGTCAATGTTGCTGCAAATGTTGCGGCAGTCACGCTAAAATTGCGTTGGTTTTTTTAATTAATTTCTAGTTCTCTGTTTTAGCTTCCTTCTCCACCGCTATAGCTCTGCTTTGGCAAGCGCAACCTGCAAGTTTAGAAAAAGAAAAAAAGTTAAGAAAAAAGCAAAGAAATACATAGAATTGATATTATTTAAAAAAAAAAAAATATAAAATCTGTCACAAGGAAATGTTTTATTTTATGACGCTGCTTGTGTGTACGCTTAAGTTTGTATGTGGTTTGTTGTTTTTTAACTTGACTCACGTATTACACGCCTTAGACACACTAAATGTGGTTTATCGCACGCTTTATATCGTTTTGTGCGCATTGCTTTGTCTGTCGGTTTTTAAGCTGATTTTAAGCCACTTGTTATCTTAGGCCAAAGAAACATGTTGCAGCCGTTAAAAGTTTTTTGTCGTCTATAAATAGCTTGTCATAATTTATGATATCTAGATTTTTAGTTTTTAATGTTTAGTTTTTGTTGCACATTATTTTCGGTTTTTAGCTCGGAAACTTGTGTCACTGACTAACAGAATATTTGTAGAATTTCAAGCAATTATACGCAGTTTCATTTCAGAGCTGTGTTAAGTAAAGTCTAAACTTATTTTAATGGCCTTAATAAAGTAAAATGTTTTTAATGTTATCTGGAATGTAGTAATCATTAAAATTTATTTCAAAAAATATTTTTTTTTTTTGTTTTTGCTATTCTGAGCACAGATTTTGTATAGCACACAAAAATTATAAGAATCAAGTTTATTAGACTTTTATTGGCATTCACAACGCACATATAAAATAAAGTTTTTGAGTGATTTGGGACTGCATACTTTGTGTTTTGAATAATACTAAATTGTTCAAAACTTACTTAATAATAATTTAAATTGTCCAAAAACTTTGATAGTTGTTTTGAAAACTCTGATGAAACTATATTTTATTGAAACTAGAAACAGACCCAAGTATTTTTTATCTAAAATTTCTTCTAAAATTGTTTTAAATCAATTCAAATAATAAGAAATTGTTAAAAAATTATTTTAACCTTTATTTAGCGACTGCTTAACAGGTGACTCGAAAAAATAAAAATATGTAAAATTCTGCAAGAAGTTATCTTCGACTTGGCTGAAGTCAAAATACTCGCATAGCCCTGTAGAAGCATATTCGAATTTATTTAAATTTCATTCATGTTCAAATTCAATTCAATTTCATCTTCAAATTTTTTCAAATCTCAAACTCAGCGTATGTTTGTAACATAGAATTCTTTTAGGAGCTTCTATGGCTCCATTAGAGTGTTCCTTCCAGTTGTCGCCTTCAGAATATTTTAGTAACCGTCAGACCACAATACTTAGGTAGCTTAATACATGAGAGCTGTGACCAGACAACAGCTAAGATAGAGATCCTAGAACTCCCTCTAAACACTCACTTCCCGGGTACCTTTTGTTTTAGCTTTTAGGGATATAGATATGTAGAAGAGAAAATCAAATCAAATGTGGAATGTTTTATGAGTGGCGGAGTGCAATATCAACATGATAATTTGAATCTGAGGCAAGTGTCATGCCTTTACATTAGTTAATTCGAGTTATTAAAGCAATCCATTCCACTTAATTTTCTACCATTAACTACAACTTCCAAAGTTGTATAAATTGATGCATTTATAATTTCAGTTAATTAGTAGTGGGGAAAGAATTAAAGCAAGGTAAGAGCGTAGTACAATTACCTGACTGGGATTCGAACCCGAGTTCTCTGAGTTGGCAGTCAAGCACCACTCGTCTACCCAGCCCGTCTTATCAAAACAATTCTTCTTTAGTTTGGCATATGGCTACATACCTGGAGGCTTAAAGAAAAGTGATAGTGAAATGCCTTCCTAAGACCGACAAAAGCTCGGAAAGTAGTCCAAAATCTTTAAGACCTTTCAGCCTTATTTCTTTCATACTGAAAAGTTATAGAAAATCACTGAAGAAAACATTTGAGCAAATGTTTTACCACGTTATCCCCCATGCAAGGCACAAACTACCAGACGGTAGGTTGTTCTATAACTAAAAATTTGTAAACAGGTTCATTTCTTAAGTCTTTTGTTTAGGTTTTAGGCATATGAGTTTTAATAATCATATGCAAAAGCTATTAAAAAAACTTTCTTATGTATTTAACTATGAATATTAATTTTTAAAGTGAAGATTTTAGAATTTATTATTATTGCAAACATTCTGTTTTTTATTTTATTTTATTTTTGGTATATTATAAAAAGTATATGTGAACATTGAATGCGTAGGGAATGAATTGAATGAATTGAATGAATTGAATGAATTGAATGAATTGAATGAATTGAATGAATTGAATGAATTGAATGAATTGAATGAATTGAATGAATTGAATGAATTGAATGAATTGAATGAATTGAATGAATTGAATGAATTGAATGAATTGAATGAATTGAATGAATTGAATGAATTGAATGAATTGAATGAATTGAATGAATTGAATGAATTGAATGAATTGAATGAATTGAATGAATTGAATGAATTGAATGAATTGAATGAATTGAATGAATTGAATGAATTGAATGAATTGAATGAATTGAATGAATTGAATGAATTGAATGAATTGAATGAATTGAATGAATTGAATGAATTGAATGAATTGAATGAATTGAATGAATTGAATGAATTGAATGAATTGAATGAATTGAATGAATTTAATGAATTGAATGAATTGAATGAATTGAATGAATTGAATGAATTGAATGAATTGAATGAATTGAATGAATTGAATGAATTGAATGAATTGAATGAATTGAATGAATTGAATGAATTGAATGAATTGAATGAATTGAATGAATTGAATGAATTGAATGAATTGAATGAATTGAATGAATTGAATGAATTGAATGAATTGAATGAATTGAATGAATTGAATGAATTGAATGAATTGAATGAATTGAATGAATTGAATGAATTGAATGAATTGAATGAATTGAATGAATTGAATGAATTGAATGAATTGAATGAATTGAATGAATTGAATGAATTGAATGAATTGAATGAATTGAATGAATTGAATGAATTGAATGAATTGAATGAATTGAATGAATTGAATGAATTGAATGAATTGAATGAATTGAATGAATTGAATGAATTGAATGAATTGAATGAATTGAATGAATTGAATGAATTGAATGAATTGAATGAATTGAATGAATTGAATGAATTGAATGAATTGAATGAATTGAATGAATTGAATGAATTGAATGAATTGAATGAATTGAATGAATTGAATGAATTGAATGAATTGAATGAATTGAATGAATTGAATGAATTGAATGAATTGAATGAATTGAATGAATTGAATGAATTGAATGAATTGAATGAATTGAATGAATTGAATGAATTGAATGAATTGAATGAATTGAATGAATTGAATGAATTGAATGAATTGAATGAATTGAATGAATTGAATGAATTGAATGAATTGAATGAATTGAATGAATTGAATGAATTGAATGAATTTAATGAATTGAATGAATTGAATGAATTGAATGAATTGAATGAATTGAATTAATTGAATGAATTGAATGAATTGAATTAATTGAATTAATTGAATGAATTGAATGAATTGAATGAATTGAATTAATTGAATGAATTGAATGAATTGAATGAATTGAATGAATTGAATGAATTGAATGAATTGAATGAATTGAATGAAAGTACAAATGTATTTAAGGAGTTATATTGTCAGGAATGCAAATTATAATTTGTTGCATCACTAAGTGCTGATTTTTTATGACAAGTGAGTATCAAATTGGCGCAAAAGTGAAATTATGCAGAACAAGCACAAACATAATGAGTGTACCTAGCTCGCAATTTCGGCGGGAAAACTTAAGCCTTCGAGACATGACATTCGCTTCTGGCAGTCATCAATAAGTGATTTTTTTTTTAAATTACACAAGAACCAGCTCAATCAAGAAAAAATTAAGTTCACAAAGAAAGACCTCATGGTTCTATTGAATCGGTTCCAAACTGGGGAAGATATGAGGAGGTGGTTTATTGAAGACAGTGGATCTAAAATTATTATGTGAACAGTCCGACGAAGACTTTAAGAGGTTAATTCATGCACCTGGCCAACTGCAGGAAGCCCCAACTGACAAAAAAGAATGCGCCAAAATTGTCTGAAAAGGGTTTAACAACAAGTACGAAGGACTATAAATATTTGAACGAAGGTGATTTTTTCAGACAAGTCTAAATTTAATCCTTTTTCGGAACTCACGGAATGGCGAATGCAAGACGATGGATCTCTGAACGCTACAGTGATGTCGCTACAGTAAGTCGCACACTGATTCAAGCAGATAGCCGAATCATTTGGGGGTGTTTTCTTTTCATGGTGTTGGATAGCTGGCTCTAATAAATGAAATTGTAAACGCTGTTCATTAGAAGTGCTTTTAAGATTGAAATAAAACTCGTTCCACGAGAAACATTTTTAATTCATTTGAGCACAAAAATAAGACAATAAAAAACGAAATTTTTTAGGTGTTCTAATTTATGTGTCCTCTAGTGTAGGTAGTTTTACAATTTATTATAACTCTTAAACTCGTTTTTATTTGTTAAATTTGCATTTCAATCAATTTGATCATGTGTAAAAATTAATAAAAATTTCCTTTAAATTATGCCTGCATATTTTATTAATGTAAGAACTTTGACATAATTATGTAAAAATAAATTCATTTATCAAAATATTTTTCATATATTTTTTCAGTTTTTTCTTCATATTTTTCAAAAGCATGAAATTTTAGTTTAATGCCACATCATTTTTAAAGTTGTTTCTGAAGTTTTTTGTATGGATTTACAACACTATGTTTCGAAGCTGTTTAAACTTCGAACACACTTTGATATATTAATCCACAAGTTCGTTTCTTAAGTCTTTTGTTTAGGCCTTAAATTTCTCATGTATTCTCATACAGGGGGCTTGATAAAGTAATGTTTTGACGCTGATTACACTTCGTACAAGAACACTTTGATAAATTAATACGCAAGTTTATTTCTTAAGTCTTTTGTTTGGCAGACAAACTATTAATCATGTGACTTAGAATAATTTTGCTTAGCATATATTTAATGCTGACAAGCATAACAATTGTTGATGTATTTGCATACATCAAATTTGTTCTTTAATTAAAAAAAGTATATTTTGTATAAAATTTTGCATTAGCTTCTAGAACTAACAGCAACTTACGCTTTATTTATTCAAGGTTTTTTTTTTCAACAAATTGTCAAGACATTATTGTTGATTAAAAATACATCTTATGCTCAGTTCTTTAAAATTTTTTCACTAATTTTTTGTTTGTTTTTATTTGTTATTATATTTGTCGTGAGCAGAAATAAATTTGTATTTATTTACAAATTGAACAGAGCAAAAGAATGCCCACACAAATTGAAATTGATTTGACAAGTTACAAGTTTATTACCACATCGTCTGTATAAGATTTTACAAAACTTCATGTTGTAAATCAAATATTTGCTGTCTAATTTATTTATTTTTTTTTTTTAACAAAAATATTTCTACCATCAATCAAGCCAGCACGTTGTAGCTGATCAAGTGGCCAGCTCAAGGCCAAGCTGTTGAGTGCTTTTTTTCAAAATGTTTTCTGTTTGATTCTCCAATTTTATTCTCTGACTATTTTGCTGCAAATCAAATTATTATCTAGTGAATACTTATGTTTGTACTTCCTTCTTGCTTGCTTAGGCTTAACATTTTTGCTTACTTAATTTGAATTTTGTTTTTCTTCATTGCGTGCGTAAGCATGATTTATGCTTTTTTATTTCTTTTTTTTTTTTTTAATATGACTTTTGCCATTCACATGTATGCTATGTGTGCTTTATCGCCATCTTCTTGTATTTCATCAACTTCATCTTTCTAATTTGTCTGTTTAAGCTTTGATTTATACTCTACGCTCTAATGTTTGCCAAACGAGTTTTAGTTCCAAAAAACCAAAAAAAAAAATATTACTGTTGAACAATAAATAAAGTGGTTGGAAGAAAATTGCTAAAAAAAGAAAAATAACACATTTGATTGCGTTGTATTTGTTGCTGCACTGCCTTGACTAGCAATTTTTTCGGCGCCGTTGGCTAGACTGCCAATTATCGATCATCTTACCACCAACATTAATGATTTATATGTAAAACAAAAAAAAAAAATATTATGCATTTTTTACACTTCTTTTCACTTTTAAGAGAATTTCGTTGCTTGAATTTTATTTTTGGTAAGACAAGTAATTGCCAATAATTGTTTGTAAGTTGCTGCTTCGTTTTCGTTGGGGTGGGAATTTTTTTAAAAAAATTTGTTTGAGAAAGATTTTTTGCAATGAAAGCTGCAGAGATTTTTAATAATAGTTTTTTTTTGTGGTGTTTGTTTTCAAAGTCTAGAGGTTTGTTAAAATGTCCTGATCTTAAATGGAATTTAAACAACAATATGTTCTGAAACACTTGCTTTTTACCAAAGAATTTTTAATATGAATTTGGATGGACCAAAAAAAAACCAAAACATATTCAAATAAGGAATCAGGAATGCCTAAAGTCAAAAAATATTTTTTTAAATATAATTCAAAAATATAATTGAATTAAAAATTCAAATTTATAATTTTTATATATTAAATTAAAACTTTTAAATTTAATAATAAGTATAAAACCCTGTGTTAAAATTTTTCATTTAAAACACTTGAACATTAAAAATTTTAAATTTTTCAATATTTTTCATTTACTTTAATTTAAAAATTTTTACAATTTATATTTCATTTAATTGACATATTTTTTTTTAAATAAATTTATAATATAAAATTTTAAATTTCAATTTATAAAAATAAATTAAACGAAATACAAATTTCAAAAACTTAAAATATAAAATTTAAAATTTTAATTTTTTCAATTGAAAAATATGAAGAAAATACTGAAAAAAAATATGAAAAATATTTTGATAAATGAATTTATTTTTACATAATTATGTCAAAGTTCTTACATTAATAAAATATGTAGGCATAATTTAAAGGAAATTTTATTAATTTTTACACATGATCAAATTGAGAGAAATGCAAATTTTACAAATAAAAATGAGTTTAAGAGTTATTATTAATTGTAAAACTACCTAAACTAGAGGACACATAAATTAGAACACCTAAAAAATTTCGTTTTTAATTATCTTATTTTTATGTTCAAATGAATTAAAAATAATTCTCGTGAAACGAGTTTTTATTTCAATCCAAAAAGCATTAAAATTTAAAATTTAAAATTTAAAATTTAAAATTTAAAATTTAAAATTTAAAATTTAAAATTTAAAATTTAAAATTTAAAATTTAAAATTTAAAATTTAAAATTTAAAATTTAAAATTTAAAATTTAAAATTTAAAATTTAAAATTTAAAATTTAAAATTTAAAATTTAAAATTTAAAATTTAAAATTTAAAATTTAAAATTTAAAATTTAAAATTTAAAATTTAAAATTTAAAATTTAAAATTTAAAATTTAAAATTTAAAATTTAAACTTTTTAATTTTGAATCTTAAAATTTTAAATTTAACTTAAATTTTAAGTTTTTCAAATTTGTATTTCGTTTAATTGATTTTTTTATAAAAAAAAAATTTAAATATAAAATTTTAAATTTATTTAAAATAAATATGTCAATTAAAAGAAATATAAATTGTTAAAATTTTTCAATTCAAGTTAATGAAAAATAATGAAAAATGTTAATTGTTAAATTGAAAATTTTCATGTTTTTTAAATGAACAATTTTAACATAAGGTTTTTGAACTTATAATTAAATTAAAAACTTAAAATTCAATATTATATAAAAACTTAAATAAAAATTTTAGAATTTAATTTTTTAATGCAAAAATTTAAAAAAAATATAAAAAATTAAAAATTAAAAATTTTTTTATTGTAAATTAAAATAAATAAAAATAATTAATATAATACGTTAAGATTTAGTTAATTTTTTATTTTAAATTTTTTTATTTTAAAATTTTTGTTATAAATTTTTAAAATTTAAACTTTTTTTAAATTAAATTATAAAATTGAATTGTAAATTTTAAATAATAAGTCAAAAAAATTAAATTTTATGCTAAAATATTTAACTAAAAATTTTTAATTTTTTACACATAAAATATTGTTACATAAAGAAATTTAAAAATTCAATTTTAAAGTTGTTATATATTAAATTAAAACTTTTAAATTTAATTTTATGCATAAAAGCTTGTGTTAAAATTTTTCATTCACAAAACTGAAAAATTTTATATATAAATTTTTACATCTTTTAAATTTTTTTCGTTTACTTTAATTTAAAAATTTTTGCAATTAATATTTCTCTCAATTGACATATGTTTTTTTAAATAATTTTAAAATATAAACTTTAAAATTTCAATTGATAAAGAATCAATTGAACAAAATACAAATTTGAAAAAATTAAACATTTCAAATATAAAAAAATTAAAAATAAAAAATATTATTTATTGTTAATTAAAATTAATAGTAATAGTTTTAATAATAAATTAATATTTAATTTATTTTTTTATTTGAAATTTTTTTAAATTTAAAAATTTATTTTAAATTTTTAAAATTTAAATTTTTTTAAATAAAATTATAAAATTGAATTGTAAATTTTGAATTATAAGTTAATTAATTAACTTATAAAAGAATTATTAAAATAATTAAATTAAAACTTTTAAATTTAATTTTAAGTATAAAAGCTTGTGTTAAAATTTTTCATTTAAGAAACTTGAAAATTTTATACATAAAATTTTACATTTTTCAATATTTTCGTTTACTTTAATTTACAAATTTTTACAATTTATATTTTTTTTAATTTAATTTATTTTTATCAAATATAAACTTTAAAATTTCGATTGATAAAAAAATAATTGAACGATACATAAATTTGAACAAAATTAAAAATTTAAATTAAATTAAAAATATAACATTAAAATTTTAAATGTTAAATTTTATTTAAAATTTAAAATATAAGAAATTAAAAATTAATTATTTATTTTAAATTTAAATTAATAGTAATAGTTTGCATATTAAATTAAGATTTTATTTATATTTTTTATTTTAAATTTTTTTAAATTTTAAATTTTTAATTTTAAATTTTTAATGTGTAATTTTTTTATATTAAATTATAAAATTGAATTGTACATTTTGAATTTTAAGTTATGAAAATTAAATTTTATATTAAAATAATTATTTAAAAATTTTTAATTTTTAAACATAAAATATTGAAAAACATAAAAAATTTAAAATATTTTTATAATAAATTAAAACTTTTAAATTTAATTTTAAGTTTAAAAGCTTGTGTTAAAATTTTTCATTTAAAAAACTTGAAAATTTTATATATAAAATTTTACATTTTTCAATATTTTTCGTTTACTTTAATTTAAATATTTTTACAATTTATATATATTTTAATTGACATATTTTTTTGAAATAAATATAAAATATAAACTTTAAAATTTTGATTGATAAAAAAATAATATTACGATACACAAATTTGAAAAAATAAAATTAAATAAAAAAAAAAAAATTTTATTTATTGTTAATTAAAATTAATAGTTATAGTATAATTAATAAGGTGACCGTGGCATGCAGGTTAAGTGTGTGGCTTAGCATGCTCGGAGCCCGGGTTCGATCCCCAGCCGTGGCGAAAAGTTTTTTCAATAAAAAAAAAATTTTTTCTGATCGGTCACCACCTCTCTGCAGACAATGGCAAACCTCAGAGAGTAAATAATGCCATGTAAAGCTTCTTGAGAACATGAGCCGTTTGGAGTCGGCATAAAACATGTAGGTCCAGTTCTCGGTCAATTGTGTGCAAAAATTTAATAACACACACAACACAATCGATCCTAAGAAGCTCGGTCAAAGTCCTTTCAAGGGCTGAAATGGCCAATTTTTTTTTTTTTTTTTTAGTTATAGTTTACATAATAAATTAAGATTTAATTGTTTTTATTTAAATATTTTTAAATTTAAAAATTTATTTTAAATTTTTAAAATTTAACTTTTTTTAAATAAAATTATAAAATTGAATTTTAAATTTTGTATTATAAGTTATCAAAATGTAATTTTATAAGAAAATATTTTATTAAAAATTTTTAATTTTTTAAACATAAAAAATTGACTAACATAAAAAATTTAAAAATTCATATGTAAAATTTTCATATATTATTTTAAAATTTTTTTAAGATTTTATTTGTATTTCTTATTTTAAAATTTTTTTAAATTTTAATATTAAATTATTAAAATATTAAAATAAAATTTTTAAAATATTAAAATATTTAAATAAAAATTTTTAATATATATTAAATGTTTTATTTTAAATTTAATTGCTTTTAATTAAGAAATTTTATTTATGTTTCGTATCAATTACAAGGAGATAGTTTGAAATTTTATAAAAAATTAATTGAATTTGAATTTAAATTTAAACTTTAATTATATAAGTACTTTTAATAAAAAAAAATAAATGTAAATTATTTAATTTTTTGTAAAAAAAATTGAATATAAAAATTTAAATGTATTATGCCGTACCTTACCGTATTATGCCTTACCTTATAAGTACCTTAACCATGATACCCCTCCTACTCCTCTTTTTGTACAGGTTCAGTGTATTTTATTCAATTAGAATAAGTTTTAAATTCGTCTTAAAAATTAAAAATTGAGTAATCAAAAATTAACTTTTTACAGGCTTCTAGGAAATATGAAAGTTTTTCTCATTAAATACGAGTTTATGCTATAAGTTTAGTGACCTAAAATAATATTAAAACATTTCGCTGAACTAAAAACATTTTTGAAAGCAATTTTCAAGTGAAACCAAATTTGTGGACTGTTCTAGTAGACAGCATGAAAATTAGCAAATATATTTGTAAAAAGTTGCAAAATTACTTATTTTTATGACTAGTGAGAACTTTAGTTATTAAAGCCAGTGAAAACAAATATTAAGAAAGATAACAACAACCAAAAGAACAGGAAAATCTGTGTTAATAACTAGCACTACATTGGCAGCGGATGCTATTATTATTGGTTTGTTTTTATTTTTTTTTGTTTTTGATACTTAGCGTTCTATTTTCGCTTGAAGCGTTGACTGCTAAATTTGGGCTGAATACCTTCATCACAGATAACTTTTTGGTTTTTGTCTGTTTGCCCACAGGCCAAAAACCTAAGCAACCTCAATGTTGTTGATATGCATCGGTATTTAAAATTTAAATTTTGTTCCAATTAGAAACTGGTTTCAGTGTTTTTTTTTTTTTTTCTTAATAACTATGCATGCTTTGTTTTTGGTTTTTTTTTATCAAAATTTGCAATGTTCTTTAAACTTCTTTATTTTTGGTACTTTCAAAAATTGCAAAAAAGCAACTTTTCAAAGTTTTTGAATTTCTTATTACATTCGAGCAACAGTTTTTTTACTTTTAAGAAATTTAAAAAGCATTTAAAAAACTTTAGTGTTTTGTTTTTAAGCTGCTGAAGATAATAAAATTTTGTGCCAAATACCAGATGACGAAATAGCATTGCAAAAGTTGCTCAAAAGACCACATGTAATAAAATATAAAAAACAAATATTGCAAACCAAAAAATTAACATCCGTTGTTGCAGAAAAAAGCACAACTTTTTTTACATAAATTTGTAGATAATATTTTTAAGCAAAAATTTGACATGTATCTTAAAAACCTGTTTAAAATAATTTATTTTCTTAAGACAAATAGACACAAAAACAACTGCAGCTTAGTTTGTATTTTAATTTTAAGAGATTTATCACAGTTGTTAAATTTGTATAAAGTTGACCTGTGTTTATACAGAAGTACACAATGCCTAAAGAAAGTGTTAATGTGTTCTTTTTAATGACTGTCTTACTTTCGTTTAATGTGCCGTTTTCACTTTGCATGAGCTCATTTTATTAATTGCTGCATGTTTATAAGATAAAAATCACTTCTAGAGCGTTTAAACTGAGAGTGAATAAGAAATAATTTTGTGAAATGTTTTCTTGTTGTTTTTTTTTTTTTTTTTTTTTTTTAAATATTGATAAAGTCTCAGAACAAATGATAGATTTTAGTACATAGAAAATCTGTGATACATAAAATTTTTAAGTACATAGAAATCTTATTAGCAATGATATGACTAATGGTATGACTAAAAATGCAAGCATTAAAAGTAAAAGAAATTAAAATAGGGTGCAGCAGTTCAGTTCAATTCGTGGCAAGCCTTTTGTGAGAAAAACTTATGCATATTAATTCAGTTGGTGCCTTAAGTCTACTTGCAGCAAGTGAAAATGAATCCAGTTCGTTACTTGAACGGAAATTCAGTCACGTTCGTTTCTTAAGTCTTTCGTTTGTTCATAGATTTTCAATGAGTTCTTGAGGAAAGTTATTAAACAATTTGTATTAAATGTAAAATATTTTAATGTGGTTGTTATTGAAGTTAATTATGGTCATGTTGTCATGTGACTTATGTGCTCTTAATCTAACGTAATATATAAATGCATTAAAAGCTTGAATTATAATATTTTTAAAAAATTTAACGTTTGCAGTTCCGATTTAAAAAAATCAAATATGCTAAATTTGTTCACAAACCAAGACAGGAAAAGTCAAATTTATATTGCTTTTTTTATTAATTTTTATGCGCTTATAATTTGTAAGTCTTTGCAGAAAAAGCTCAGCAATGCTAAGCTTGAATAATCTTAATGGCTTTTGTACTAAAAACCAGCTGCGTGGCTAACTTTTATTACATAGAAAAGTACAAGCTTGCTACAACTATTTACAGTTCAAGCTTGCTGATTGCTTGCGAATCTAATTTAAACTACACTTTGCTCTATGCAGATTGTTCAAACAGGTTCGTAGCTTAAGTCTTTTGTTGTGCCATTAGTAAGTTGCATGGCAAATAAACTGTAAACAAATCGTTGTTGTAGTTTTTTGTTTTGTTTAGTTGTGCTTTCTTTGGCAAAAGTGATAGTACTATAAATTCCTTTGAAACCAAAACAATTTACATCAACATGAATGCATAAATGTGCGAAAATTTAGTTTATTTATAAATAAAATTTACATATGAATAATTTCATACAAATTTTTTATTGCATAGCTTAACCCACTGAAAGATTATTGAGCCGGAAATTATTAAGGCAACAAAGTCGTCTTTTGTTTACAAATTTATGTGTAAGTTAATGATGTGTTATTGTTGTTGTTTTTATCTAAATTAAATTATTTTTTAAACAACAGCAAGCTGTTATTGTTTTTGATGAAGCTTATTGCTGTTTGTCCAGCTGTTTTAGTCAGCTAGAAAGTTATAAGCATATTCAATGTGGGCTTTGTTTTGTATTATTGAACAAAAAACAATAACTGTATTTTTGTAAAATTAATCCACACACATTGGTGCAAAAATTTTAAAATATAGCTAGGCTGAGCAGCAAAATTGATTATTAAATTGCTTTAAACAGATAAAAAACTTTTTGCGAAATATTAAGTATTTTTATTGGAACTGTTTTTTTTAATTTTTTTGAACTGTTGTACAAAAATTTTTATTTTGCTTTTTATGTCCCATGCCCTTGTAACCTTCTATAGTGATCGTTTTAAGATGGAGTGTGGAGTTGGAACTGGAAAGTACTCGAAGAAACTGGGTGTTGCCAACTGATTCCGCCAACATAGACATATGAGAGGTGGTATTAATTTAATAAAAAATTTATTTAAAATTTAAAATTTTTTGAAAAATTATTTTCGAGGTTTAAAGTTTCGATACGGTATAACTAACTATAAGTGACTTATGGGTAAATCTGTGATTCCGGATGCATACAATAGCCTTTCGACATCCTCAAAAAGCTAATGATCTTGGATTATCCCAAAATTACGAAACAAAATAATTTGAAATCTATTGTAAAAGAAGTATTGCTCTTCCCCAAGCACTCCGACTTTCTGAAAAGTGCCGTTAATTTAATAATTCCGTAAATATTCGTTTTTGAAAGGAAATAAACGTTTTCCTTATGACAATATATTTTTAACATGTTAAACATTCGAAATATATAATAAAAAAATGTGAATTTTTCCAAAAATATAAAGGCATTTTCCCCTTAAGAAACTAACTTGTGTATTAATATATCAGAGCGTATATAAAGTGAGTTCAGCGTCAAAACATTAGTTTATAAAGCCTCCTCTACAACAAATAACAAATTTAAGACCTAAGCAAAAGTCTTAAGCAACGAACTTGTGAATTAAGGAGGTACATAACATTCGCGGCAGAGAAAACACACCTTTTTTTTAAAATGCATAACTTAGTCAAAAAATTTTTAAAAAAATTTTCATATCCAAAATTTTGTTTTATTATTGTAGAGAATTGAACAAATTACAAGAAAAAAATTCAAAAAAAATATATTTTCACTCCAACATGGTTTTATAGAGCTCCAAACTGGCGGCAGAGAAAAAAACGGGGCCTCGTGGTTGCAGCGCTGGGAGTCGCAAAAATTGTCCGATCTGGAAAAAAATGACTTTTTTAAATCTTAACAAAATTGGTTATCGTATGACAGTTGCTTTTTTAAAACTTTTTTTCAATTTTTGGTGATGTTCCAAATTTGAAAGTGCGTTCTTTCGAAAAAAATATTGACTTTGAAAATTCATAAAAAATCGAAAAAAAAATAAAAAAAAGCTCGTGTCATACGACAGCGAATCAAGTTGAAAAAAAAATACAAAAAAAAAATTTTCGTCAAAAAATGAACCCGCTAGTGCCGCAACCAGTACGAAAAACATGGTTTCGAGATAAACGCGTTCAAAATTAATGAACAAAAAAAAAAAACGTGAAAATTAAAAATGCGCTCTCACTAATCCGGCTGTAACTTTTGAACCCGTAGGAATTTTTCCATGAAATTTTTTTTTTAGAATTTTAAGAATATTTACTAAAATACAAAATTATTTAAAACGGTGGATTTCAAAAAACGGCCAATGGCATACCCCCCCTTATGAAACGACTTTAAAAATTATATCGCAAAAAACTAACATTTTCTGCCTTTGAGCAATATAAAAACAAAATAAAAATATGGAATATACTTCGATAAATGACTTAATTGTTACATAATTATGTAAATTTTTTAGGAAAAATATTACATATATTATTTAAAGGAAATTTTTATTTAGTTTTACTCATAATAAATTACCTATATGAATAACTATACTATATATGAGTGTTTATACTAAGTAACAAAGTAACGAGCTAGTTGATAAAATTACAATTTAT
The DNA here is from genome assembly GCA_958299015.1 of Tetanocera ferruginea. Taxonomy (NCBI): domain Eukaryota; kingdom Metazoa; phylum Arthropoda; class Insecta; order Diptera; family Sciomyzidae; genus Tetanocera; species Tetanocera ferruginea. The sequence goes on from OY282644.1 coordinate 14,815,460, forward strand.
TCAAATAAAAATATGTTTAATGGTTGTAATAAACTTTAAACTATGTGTAACTCTATCAAATCTCAATGTAAAATATCTTCTACAAAAGTGCTACATTCAATTTTGACAGCTTTTTTATATACAATAATATTAAGAATTGATATAAACTGAAATTTATGCTAAAATTAATAACTTTAAAAATTAGTTATTAATAAGTTAGTGTATTTAAATTAGTTAAATACATGAAAAAATATTAAGACCTTTTGCATATATGAATAATAAAGTGCATATTAACTGCTCTTTTGGTCTAAACAAAAGACTTAAGAAATGAACCTGTTTAAAAAATTATTAACTTTAAAATTATAACACAAATGACTTAAATTTCTTCTAACATTATGCAAATAATATTTTTTTAAACTAATTTAAGTTTGTTGAACACGAATTTTAAATATTTTTCTTCACTTGCGAGAATTTTTTAACATATTATATATACATTAGAGCGATTCAAAAATATATGTGGATAATTATGGGTCTTTTTTCTTTGGTGCGCTTTCATTTTTTAAAGTCTTACCTCTAAGGAGAATAAATATAACTTAAGACCCAAAAAATTTGACCTAAGTATTGCTTAAATCGTTTAAGGGTCATTTTGGAACTATTTTTAAATCATTTTGAATAATATGGTGTGCAAGCCGAAACTGAAACACTTATGGAACATATTTTGTTAGGAAATCATTTATAATAATTCAAGCTTTTTTCAGTTTTTTTTTCTTATATTTTTTAAAACATTAAATTTTTAAAAAATCTTAAAAAAAATTATACATTTAAATCTAAGCAAATATAATGTTTATTCCTCATCAAATTTATTCTTATTTTATTCCAACAGTTTTGTATTTATAATTTTGTATTTTTATACAAAATTTAAGCTTCATATCAGTATAACATACACGCAAAGAAAATTTTCGTATACCATAACTGAAAAATTCACCAACTATACTTCGTTTGCGAACTTTATTTGCCGCAAACGAATATTCAGTTGTCATCAACTTAAAAATATTCTTGCTTGCAACGAAAAAACATCGAACTTAATGAAATTTTATCATTGCTTTACAAGCTCAAGTTTAGCCGAGTGTGCTGGCGGTCGAGTCTAGGAACTTGATGGACCTGGGTTCAATCCCCAACAGGAACATCAAATATTTTTTTTTTTAATCAATGGTTTTTTTTAAGTAAAACTTATTTTGACGGGTCCTTTTGACCAAGCAGTTAATGAAACAGAATTAGAATTTCAATAATTAAATTAAAATTTTTGATACTTACACAGCCAAGAATCGAACCCACGTCTCCCGCGTGCCAGTCTAGCATGCTTCCATTGAGCTATTGTGAGATATTGTCTAGAATGAATTTTTTATTTACTTAAGCTGTAACACATTCTTGTTTTTTTCGTTTATGGCAAATATTTAACATTTGTCATCAACGAAAGCGAGCTGTGTAGCGGTTGTGTGACTGCGATTATGATTCACAATTGTGTGTCTGTTTGTTCACACTCTTAAAATACTTCCTTTTCGTTGATGGCAAATATTAAACACTTTTCATCACCGAAATCAAGCAACTATTTTGTCAGTCGAGAACTATTCGCTTATAACAAATTTATTTTTTTTTCCTGCAAACGAAGTTTTCAGTTGGAAAAAACAAATTTTTCGGTTGCTGCAATTTAAAAATCACTGCCGTTTATGACAAACAAAATTAATTTCTTGCAACTAAATAACGTGTTTCCCACAACTAACCATTATTATGCCAACTGTTCAAACGTTTACAAAAAATGATATGAAACATGACAAACGAAGTTCGTTTGCAGCAAACTGGCCATAAACGTGTTTTCTCTGCGTGTATTGTTAAGTTTTTAAATCATAAAAGACAAAAAACACTACAAACTCTTTTGGGAAGTCTTAACTCCCATATAACATTCGTATAAAAGACTGTTGATAAAAACATTACAAAAATCATGTTTTTAATACAAATAAAAAATATATATTTATGGGAAATTCAAAGTTTTTGTAGTATTTTTAAAATTTTTAGAATAGCTTGAATTATTAAAAATGCTTTACCATCGTAATATTAATATAACTCCAAAATAGCTTCAAAATGCCCCTTAAACGATTTTTGATGAGGTCAAAATTTTCAGAAAATAGACACACACTGGATTATGTTAACATTTTTTAAATGTGAACCACTATAATACACATGCCTTAGGCCGGCTCGATTTGTATGGCGATTCAAAAACTTAAGTTACATCGACGATTTGCAGTTTGGGCATGAAGAGTAATTAAGAAAAACGAAAAGGGGAGTGCACTTGACCCTCCTTTTTACAATAAATTTTTGTATAAAAACATATATAATATGCACAGTTAGAGAAAAACTCGCATTCAATTAATCCTCAAAATGATCTAACAAGGTTCTAATCAAACCTAAAACGGCCTAACAAGCACATTTTTGGTACAAGCAACTTAGAAAATTTTGATTTTGATCATTTGATCATTGAAGACTTAAGAAGCTAGAACAAAAGACTTAAGAAACGAACTTATTGAGTAATAATTTACTACTTGGTTTAATAAATTTAAATCAAACAAAAGATTTAAGCAACGAACTTGATGTCTAAGCAAAGATTCCCTTGATGCTCAAATGGCATCAAAAAATTAAAATTTTAAGTAAGTCAGTTTTCTGAATTTTGTCCATGCAACGAAGCAATGTGTGTATTACACGAATTGTTTCTTTGGTTTTTAATACCGAACTTATTTTAAACTGACACTTAGACTTAATTCGTAGTTACCGAAGTTAAATAGTTAGAGTGAATAACAATATCGCCCAATACATGTCAAATCGAATGCTTTTGGTCAAAAATTTTTACTTGACAATTTGATTTTTTTCAAATTTTGCATGTAGAATGAAAGCATTATAAAAAATATATTTCAATTGCATTTTTCTTTGAATGCAGCATAATTTGAACTACAGAATACAATACTTAGAAAAATTTAAAAAAAATTAAAATTTTGGCATGTTATTTTTATTCTCATTATTATTCTCTAGTTTTGATCGTACGATCTAGGATTAATCGGACCTGCAACACAAATTTTTGTTTAAACTTTAATGAAAGTATATATGTGGTAAGCCAGTTACCAGGATTAGAACAATTTAACTAAAAATGTTGGATTCATTAAAGAAATGTCTGTTTTTTGATAAATAATATAGACTTTTATCTGTATATAATATATAAATAAAACAATTGTTTTCAAAAATAATTTAATAGACTGTTATATATAACTAGTATAAAAGGATGTCCTATGGCGGTTGCAACCAATCAAATACATTTTATGTGCATACTTTAGGCTGATTTTGTTTTCTGTAAAGCCTGAAAAGCACGGTAATAATAATAAAACAGTTTTAGAGATATTAGGTGCTGATCATGACACTTCGTTGCATGAAGAGTCCAAGTGAATAACGTTGTGAGCGACAATTTACAGATCAAGTTAGATTGCTCACTATAATTAACTTTTTTAAGTTCATTCATTCAACATTTTTCCACTGACTTGAACTTCAAGTGCTTTTCAAAAGCCTAAACTTGCACTACTAAAAAATTTCTTTGCATAAGGTTGAGTATTTTTTCTTATGAAAAAAGCACTGCAATAGCAAGAATGAACAGTTTGAGCGATATTAGGTGTGGAGCATTTTATATTTGCATTTTATATATTAGGCTGAGGATAACTTTTGAAACTACTTTTTCTGAAGAGATGAGTATGAGATTTTGAAGTTAAGACATTACAATTGTCTTAAATGCACTATAGATAATGAAAAAAAAAAATAAGAAATTTAAAAAATTTTGTTTCACAACAATGACAATTTTTTTAAAATGCGTCACATTTGAACGAAAATTTTACAAAATTTAGAAAGTTTTAAGCAAATTTCAAAACGGTTCAAATGCAAATCAAACATTTGCTTGACTACTCAAACTATTTTTATACCCTAAACCTGGAAGGTCAGGTCGTTTGTAACGCATAGAACGAAGCGAGTCCGGTATAGAAAAGTATATATATTCTTGATCAGCGTCACCACGTGAGCTATCCATGTCCGTCCGTCCGTCCGTTCGTCCGTCCGTCCGTCTGTCCGTCTGTGTGTTGTCCGTATACACAGGATAAGAAGAAGGAGTTGAGATAATTGAATGAAACTTAGTACACATAGTCACATGGACCCAAGGATCTGCACTATTGAATATTTTTGGAATCCGCCCACGGACACGCCTACCTCCCATACAACCCAAAAATTGAAAACGCAATAAATAAGCTTCTGTTTAACCTACAGAGCTAAAATTTGACACATATGTTTTTTATGACAAGAAAAAGATGGTTTTGAAAAATGGACGTCATCCGCATACGGACACGCCTACCTCCCATACAAATCGAAAATTGAAAACTGCATAACTCAGCTCATATTTAGCCTACAACAATAAAATTTGATACGTATGTGTTTTATACAAACACAAAGATGTTTTTGAAAAATGGACGTCATCCGTTCACGGACACGCCCACCTCCCATACAACCCAAAAATTTAATACGCAATAAATAAGCTTCTGTTTAACCTACAGAGCTAAAATTTGACACATATGTTTTTTATGACAAGAAAAAGATGGTTTTGAAAAATGAACGTCATCCGCATACGGACACGCCTACCTCCCATACAAATCGAAAATTGAAAACTGCATAACTCAGCTCATATTTAGCCTACAACAATAAAATTTGATATGTATGTGTTTTATACAAACACAAAGATGTTTTTGAAAAATGGACGTCATCCGTTCACGGACACGCCCACCTCCCATACAACCCAAAAATTGAAAACGCAATAAATAAGCTTCTGTTTAAGCTACAGAGCTAAAATTTGACACATATGTTTTTTATGACAAGACAAAGATGGTTTTGAAAAATGGATGTCATCCGCATACGGACACGCCTGCCTCCCATACAACCCAAAAAGTTTAAACTCAATAAATAAGGTTATGTTTGTCATAGAAAAATTAAATTTGGTATGTATGTATTTTCTACCAAAACTAAGGTGTGTTCAAAAATTGGGAGTAATCCGTCCATGAACACGCCCACCTCCCATAGCGAAAGCACAATAAAGGCATTAACTGTGAGCTACAGGAATTAAACTTGGTATGTGTAAATTTTTCATCACCATTTAAATGCAATTAAAATATAGGCTTCATCCGCCCACGGAGACGCCCATTTACAATAAAAATTTTTGTTTATTTTTGAAAAGTGGGTTTAGGGTATTTTATAGTCGGCCTAGACCGACTTTAGACTTTCTTTACTTGTTTAAGTTGGAACTGCTTTCTTCAAAGATTTGACAATGGAATTTGATATGAATTATATTGATTCAAACTGTCATATCTATATTAAAATTGTCTTATTTACTCTAAATATAGCTATTATACCGAAATGAAAAGCAGATCAACAAAAATAGAGAAGTTTCATAAAAAAACTGAACTAAAATCATAAAAGCGTCATTATTTCTTTTTGTTGTGGATTCCACTGTTTTGACGAATCAAAAATAAATTAATATTCTTCACCTTTTCGATATATTAGAGATAAATTCGTACAAAGTCTCTATCTCAGAATTTTAAAAAATGTACATAAATACGTCCCTCTTGCTCATCTTTTGTTTTTCCTCATAAATATTCGAGGAAAACAAATTATAAAAAACTTTTTTAAAGAATGTGGTGACCGTGGCATGCAGGTTAAGTGTGTGGCTTAGCATGCTCGGAGCCCGGGTTCGATTCCCAGCCGCGGCGAAAAGTTTTTTTCAATAAAAAATTTTTCTGATCGGTCACCACCGCTCTGCAGACCATGGCAAACCTCAGAGAGTAAATAATGCCAAGTAAAGCTTCTTGAGAACATGAGCCGTTCGGAGTCGGCATAAAACATGTAGGTCCAATTCTCGGTCAATTGTGTGCAAACATTTAATAACACACACAACACAATTGATCATAAGAAGCTTGGCCAAAGTCCTTTCAAGGGCTGAAATGGCCAATTTGTTTTGATTTTTTTTACATAAATACGTCCCTATTGCTCATCTATTGTTTTTCCTCATAAATATTCGAGGAAAACAAATTATAAAAAACTTTGTTTTTTTAAAGAATATCATTTAAAAAGTTGAGTTTTGAAAGCTGAAAAGAAAAAACTATTTTTTTTTTTTTTTATTTTAGATCCTTAATTTAGAACCTCAAGTTTGGTCATCGTTGTAGAGTTATTTGACTTATAGATGAAACATAATATCGATATTTTAAATAAAGATTAAAACTTAATGGCATCTATTGTTTGTTTTTATTGGACCTCCTTACGTCCTAGGAGGTGTTTGCGACCACCCTGCCAATATCATTTGTAGATCGTCACATCAAGAGGAATAACATGCGTATTATTGTTCTCTAAGTCTGGAACACTCTTTTATATAAAACATCTATCACAAAAGAACAGCTGTACCGAGTTTAATAATATTTGATTGCCTTCGCCCCGAATAGCAGAATAACTTTTGATAGACATAAAACAAGTTGCAACTTGAGAACTAATAGACTTTTTATAGTCATTTGAATTTTTTTGTTTTTATTTTTAATTTTTCTATCGAAAACATAAGAATACCAGAGGTATTTTATTAATAGTCGCTGAAGGCTCTGTAGTGCAAATCGTTTAAATAACTGCCAACAACTATTATGCTATTCATTCAACTTATATTAAAATTTGTATTTTTTGAGTTTTTGGATACGGTGAGTGTTTTGTAGCTTTTTCTTTTTATTCATCTCAGACATCAGAGAGCGCTTTAAACCGCTCAAGTCTTTTAAAAAATGCTGTCAAGGACTCCTAAACTACTCATACGACTTACATTATGACTTTTATTTAATTTGATCTATCTTGAATACCAGAGGGCACTTTTGTTCAAATATTTTCTGCCAAAAACTCCTTAACAACTTATATGACTAACATTAAAATTTGTATTTAGAAGTTTTTGAAAACGGTGAGTATTTTGTGTTTTTTTTATGATCCATCTTGAACACCAGCGGGCACTGGAGAATACATTTTTTACAAAACACGCTCAAAAAAAAAAAAATGAAAAGAACTTCAGCTAGTGTTTGCAGTTCTAAAATAATAACAAAAGACTTAAGAAACAAACTTGAAGTTCAAAGCAACTATAAGAATTTTCACACAAGCCAAACACTTGCATTAAACTCAAAGTACAGTTAGAGTGGAGTGTTTTTTTGTTAATTAAAAAAAAAAATTAATGAGCTCTTGAATCGAGCTGATAAGTATTGATTGGTATTATTCTGAAATTTCAAAGAACGGCAAGCATTTGAATGCGTCTGAAGTTAAATTTTTTAGCAAAATTACTTGGCTAGCTTAATATTTCTTAAATAATAATATATTTTTAATAAATGCTGCATTAATTGTATATTAATTAATAGTAATTAATAAAAAACATTCTTTATTGATTGCACATTAATTGATTGTAGTTAATTAATGATATTTATTAATTATAGCTTCAATGTTAAATATTTTGAAATTATTTTGTATTTGGCTTGCTTAGCGGCACTTTAAGAATAAATGTTTGTTAATAATTTTTTTTAACAAGCTGTGTTTATTTTAATGAGCTACAAAAGTATCTTTGAGCGTATATTTATAAGAAAATATGCTGTTATTTTTGTAAACATAAATTGTGTTTGCAGTGCAAACAAGCAACAAATGCATTGGCAGCAATTAATTAACTCTCTTCTTATATATGTAGATAGTTATATCTGGCTTTTTTCCTCTACAAATACTGTTGACAGTGAAAAAAGTGAATGCTTCAGTCATGCTGTTGTTTAAGGCATGCGACTGTGTTATTCTTTCAGGCTGCCTTTATAGCAATTTGTTGTTTTTGTTGCTGCTCAAGGTCACATTCTAAATGGCTGACGCATCACAAATTTACAGAACCGGCTGCTAACTCTGCCGTAATTATTTTTATTTATTGTTGTTGTGACGTTAATACTTAGGCAGTGCAGAATGTCAAATGTCAGTTTGAAAAGAGGTTGCTTATTTATAATAAAGCAACTTTGGTATTTAATACAAATTAAAAACGATTGTGTACAACTAAAAATTGGCAGAAATTGTTAGCATTATAAAAAAAATTTTCTTCACTATTTGCTGGTGCACTAGAAATATTTAACTTTTTTAATATGTGGGCATATAAAACAGCATATTTTTGTCTTAAAAGTTGTTGAAAAAAAAAATTAAAATTTATTTCAAAACCTTGTGGTTAAGTTGGCGTTAAACAATTTGTCTGTCGCTGTGTGCAGCGAAACGTGCAATTTTTAACACTTTTCTTTGGCACCTAGTTTGCGGTTAAGCCGGAGACTTATCTTAACTGTTCGATAATTAGTTAACGGCAACACTGGCTAGTGGCGTTGCATATAATAAGCCTTAATTGGACTAAAATATAATATGAAAAAATACCAAAATCAAATTTGTAACGCTTAATGGTTACACAGAAAGGATTGTTCGCAATTTTGTTCTGTCATAAAAGCAGTTGTGCCATGCCTCGCCGGCTGTGGCTATAAAAGTTGCATATATTTTTTTTAATGAATTTTGTTTTAGCATCAACTGTGGGTGCAAAGTTGCATATTTTTTATATTATTTTTTTTATGAATTTTTTTTTTGTTAATAAAAAAATTTTAATTTTCTTTAGCAAACTTTCGTCTTAATAGACAGCAGCTATACACAAGATTGCATTTTAACGGCTATGCCGTAGCTATAAATATGTTAATGAAATTGAAAAGCTTCGATTGCAGCTTTAATAACAACAAAAACAATAACAACAACAACAACAACAAAAGCAGCATAAATTTAGCTATAATTAACTGAACGTCATTCACCGTGCATACCAAAGAGTTGTCCAAAGACAAAAAGAAAAAAAAAATTTAAATTAATAGCGAGAAAAAAAATGCGCCGCCATCATAAAGCTAAATTAAAAATATACAAAAAAAAAAAAAAAAAATTGGAAAAAACCCAAACAATCGAACGTTAGGCAAATCAATCTATTGCATATGACCACGAGTTGAAGACGTTGCGCTGCTTTAGAAAAGCAGCAACAGCGGCATGTTATAGCAACAAAAATTAATGTTGCTTGCCGCTTGTTAGTTGTTGCTGTTTTATTGATAATCTAGCTGCTGGTGCTTGATTTTTTTTTTAAATTTTTTTTTTTTTGTTTTGTTACTTTGACTTTAGATTTTTACCCCCTATATTATTCACTTTCACTATAGCTCTCAATTTGCCATTAAGTGAATGAATTTTGCATCATTAACATGTTGCTCTGCGCATGCGCGCATGTTACCTTAACTGCCAGGCGCTGTCATCTCATGACGTCGCGTTTTTTTATATTTATACTTATTTCTTTTTTCTATTATCTACATACTTTGGCGCTACAAAGAACTGACTCTGGCGCGTTGCTGATTTCTTTGCCACAAAGTGTAAAGTGCATATGAGCTGCTCAAGAGGTCCGCATAACTAAGCGCAAGAGTCAAAGAAAGAGTAGCAAGAATCACAGGGCAAACCGTGTGGTTCGCATGTCAAAATTCATCAACCGCTGCTGCTGATGCTGCTGTTGTTGTCTGTAGCCTTTTGCAAGCATTTCGCCTCATATCAAAAATCACGCAACTAATAACTTTATGACTCGCAGCTAGAGTGTTGCACAATCTTGAAAATAACAAAAACAACAAATACAACAACAACAAACTTGTTGTTGACATATAGCTATTTTGCTGTTAATTATTTCTTATATCCGCAACTGTGTTCAAATTAAAACATTTATTGCTTTAAAATAAAACAGCAGCAACAAGTCATAAGCTGTCTTCTCAAGTCATAAGAAATGCCATTTATATAAAAAATACTAAAAAAAACTTGCAAAAAACTGCCGCTTTTCCGGCAAACTTTCTTTCTTTACACTGCATTTTTATGCTGTACAATTTAGCGAAATCTGCATTTGTCGCTGCCTAGTGAGTGAGCAGGAAGCTTGTTGGCTATACAAGCAAGCATCAGACAAGTTTTCAATGCTGCCCACATGCATTTCCTTTGCTGCAATGCATTTCACTCTCAAGGTTCGTGCGCTGGCGCTTTTTCTATTTCTTTGTTTTTATTTTTATTTTTTTTTTTTCAATTTCATTTAACAATTTTAGTTTTGATGACTTTTTTTAAAGTGTGCATAATTGTTTGACTTAATAGTGTTTTTGATGCTTTTACTGCATTAAATTGTTGTTTCTTTTAAATCTTGACTCAAAATATTTGAAAACTATAAATTTCCGCCTTGCTTCTCTCTCTGTTGCCAAGAAATTTTTGATTTTTTAATTTAATTTCACAGCAATTACTTTTCTAAAGTGCTTAAATCTTTTATGTAGCAATTAATAGCAAGCATTTGAATTGACGCCTCGCTTGTAATTTTTAAAAAATTGAAAATATAAACATAACACTCGTAACACAGCTGTATTAAAACCAACATTTAAATCTTGTTCGAAAAAAATTAATAAAACCATGTAACAGCAACAATAAGTTGCAGTTTTGTTCATTAGCATTACAACGATTAACAACTTATCGAGTTTGTTGCTTAAGTCTTTTGTTTGCGGGTATACGATAAATGTGTTTTATGCACCATAACAAATAAATACTGTTTTAAATGCTAAATTTATAATAAATACTTTATTTATTTGTTAAGATATATAAATTTATGCCAAATTAAAGGAAGGAATTAATGAATGAATGAATGATTTAATGAATGAATGATGGCTTGAATATGTTCATGATTTTGTTGCTTATCCCAAGACAATTTTAAAATTGTTTCCTCTCTGCTGACCAATAAAAGTAAGCTGTTTGCATTTCATTTCTGCTTTGCAATAATAACCTATTTATTTTGTTATATTATTTCATATCAATATTATTACTTAATTAAAGCAAATACTTTGCTTTGAAACATATAAATAATAAGGCAAGAAGAAGTTATTTTGTTTTTGTTTTAAAACTATTCCTGGTGTAAGACTAAAATGCTTATAAGTGATTATTTTATTATAAAATTTAAGCTAAAACAGCATAAAAAAATTAGGCAGAAAAATTAAGCATAATATAAAAAAATGAGGTATAGAAACATACAATAATCCAATAATAATAATTTTTGACTCTTATATTAAAATTCAATCTGAAGTAACTGCTGCTTTCAAATCCATGATAGAATAATTTTACCAGGTAGTGTTGACAAATGTTGATTCTCTCAGCTACAAGTAAACGAACTCTTGTCGAAAACAGCTGTTCGTTGTTATATTCGTTGGCCACATTCAGCTGTGTCAACTGTTGTGACAGCAACACATCGGGGAGCGCTATTATTGCGAAAAATTGTCAAGTTTATGAAATATCAAGTTTTGTATCAAATACGAATGGAAATATTAACCGACAAATTAAAAATTTTCTATTTTTAAATGCATTTTAATGCGCAACTTCATATTTATGTGCATCAAGTTTTGACTTAGCAGTTGGCAACTGTTTGGTACGCTGAATGTGACCAGTGAAAATTAATTGTATGCTATGACGGATTGTGAGCGCTCTCTTTCTTGTTATATTTTTTGACAAAAGTCCGTTTCCAACAGAAACATCAATACTACCTTGGAGTAATTATATCATGTTTCAAATCACTTTTAGTTTCAATCATAGTACAACAAATAAGGTAGCTGCAGGGCTGAGAGCCGAAAGTCAGAATTGTCAAAAAAGTACTGAACGAATTAGAGCAACAAAAATAGACATAAAATAATTTGTATTGAGTTTGACAATTCCGACTCTGAGAGAGAGAGGATTCATAGCCCTGCAGCTACCTTGTTTATTGTACTATGGTTTCAATGATTTTTTATGTTTTTGACAAATTTGTCTAAATAAACTTTGAGTTGAAAATATTTTTAAATATTCTACTTACAATCAGTCAAAAACAAACATTTTTCCAAAATTTTTTCTATTATTGTAGAGAATTGAACATATTACAAGAAAAAATAAATTAAAAAAACATATATTTTTCACTCCAACATGGTTTTATAGAGCTCCAAACTGGCGGCAGAAAACAAAAAACGGGGTCTCGTGGTTCAGGGCTGGGAGTGGCAAAAATTGTCCGATCTGGAAAAAAATTACTTTTTTAAATCTTAACAATATTGGTTATCGTACACTGAGAAAAAAACACATACCTTGCTCCCGTAAAAAATTTCTCTATTTTTGATAATAGCACTTTTCTCTTTTTCAAATAAAATTTTCTTCAATTAGAATAAATTTTCACATTTTCGAAGAAATATTTCTTTACTTATAGGAAATGGAAATATTTCAATGTCTCTAATAATGATAACTATTTTTCTCGCACAAAAAATTTCTCATTTATAGAGAAATTTTATTGAAAATGAAAAACTTTTCTTATATTTTGATAAAAAACTCACTATGAGAAGTATTTTCTTCAATAAAAACAAATATTTTCTCAAAAAAAAAAGTATTTTTCTCTAAAAACGATATATTTTTCTATTTCATGGAACCTTTTTATCATTTTTAGAGAATTTTAAGTATCGCAATTAGAGAATAGCATTCTCTGGAGCAAAGTCTATACCATTTTTCTCTAAATATGATGCCTTTTTTATCATATTCCGAGACACTTTTTTCTGAGTGTACGACAGGAGCTTTTTTTTAAATTTTTTTCAATTTTTGGTGATGTTCCAAATTTGAAATGGGTTATTTGAAAAAAATATTGACTTCAAAAATTCATAAAAAATCGAAAAAAAAATTTTAAAAAAACTTTTTAACAAAAAAAAAAACCTACTTCAAAATCACTAGAAAGTAAAAAATAATTTTAAATTACTTTTACTATTTATTTCTTGGTCAAATTTGTATTTTTATAATAAATATATTTATTTTTTTATGATAATAAAAGCTTCTAGTCAGCGCTAATCATTGACGTAAAATCATGTTTTTTTCGCCATCCCTACTCTATTTAAGACTTTTTTATTTGTAAATATCCTGCTTGGGTGACGCTGTATTAATTTGTAATCTTAATTTTTCTTAAATCTTAATTAAAATGCTATATGTGTGTTGCAGCTGCACAAAAAATCTGATTATATTAGCGCCGACTTCGAAGCTCTTATTATCATAAAAAAATAAATATATTTATTATAAAAATACAAATTTGACCAAGAAATAAATAGTAAAAGTAATTAAAAATTATTTTTTACTTTCTAGTGATTTTGAAGTAGGTTTTTTTTTTTGTTAAAAAGTTTTTATTTCTTTCTTTTTAGAGAAAATGATATATATTAAAAAAGTGTATAAATTAATTAAACACCAATTATTTATGCTCATAATATGGAAAATGCTTTTCTGTCGTTTCTTATTCTGGTCTTTGTCAGTATGTTTATCAGTACCTACTCTTGTATTTTTATCACTACCCCAATGTCAATATTGACTGAAATATAGTGTGTTTATAATATTGGCACGCCTCTTTGTCGAGAATATCACACTCTTTGTCATAGTGCTTTCAATAGTTCTACCCATTCTAACAATGAATTTTACCACCCTTAAGTCAATATGATACAGTTTTTTACACACTGCCACACCCTTTAGTCGAATAACGCCCAATTCTTCGGTAGTAATTTGTAATAATTGTGCCTACGTCTGTACTTTTTCAGTTAGTAGTGTCAGTATTCGATTTAGTGTTTTCTAATATTGCCACACCCCTTTGTTGAATGACGCCCACTTTATTCACAATAACTTGTTATAAGTGTGCCTACCTCTATACTAAATATCAGTACTCTAGTGTCAATATTATTCGCGATACAGTGTATTTTATATATTGCCACACCCCTTTATCAAATAAGGTCCACTGTATTGAAATTAATTGTTTTATAACTGTGCCTACCCCTGTAGTTAACTTTAGTACTCTAGTGTCAATATTATTCGAGATACAGAGTTTTTATAATATTGCCACACCTCTTTGTCGACTAACGCCCACTTACTTGACTATTATTTTTTACCTACCCTTGCATTTTTTCTGTGAATTTTATTAACTCTAGTACTCTAGTGTCAATATTTACTGAAATACAGTGTTTTTCTTACAGTGACACGCCCCTTTATCGAATACCGCCCACATTACTGACAGTAATTTGTTATATTTGTACCTACCTTTGTACTAAATTTTAGTATCGTAGTGCCAATAGTAATCGAGATACAGTGTTTTTTTTAATATTGCCACTCCCCTTCTCGATTAACGCCCATTTTTTTTTTTTACAAAAATTTGTAGTAATTTTTCCTACCTTTGTAATAAATTTCTGTACCCTAGTATCAATATTATTCGAGACACAGTAATTCTCTTATATTGCCACACCCCTTTATCGAATTACGCCCACTTTTGTTATAGTAATTTCCAATAATAGTACCTACCTCTGTACTTAATTTCAGTACTCTAGTGTCAATTTTCTTTGAGATACAGAGTTTTTACAATATTGCCACACCCTTTTTTAGAGTTACGCCCACTTAAGTGATCGTCATTTTTAATACTTGTGCTTGCCCTTGTAATTTTACTGTGCATTTTATTACCGTAGTGTCAATATTTACTGAGATACAGTGTTTTTCTTATATAGACACGCCCCTTTTCCGAATACCGCCCCCTTTCATAAACGGGCACCTCCGCGTTGATAATCTCTATATGTTGACAAAAAATTACGGCAATCGCGCAAGTACTTTAGGAGTAATCGATGTACATACATTCACAAAAAAAAAAAAAAAAAAAAAAAAAAAAAAAAAAAAAAAAAAAAAAAAAAAAAAAACAGAGAAACCAACCAACTTGAGAACCTCCTCCTTTTTGAAGTCGGTTAAAAAAGCTGGTGTCATACGATAGTGAATCAAGTTTAAAAAAAATACAAAAAAAAAAAAATTCGTCAAAAAATGAAAACGGTAGTGCCGAAAACACCAGTACGAAAAACATGGTTTCGAAATAAACGCGTTCAAAGTTTGTGAACAAAGAAAAAAGCAAAGAAAAATAATAATGCGCTCTCACTAATCCAGCTGTAACTTTTGAACCCGTAAGAATTTGTCCATGAAATTTTTTTTCTTAGAATCTTAAGAATATTTACTAAAATACAAAATTAGTCAATTTTAAAAAACGGCCAATGTCATGCCCCCCCTTAAGGCAAACACAGCAGAATCATGGCTTGTGGCAATATTCTTGTATTATTGATATTAAGTACAGATGATCAGTTGATCTTTTTGTTTTTGACATATTATTTCTTAATATTACATTATATTTTCTTTTAAAATTTAAGCTTGTGGAAGAATTTTTAGTGAAAGTTTGTTTTATTGATAGTTTTTTAGTAATAGTTTGTTTGAAAAAGTCCTTGACTCGAAAGATCATCCATAATCTTCAATACATAACTTTACTGAAGAGATCACCAGACAAAGTTTTTTTCAAGGAAGCAATCGTGCGCTCATAAGAGAATCTTAATTTGTTTATATCAATTTGTAAAAATGTGACTGTTGCAGTAGATTTTTCTGAACTTCGAAGATTTTTTTGCATTTTGAAAACAAAGAAACTTCCTTGAGGTTTTTGAAAAAATTTTCAAATTCAGTTTATCTGGCCTCTTTTTATTTTAGATACTTCTAAGAAGCCTTTTTTAGATTGTTTAGTGTGCTTGAGAATGGGTACATCCGTAGATCTGCAGTCTTCACATGACCAACGAAGTCTATTGCTTTCGTAACGTGCAATAATTTAATAAATATCTTTGAACAACAAAATAAAATTGTCATGGTGTGCACCTAATATCGCTAAAACTGTAACTAATTTTTGCTATCACAGTGCCTTTCAAACTTTTTAACTTATATCAAAAAACTTCAGCCTGAAAGCATGCACAAACATTTTATTTCATATAAAAGGTAATGTCTACTTTAAAGTTATTTTTTCCTTTTTAATAAAATATAATAAAGATTAAATTTTTACACTTAGTTTTTCCAACCCGTCGTGTAACGGTCTTTTATACTAGTTAACCATATTTATTAAAACATGAAAATTGAAAGTTATCGTACGCTTTTTGGTATAAATTAGAACTCAAAGGGAATGAAACTTATGTCATTCGGAAGGTACTGTTGCACAGATGCGCAGAATATATATCTGTGTCGACAAGGAATAACAGCTAAACTCATTTTCAAAATTTCAGAAGAGCATTTTGAAGATTAAAATTGTTACCTTATATCAGGGTACCCTGACTTTTGCTGTTTAGATTTGAAAGCCTCAAGCATTCAATTCTTAAGGTACAACCATGGGAATTTGAGTACTAGAGTATTTTGTTGCGAAAAACGCAATAAAAGTCATAACCTTACTTTGTCCTAATTCGACTTTAGCGGTTATTCCTTGTCGACACAGACATATAATTTATATATCTGATGGGAGGGATTCCCAAACTTCTAAGAGTGAATTTAAATGTTTTTATTAAAAAATACACAAAGAGGGGTAAAAAATCGCTCTTTGATCAATATGAAATTTTGGTTGAGAGAGAGCTTTTAATTTGAGAATTTAAATTTTTCTTAAAGTAAAAGTTTTATAAAAAAAAAAATCTTTTTATGCACTCATCATTTGTGAAATTTGTAAAAAATGTATTTTGAATTCAAAAGTTTGACTCTATGTCAATATCTTGGTTGTATTTTAACTTTTTTTAAAATTTTTTTTAAATATTTCTGAAAGATTGCAAACATTTTTTTCAAATGTGATTTCAACTAAATACCAAAAACGAAAATAAATTTCTCAAATTGAATGCTTTAAATTGGAAAGCCAATATCTCCGCCTCCTTTTAATAGAGGTCATTTATTTCTTTTTTGTATTTAAGTCTCATCAGTTAACTAAAAAAATTTATGAACATTTGCACGTTACTTTTTTGCTTATATTTCAATTATTTCTTTTCAATTATTTCTTTTTTTCGCTGCGACAAATTTTTTTTTTTTTTTTTCTCAAAATATGGGTTTTATTAACCCACTTTTGTTGTAAAAAAAGAAAAACTCAAATTTGTATTTTTTATTTTCTTTCAAAGTCTGAAGCGCATTAAAAAAAAACAAATTGACAATTTCAGCCCTTGAAAGGATTTTGACAGAGGTTCTTATGATCAATTGTGTTGTGTGTGTTATTAAATGTTTGCACACAATTGACCGAGAAGTGAACCAACATGTTTTATGCCGTCCCGAACGGCTAAAGTTCATGTTCTCAAGAAGCTTTACATGGCAATATTTACTCTCTGAGGCTTGCCATTGACTGCGGAGAGGCCGATCAAAAAAGTTTTTTTATTGAGTAACCTTTCGCTGCGACTGGGGATCGAACTCGGGCTCCGAGCATGCTAAGCCACACACGCAACCTGCTTGCCACGGTCAACACGCATAGCGCATTGAAGGTGAATTTATTTTGTCTTGACACTAGATTAATAAACTCTTCTTGGCAACAAAATCAAGGCTCTCTAGCCCCTACCGCTAAGATTTTTTTGAACGAAATTTTTAAATTCGATTCGAATTTGATTCCTTTCGACGTAGACAGGGTTAAGTTTAAGTGTTTTGTTTTTTTTTTTTGCCGGTTCAATGAAATAAACAAATATAAAACTTCTTCAAAATAACAGCATCTTATAAATGCTGCTAAGCTGCTATGTAAAATTATTCATAAACAAGAATTTATAAAATCAATAAAAAAATTTATAAAGTTAAAGAATAGTTTTAAATTAATTCAAAGCAACTCATTTGGCGTCAAAGATTTAAATTTGTATGTTTATTTAATTGAAAAAATTATCATTTTTAGTTATTCCATTTATGAATTGATTTTCGTAACATTTTAAAAATGATGAAATAAAATGTGTATTTAATTAAATTTGACACAAAACAAAAACCGGCTCAACTATTATATTAAAAAACAAAAGACTTAAGCAACAAACTTGCCTGAAAGTTCTGCGTTATGCATTCTAGGCCAGACAAATTGAGTAGTGTTTTATATAACAGTTTCATAGTCAGTAGGCAGGTATTTTTAAAAATTTTATTGAACTTATTGCAACAGCAAAAGACTTAAGCGACAAACTTGCGACACACTAATATAGTTCGCATGTTTTTTTCTCATTGTTTTATTAACATGTTAATATGTTAATATGTTAACAAAAAACAAACTCTTATCTACTGCTTTTAGTTCCCACGTAACAAACATTTAATGACAGACAATTGGAAAAAAACGACGAAGCGAAAAATAATGTACAAATAATAAAGAGAGAGAAGAAACCAGCAACTTTGGTTATAATTAGCTTATTTTGGCTGGCTTATATTTCAAAATTTGTTTTGTCTTAGTTTTTATATATTTGCAAATTAAATGAAGTAATGTTGTATAATACTAATTATATTGAACTCTGTTTTACAACTTTAACAATTTTCATTATTATTATTTTTCACTTCATTTCGGACTACAGGTGTGTTGTTTTTTTTCATAACGCGGACTGGCAGCATTTAGCTGCGTAGACGTGGATTTAAGTGCTATATTTAAAAAAAAAGCACACATATTCGTGTGGTTAGAGAGTTATGTGTGCAATAATAACAACAAGCAAAACAAATAATATTGCTACACAAACAAATTCAAGCATTTGCCTTCAGTCATATTCATGCTTTGGCTCATAACTTCTTTTACTGCATAGCTGCTGCGTTGGCCGGCAACAGCTGCATCTACGCTTGTGTGCATTTAAACTTCAACTGCCAACAAATTTTTTTATTTAAAATTCCAACTATTTTTCATGGCACTTTTATTTATACGAAATTGAATTTAAATATTTAAATTGCTGTTAACTCTTAAGCAACAAGAGCGCGACCTACACACACAACAAGCTGCAAGGCAGATGACATTCCAACAACAACATACAATTTGTTGTAAAGGAAAAACAACAGCAAATCAATCTCTTTTTTTTTTTTTTATAAGTTTTTTCATGCATTGTTTGCTTAAAATATGTTCATCCACCCTTTTCGACTTTGCTCGTTGCTATTTTTAAAGCAATTTTTTTCGCTAGAATTTTGCATTCCAACAAAAATGTTTAATTCATTTGCAACTGGCAACAAATGATAAATCTTAAAAAAAATCTTTCTGCTGTCTAGATGTTAAAAAATATTTACATAAAATATATGCGGCACCTTCTTTTCTATTCTAATGCTTTTATATGCTTGTTATTGTTGTTGTAATGTTAAGCGCTTCAATTTTATTTTTAATGACTTTATATTCCAGTGTTGTCGTTGTTGTTTTTGTTGTCGTTGTTGTTCTTGTTGTTGTTGTTGTTGTTGCTGTTACTATATGACTTGCCTAGCTGTTTGCCTTGTTCTTAATAGTTTTAATATTTACAGCGTTATTGTCGCTAAGCGTGCCATGTTGTGGGTTCAATTTCACAGAGCCGGGCACTTAAAATGCCTGCCTATCAAGTATGTTTACTTCATAATTATTATAATTGTTGTCTTTATGCTAAACGCCTTGTCTAAACTTGGCCTTAACTCAACGCCAAGCTGTTGATTAAAGTTTTGACCCTAATTATTTTATTATGTTAGAAGAAAATCAAAGAAAAGCTGATTTTTCACTTTGGACTTATGACTTATGACTTATGACTCATAACGTACAACTTATGACTTAAGACTTAATACTAAAGACTTATGACTTATGACTTATGACTTTTGACTTTTCAATGTCAAAGCCAAACTTTTGAATTTTTAATTTTTAACTTAGAATTTTGAAATATACTTTCAACTTTCACTTTTCACTTTTGACTGTTGACTTATGACTCATGACTTAAGGTTTAATACCAAGACTTATGACATGACTTTTGTCTCTTGACTTATGACTCTTCACTTAAGACTTATGACTCTTCACTTTTGACTTATGATTCTTGACGTTTAGCTCTTGACTCTTGACTTTTTATGCTCTATTAATTTTATATTGCATTATTTTTCAATTTTGACTCTTGACACTTCACTTATAACTCTTGACTTTTGTTTATGACTTATGACTTATTTATGCTTGATTTATTTTATATTGAATTACATTTAATTTTGAGTCTTGACTTTTAATGTTTGACTCTTGAATTTTAACTTTTGACTCTTGACTTATGACTTTTGACTTTTGACTTATGGCTCTTGACGTTCTAACTTTTGACACTAAACTTTTGATTAGACTTTTGATTTCTGACTTATTTATGTTTGATTGATATTTTTATTGAATTAGTTTTGATTTTTGGTTTTTGAATTTGGAAAATTGACTTTAAATTTTTGATTTTTGAATTTTAAATTTTGACTCTTGATTTTTGACTTATGACTCTTAACACTCGACTCCTGACTTTTTGTAAAGACTTATGACTTATTTATGTTCGATCAATTTTTTAACTGAATTGTGTTTGATGTTTGAATTTTGACTCTTGACTTTAGTCTTTTAACTTTTGAGGCTTGACTTATGACTCTTGACTTTTAATTATGTCTTATGATAAGCACTTGAACTTGGAATTTAGTTAAAAGTATGACTTGGACTTGGACTTGGACTTGGACTTGGACTTGGACTTGGACTTGGACTTGGACTTGGACTTGGACTTGGACTTGGACTTGGACTTGGACTTGGACTTGGACTTGGACTTGGACTTGGACTTGGACTTGGACTTGGACTTGGACTTGGACTTGGACTTGGACTTGGACTTGGACTTGGACTTGGACTTGGACTTGGACTTGGACTTGGACTTGGACTTGGACTTGGACTTGGACTTGGACTTGGACTTTGACTTTGACTTTGACTTTGACTTTGACTTTGACTTTGACTTGGACTTGGACTTGGACTTGGACTTGGACTTGGACTTGGACTTGGACTTGGACTTGGACTTGGACTTGGACTTGGACTTGGACTTGGACTTGGACTTGGACTTGGACTTGGACTTGGACTTGGACTTGGACTTGGACTTGGACTTGGACTTGGACTTGGACTTGGACTTGGACTTGGACTTGGACTTGGACTTGGACTTGGACTTGGACTTGGACTTGGACTTGGACTTGGACTTGGACTTGGACTTGGACTTGGACTTGGACTTGGACTTGGACTTGGACTTGGACTTGGACTTGGACTTGGACTTGGACTTGGACTTGGACTTGGACTTGGACTTGGACTTGGACTTGGACTTGGACTTGGACTTGGACTTGGACTTGGACTTGGACTTGGACTTGGACTTGGACTTGGACTTGGACTTGGACTTGGACTTGGACTTGGACTTGGACTTGGACTTGGACTTGGACTTGGACTTGGACTTGGACTTGGACTTGGACTTGGACTTGGACTTGGACTTGGACTTGGACTTGGACTTTGTTCTGAGTCTAAACAAAAGACTTTAATTTTAAATTTAAAATAAATTTTAAATTTAAAATATTAAAAACAAGCAACATGATATTGAAATCGAAATTATTCTTATAAAGCTGAAATCTCAAAAAGTTCGTTTCTTATGTCTTTTGTTTAGCCTCAGAACAAATGCCTTGATTAAGTCAGCAGGTTTGTTTCCTGAGTCTTTTGTTATTCATAGCATATCGCAAATTCAAAACAACCACATTTTTTTGCGCTCACTTTTTTATTTATTTATTTTTTTTTTTTTGTTTTTGTTTCTTACAATTCCACAATTTAACAACAACTAAAACAATGAATGCCAAGAATTTCAAAGTAAACCAGTTCTTTGGCAATTGTTTTCATCATGCATTTGAAATATTTTTGATTTTGATTTCAATTCCACTTTAGAGCAATTATTGATTCATATACATATATGCATGCACTCATACATTCATATGCTGCCCATGTGGGGCGTGTGTATTTAACAAGTGCCTGAAATGCCTTCAACCTGCTGCTGCTACTCACCACCTCTACCGCCAAGCTTGAGCTCTAGTTTATTTTAGCCAATCATAGTTTCTCTTGTATTTGTGCTATTTCTTGCGCTTTATGCAGCGTTAACTACAATAACAGCAACAGTAACAACCCAACCAAACAACTTTCGATTGAAATTGTTATGTAGCAATAGTTACTTTCAATAGTTTTGTTTTTGTTTTATACGATTGTTTTATGTTCTTTTAAGCTTAATTTTTATGAATTTTAATTTGACGCTGCGTAATTAAATAGCTATAAATGATTAATTTATTTGTTGTGTTATTGTTTGCTTGCGCTATTGTTTACACTTTATATTTCTATAGGCAACTGAAGATAAAATCACGTCAATTAATAAACAACTTAAAGATATGCATTGAGTTGCTTTTAATTACGATGAGCTCAGCTAGCTCATGGCAAAAGCACAGTCGGAAGAAAATTTTAAGCAGTTTAAAAATAAAAGTGAACACATTGATTAAATCATTAAATGAAAAAATAAAATTTACTTCAAATAGACTGAATGGTAAATTATTGTTGAAATATTTCAATTAATGTTACTTAAATAATGGTACTTGTAACAGAAAAATCCAGCTTAGCCGCAATGAAGACTTACTGAGTTTTCAAGAAAAATTAGAATCGAAAATATTTAGTTGAAAACTATAACTTGTGTGACTATTCCATTAAAATCCTTATTAAACTATTATACCTACAACTATTTTTTAGGGCTTCGAAATGAAGAAAAGCATTCGAATCCCACTTCATTTAAGCCCACAAGCAAAATCCATCCACTTCAAACATAAAACTCAATTTCACAGCTAAGCATACGAGTTACCTATGAAGCGTATTATTTTGTATGTATATGTAAGGAATACTATTAATATCTATTTGAATAATATTTGTTCACTTATATTTACTTTATATTTTGCGCATATTTGTGACTCTATTTTGAGAATAACAGCTCTTGTGTTGTTGTCTTTGAGCACTTGAATCGTTGATGGAGCATTAACCTAGGTAGACTTTATGTTTAATTTAAGAAACTAGAAATAAAAAAAGTCTAAAGTTGACGGACAAATAATTTTTTTCTTTTCGAGAAATTCACATTCAGCAAATTTTATTCACAATAGAATCATTGTTTCACTAAATGTATGGTACATTGCGATAAACATTATTCAACATCGTTCTGTAACACAACCTAGTCACTGTAATGGTCGAATCAACACTAAATACTTAAAACAAAAACTAGGTCCAATAACAGCTCTAACCAAAAATCGCCAAACGTTGTTGATGGTGTAGCTATTCCTTTATTTTTCTTGGGTTTTCTGAATCACAAATAGAACAAATAAAATTGAAATAGCTTGTTGTCATGCCCTGACAGATAACGATTCTGAACATAACTCAAAATAATATTTTCTAAAATCATGATTTTGTGCATTTCCAGGACCTAATCAGCGAATGAGACGTTCGTTCATATGTGTGGTATTCAGGCTTAAGTGTTTGTTTCCAACTCAACTCTGCAAAGATCATTATGGAAAATACGGTACACAGCAGAATGTAACGAAAATCTGACCCCTAATTAAGGTATCAAAATTAAGAAGTGTACAAAGAAACACCAGTGCATCGTCGGACATTCGATAGAAGCGACGATTTTTCGCAGTTTCGTAGATTTGAAAATTTAAGGCATAATTTTTTGGAATAATATGCTTTTTTAAACCATAAAATTTAAAATAATTTATAGTAAATTGAAAAAAAACACGTTAATATTTACATCAGTACATTTTATAACAACCCAATAAACCACAAAGCAAAATCTCGGTTTAGTTTCGAATTAGTAATGAAACCAAGAACTCGGATCAGATACAGGATTCGGACTTGAAAATTCATAAATCTCAGTAAAACGAATTTATGTTTTAAACGAAGCAATAGTTTAATAGTAAAAACGAAATTTTTTGCGGTAGATTTTGTTTGTTTTGTTATTTATATTAACAAAACAAACAAAATCAACTGAAAATCAACTGATAATCGGTTGATAATCAGGTATGTTATAGGCCAAAAAGTGAGCAAAGGTAGGCAAAATCTGTTTTTTGATCATAAGTCCAGATTTTGGGGGTGTCCGGCAATTTCAAGTATATATATATATATGCATTCTTTAATTCAACAGGACCTATCTGAAAAAAAAAAAACATTATCTCCCAGGGATTTCAACTTCGTTCAATTTTGTCGCATTGTGTTATTATTTTCAGATTTTTATTTTTTTTTTTTCTTGATCTTTCATATTTTAATTTTAAACTCATATTTTTGATGTAATATTTTTGACCAATTCTTTATATTTTTACTGTCTGAAGAGAATTTTGACATTAATCTAGTGAATATTTTAATATTTTTTTATCACCTCGTGAGTCGAGCTATTCATGTCCCTCCGTCCTTCCGTCCGTCCGTCCGTCTGTGTGTAGTCCGTAAACACAGGATAAGAAAAAGGAGTAGAGATAATTGAATGAAACTTGGTACAAATGGTCATATGCACCCAAGGATCTGCACTATTGAATATTTTTCCGCCCGCGTTTCCGTGGGCGGATTCCAAATCAACACAAAGATTATATCATGTATAATTTATATATGTTTTATTATATTATATGTTTTATATAAACACAAAGATGTCTCTGAAAAATGGACGTCATCCGCTTACGGACACGCTCACCTCCCATACAATCCAAAAATTTAAAAAGCAATAAATAAGCCTCTCTTTAATTTAACCTACAGAGCTAAAATTTGGCACATATGTTTTTTATAGCAAAAAAAAGATAGTTCTGAAAAATGGACATCATCCACCCACGGACACGCTTACCTCCCATACAACGCGAAAATTGAAAACTGCATAACTCAGCTCATAATTAGCCTACAACAATAAAATTTGATACGTATGTGTTTTATACAAACACAAAGATGTTTTCGAAAAATGAACGTCATCCGCTCACGGACACGCCCACCTCCCATACAACCCAAAAATTGAAAACGCAATAAATAAGCCTCTGTTTAACCTACAGATCAAAAATTTGGCACGTATGTTTTTTATGACAAGACAGAGATGTTTTTGAAAAATGGACGTCATCCGCCCACGGACACGCCTCCCTCCCATACAACCTAAAAAGTTTAAAATTCAATAAATAAGGTTATGTTTGTCATAGACAAATTAAATTTGGTATGTATGTATTTTATACAAAAACTAAGGTGTGTTCAAAAATTGGGAGTAATCCGTCCATGAACATGCCCACCTCCCATAGCGAAAGCACAATAAAGCATTTACTGTGAGCTACAGAAATAAAACTTGGTATGTGTAAATTTTTCACCAACATTTAAATGCATATAAAATATAGGCTTCATCCGCCCACGGACACGCCCATTTACAATAAAAATTATTTTGTTTTTGAAAAGTGAGTTTAGGGTATTTCATAGTCGGCCAAGACCGACTTTCTTTACTTGTTTTTTGTTAAATAATTTTTTTTTTTTGTTTTAATTTTTATAATGATAAATTTTTTTCTCCTTAACGTTACACTCGATCTCATATATCTGCAAATATACCGAAAATATTTCGAAAATATTCCAAGAAACCAACAAATTTTGTATGTGTACATGAAAGTATGCCTTAAGATTTGCATATAATGTGAATATAACTTTTCAACTTGTTGTTTTTAAGACATAAACAGCTTTATGTGACACTTAATGTTGCATATTTTAAAAATGAGTGTGCATTTTTAAAAAAATTACCGAAATTGGCTATTTTTTCTAAATAATTTAAAATTAACTCCAGGTAGTGCCTCAAGCCTTTCCTAAGCATACTTTAAAGTTTAAATAAAATTCAAAATTTATTCAAAATCAAAGTATAAATATAATACAAAATTTTTTCAAAATTGTAGTTTTACTCAAATCCATAATTTATTCAATTTAAGGGGAAACAAAAAACAGTTTGCCTTTTTTCTTTTTACATGTTTGTTCGTCAAGTCTTCTAATTTTAAAGGGAAAAATTCTTGAAATTCTTAATCTTATATTTAACCGTTTTTTAAAACAGGTTCATGTTCTTCAACCAATCAATTCTTTTCTCAGCTAATCTGAGCTGTATGCTAATCTGAGCTGTTGTACGGTTCGATTTTTGGTATTTAGGTTTGTAAATCTTAAACTTTATTTAACTAAATTTAGTTCAACAAGTTTTTGTTAGTTTTGTAAATGAAGCAAACAAGTTTGTGTCTTAAGTCTGCTGTTCTTGCTGCTGGCTGATGAAAATGAATGCTCAAGTTGTTGTTTCTTTTTTCTCACTCGCCATGATGCCTTTTTCAGCTCTTCATTGCTTATACAAGAATTGCTGTTATTTTGTTTTAATGAGCTTTAACAACAAAAGCTGCAGCATTTCAAAAGATTTAAAAATTTAAATTTAATAACTGTTAAAACTTTTTTAATTTATTTTAAATCAAAGTCAGTCACAACCGATTGATTTTCTCATTATTGCATATGACTTTATCTGGCGTACAAAAATTCACCTACTTTCCACGAACTAGTTTGCTTTTTTAATAAAGCATAAAAGTTTTTATGGCTTAAGGCAATTAACAAATAAAATAAAATTAAAAGAGAAAAAAAAATTGAGCAAAAACTTAATGAAACTTTTCTTTTCAAAAAATTCAAATTTAATGAAAATCTTATCTTAGCTTGATCGATGCAGGTACAAGAAAAAAAAATAAAAAACAAGACAAAAATAAGTGCGCCGATAGACAGCAGCAGCATGGCATAGGCTGCTGTGTTGGCTGCTAGTTTTTAAGTGTGACGACCGCAAAACAGCAAACATTCCAAAGCGCTAAGGAACACGCCTTTAAGACACAGAATATATGCGGTGCCTCTAACTTAGCCGCAGCAAGAAAGTCAGTTACGTTTAAATATCCGTCTAACTAGCTATGCTGGCTGCCATTAGATTGCAAGCAGTTTGGCATGAAGCTTACTTTGGGGCCATTGCAACAGTAGCAATATACATATATGCAGCACATATCTACAACAAACTTGCCGCTTATCAACAAAAAAACTTCAAAGTTGCACTACATTGCAAACTTATGGCTTGGCCATAATTTGAACACAATTCAAATTTAGCTAAACTAAAGATTTTTAATAATTTTGCTGCTGACACAGTCAGGTTTGTTTATTTCTACTATTATTATTATTTTTATTTTTTTATCATTTTTGTTATTCTTATTGTTATGATTCTACAGCTGAATGGGAAAAATAAACAAACAATAAAAACTCACAATCACTGGCTTTTGCAAATAAACACAAGCAAAATAACAAGCTTCAGACTTTGTAACACGTTGCAGCGATTGAGTGCAGCACGGCTTTTGTGATAGGCTGCGAAGAGGCCTGCGACGTGGAATATGCGCGAACGTAATATTTCTTTATCTCAGTTTGCAGTTAATTTCAATTTTCTTATTTTTTTTTTTTTTTTTTTTTGTATTTTTCTTACTACACACTTTGTCTTATTTCCACACAGTTTATTATTTGATATTTATTAGCACTGTTCATTGGTTACAGGCAAAAACACAACCGAACACTACAACGCTTAAAACTCGACTGCAACACGTTTGGCCTAAACAAAAGTTAGACAGTTAAAGCGGGCTTAGCCACAACATGGTAGGAAGCCGAACGCTTCTTATTCACCGCAACTTAAAAGGTTTCCTTTTGTGCTTTACACCAAAGACGCTAACGCGTTTGCAGCGCTTTTTTAATAGTTGAAATAAATGCAAGTAAAGCTTTTAGCCAGTTGAGTTTTGAAAGCTTTTTTCAACTTAAGTGCCTTGGCTAAAATTTACTTAAACCAACTCATTGCTTGGTTGATGTATAGAAAATTTAGCGAGAACCGTTTTGTTCGAATTAAATTAAATTTAAATTAATTTTTAAAGCCAATTTTTTCTTTTATGACTAGTGTTACATTGAAAATTATTAAATTAAAGTTATAATTCTTCATTTTTGAAACAAAATATATAATTATTTAAAACAATATAACAAAAAAAATATTCTTCTTAAAAATTTAAACTTAACCCAAGCCGCAAATTGGTCAAAAATTTTGTTAAACACTCCAAAAACAATTTGCATGGATGGTTCATATTAACTCTGTGAGACTTTGTGAAAAACACTTTTACATGCTCTGCTGACAAAAATATTTTTTCATATAAAGTAAAATTTCTTGCATTTTCTTGCTTTCTTTCATAGCAAGTTTGTGTCTTAAGTCTTTTGTTTAATCACCCACCTAAATTTTTGTTATACAAAGCATATTCGTATTATTTTTAAAATTATCTTGACACGCCTTTTAACGTTATTTTGACTTTAACAAAAACATCTTTGGACCTACCATTAAAGCAATTTTCCGTAAAAATTTCTTGCCATTTTTAAACAAGAAAAATGTAAAATACTATAAAAGAACTAACATGAGGTTAAACTTTTTAAAAGATTCTTTACTTTTTTAAAATCTTAATTTTATTATTTCTAAAACCCGAATCAAAGGAGTTGGAAAATTATTTTCTGAACATTGACATGATTATAAATTCAAACGGAATTTTGTTCCGCTTTTCAAGTAATCCGTGACGGAATTCACTGCGCTAAATATTCATGTTTAAGCATAACTAGTGGTTTATTTTATGACTCATTGTAACCGAATTTTATGAAAATTTGTATAATCAACATAAAGATGGAAAGAAGCATATATTATTTCCTTGACAAGGATACAAGGAACACAAAAATTTATTAACGAAGCTTAAAAGTTAGTTTTAATCGACGAACTTCATAAGAAAAGAATAAGGAATGAAGTGCTTATTGTAAGAACATGATATGCCAGACAAAAAATATTTCGAAATAATCGACCTTAAAGTTTTAAAATAAAATATATTTTCGTATAAAATCTTGGTAATGCGTAAAATACCTATTAAGTATAGGGCAAAAATTGTTCGGGTAATGGTCGCAATATTTTTAGTAAATGTTGATAATGCATCAAGAGATATAATGTACATAAAATATGAACTTTTAAAGCTTTTAAATGTTAAATATGACTACCACAGGTCAAATATAGAGTTGAATTGTTAGAAACAGCAAGAAAGGAAAGATTAATTTATAGCTTATATTAACGAATACTCCATCTAAATAGCATATAATTCCAACAAAAATTAGTTTGACCTGAAACAAGGGATGTAGGGGTGCACTTGACCCTGTCGTTACTTAGATTTTGTCAATTTATTTATTTAATAATTTATTAACAAGCATTTTTTTAATAAAAACTTATAAATAGGCACAGCTAGAGAAAAAATGGCACCAAAAATTAAATTTTTCACCTGATTTACCCTAAAAAAAGTCTAACATTTATGCGTTTTTATAGAAAAAAAATATCGTAGAGTTCTTAAAAAATTAAAAAAAAAAGAAACAGTTTCGATAGTATCGTAATTGTAGACGTAGAATTCCGTTTAAGTAGTAACCTCTTCTTCTTTGTCTCTTTGATCCGATTGTTTTGTTCATTTTGCACGTATTTTTATTGATCTTCCAAAAATTAACAAATAAATAAATAACATTCAATTATGGACTACTTATCGAGGCCAAAACAAAGAAAAAGTTAAAAAGTAAGTATGATTAAATGAGCAAGCAAAATTTCAAATTTTTTCGATCATTTTGTTAAGTTTAACAGGTTGATTTCATTGAATTAGTTGAAAAAAGGCGAAGCAAATGCACTTTCTATTGGTGCCACTTTCGTCTCTGCCCGATATATAGTTTGCGAACTACAGTCAGTTTAACTACTTATTTCAAATTAAAATTAAGACCCCGATTTTTAAAAAATCGTATGGTTACTATATTTCACGCTAGGCACATGTCCTTTCCTCTCGTCTCTGTCTGATATTTAGTTTGCTAGCTACACTTTCGTCTCTGTTCGATGTATAGTTTGCGAAGTACACTTGCTGGTGCTAGTGTGATGTGGAATCCAAATTAATTTGCAAAATTAAAATTTTACGCCATCTATTGGGTAAAAGCATAAAAAGAAATATGATCCAACTCGTGTTTTTCATAAGAGTTAAATCTAACCGGATCACAGACCCATTTCGTTAAATTTGACAGTTCATTGACGGAGTTGAAAAGAGGTTCATGACCTCTGGTTTCAAAATAGTATACTAGAACAGTAGTGCATACATAAACCCAACGCGAACTAATGCTTACAATGCTGCCAAAACGAACCAATCAGTTTGTGCAAAACCAAAGCATGCAAGCATAAACAACGAAAGAAAAACAAAGAAAGCAGCAGGCACATAAGCAGCTGATGATTGATTTCCTTATATAAAAACATGCATTTTTCTTCTTATATTTTACTATTTTGTGACTTTAATATAATAGTGACAAAATCCAAAGTTATATATTCATTCAGCGCAGGATATATCTGATATTTTAGTATATATATTATCTTTGAACGGAGAGTATTAAAGGCTGTAGGTATACCCTAAAGTATTCGCCAAACACGTTGCCTAATGACCTTGAAAAAATCTGTACGACCCTATACAAACTGCGCTGTAAGACGTAATTCTACGTCAAAAAAAAAATTGCGAGTGCACTATCACCACACTGCCCCCCCCCCCGCCCCCCTATGTTTTCTTAAAAAACTTATCATTGCCGAACCGATATAATATCATTATCGGCCAATATAATAGGCAATATAGATTTATGAATCGCCAAATAAATCAACCCAGCCCACAGTGCACGCAGAAAAATTATATTTTCAACTTTGATTGTAGCAAACATTTATTTTTACTGCAAATATATCTTGCAATTCTGACCATACTTTGTTTGTTACACTTGTTGCTATTTTTGTGACATTCATTTCAATGTTTGGTTCTTATTCCAGTCAGAGGCGTAGGTATGGGCGTGGTCCACGATTCCGGACCCCCAGAGCCATGAGCCAAATATAAGAGAAAAAAATACTTTGAAACTAAACAAACAATTTTAACATATAAATTTAATGCAAGCACTACTGTTTTTGAAGTTAAATTGAAAACAAAAGTTTTTGTTTTTAAACTAATTTTTTAAATATCCCAAAATCTTTTTTTGTTATTGCAAAGAAAGAATAAAATAAAAGTATTAAAAAAGAAAAAGTTTAAGGTTGGAAATTGAAACGCTTCATTTAAATTTTGTTATAGACAAAAGGAAAAACACGTTAAATTTGAATGTTTGTATTTATATTTGTATAATTTTTTTTTTTCATTTAAACCCTGCAAACATTTGAAGGACGATTGGAAGATTAGATCATTTGGCGACGCGCTAGCGATTCGCCTAAGGGTTCTTTGGAAGATTGATCGCTATTCGATCGCCCAAGCGATGAATGTGCAATTGACAAAAAATGTTCAAAATCTTCTTTCGCTCATTCCGGCGATCGTTGGAAGATGGATTGCTTTTTGATCGCCCAAGGGATGAATGCGCGATTCAAAAAAATTTCAAAATCTTCCTTCGCTTATTCTGGCGATCGTTGAAAGATTGCTGTAAAAGCTTTCAAAATCTATTATTGTAATATGAAGCAGGCTCTGAAAAATAGTTTAAATTAATCAAAAAATTTAACTTTTAAAAAACTTCATAAAACTGAGATAAAACAACGTCTGAAGAGCCCGCTAGTTCAAACTTGCAACAACTTGTAACATTCAACAACGATGCTCTGCAACAAACAAAAACCCTTCTGCCGATTCGTTGGCAAATCTTCCCGGCGAATCACTTAAGTCTCCTCTCAGCGAATCGTTCGCGACTCTTCCTGGCGAATCACCTAAGACTCTTGTCGGCGATTCGTTGGCGAATCTTCCCGGCGAATCGCTTAAGACTCCTCTCGGCGAATCGTTCGCGAATCTTCCAGGCGAATCGCTTAAGACTCTTCTTGGCGATTCGCCGGCGAATCTTCCCGGCGAATAGCTTTTATCGCCTCAGCTGCTTACATTCGGCGATTCCCGGAAGACTCTCGGAAGAGCTCGCCGGCGATCGTTTCATCTTCCAAGCGATTCGCTGTAATTTCTCAGGCGATAAAAAATGTTTGCAGGGAAGTGTGCATTTTCCTCACTCAAATTGACTTAAATTTTAAAAAAAAATTTAGTTTGACCTTTTAACAAATCATAACCAACATGATAAAGAGGAAAAGTGGGAACCAAAAATTCTTTACCGATCAATTTTACATGAAAGCTTGTGTGTTCATTTCATGCGTTTCATGGGAGTGTTGAGCAATTTTTAGGGTAAAACTCGAAAGCTACAATATCAAGTTTATTTTTGCAGATCTTATTTTTAGCACCCATTCTGTAAGAAAGTCGGGGGGAGCGAAAAACAATTGCCACTTTTGAAAATTCCATACACTTCATGGGTACTCTAACAAGTATGTCTGCACTTAACTTAGCGTATTCATCATTACTTTTTTGGACCCCTCCCAGAACAAAAAGCTATCTATTTTGATTGATGTAATAAAAAAATATTTTAATGGAAAAAATGCCGCATTATTTTTGTTACAAAAATAGTAATTTTTTTTGCCATGAGCATATCGTATTTGTCAGAAACATACGACATGATTGAATTTTTCCTTAACTTATTTGCTTGTATAAATTTTAATAAAAAAAAAATAAAATTAGCGCTCGGTTTGCCTGAGAATTGAACTGACTTAAAACTAGGAGGTTACTCTGTAGTTTAACTCGAAAGCCGACTCTTCTCGAACGCTAAATTCGAGTAGAAAGATTATCGCTACTCACTACTTCATTCTGATCACCGCTCGAACAAATTTTAAGAAAGAAGCCAGCACTACTACCATATGTGAGAAAAAGTCAAAAGTGTTGACATAAAGAAAAACAAGACAATTTAAATTTCTTTGCAATTCGAGACTCGAACAACCGAGTGTGAAACGTTCGAGTGTGAACAAATCTACCTTTAAGTCTAACTACAGAGTTACCCCGCCGGTCACAGCAAACATAATATATTAATTGCTACAAATTACCATAGTTGCTAGTGAACATAATATATTAATCGTAAAAAAGTAACTTGCTGGAGTAACTTGGAACATATTTCAAGTAAAAATAAACTTGTTTGCTCTCAATAAGTTTTCAAACATAACCCTGCAAACATTTTCTGAGGCTCTCCAAAAAATGACTCTAAAAATAATGTTTTTTATGCATGTTTTATGAAGACTCATTAAAAGGACTCCTGAAAGAGTCTTTCATATGACTGTTAAATGATTGTTCAAAAATAAGACTCATAAAAGAGTCATTATTGTATCTGCTTAATGAGTACTCATAAAAGACACTCATTAAAGAGTCTTAAATATGACGGTAACGTGATTGTTCATAAAAAAGACTCATAAAATGTTGATCATATATTGATTGATATATGCGTAAACGGAAAGAAAACTCATAAAAGAGTCTTATATGGGAGTGTTGTATGAGAGAATAGAATCGGATTATTTTAAAAACACCATATCTAATAAATAAATAAGAACTTAATCGAGAATTTTTATTTTAATTGTATAAAACTTTGTAACTGTCCGTTATGGACACATGCTATCCTGACGTCGCTTTTCGGAGAATTGTTTGTGGCGATATACATGCATTGGAATTGAACTACAACAAATGTTCGTTGTAAAATGACTTCATATATGAGTCTTAAAAGAGTTTTCTATAAGAGTATTAAAAGAGTACTCAATATGAGTCTTAAAAGAGTTTTAAATATGAGTCTTAGAACCGTCATTACCATGAGTCCAAACAGACTCATAAAACAGTCATAAATATGAATCATATTTTGGGGCCCACAACATAGGAAAATGTACTCATAAGAGTCTTTTTTGAGCGCATTATGATGATAAACCCTCATTTATATGAGTCTTGAAAGAGTCTTTTAGGAGTCATAATGTTAGCTGGGAATAGTTTCCTCTCCCATTATGTTTGTGATAAATATTTTTTTTTTTTGTGTGTGCGCTCATTCCATACAAAATTGGAACAAAAACATTAGATGTGAATTATGACAATGAAATTGTTTTCCATAATTATCCGAGCTCCATAATTTTTTAACTGGTCAAGTTTTTAAATCGTTTACTTAAGATATTTAAAGATATGTCTCCATATGTCCTTTTTTAAGGTTTTTTATGTGATTTATTCAGTTATTCTTTTGTTAAGTCCCAATTACAGTCCTTGATCATTAAGGAATTAATTTTAATGTTCCTTCGGGTGGATGCTAAGAGAATGGAAATCACCAAGTCCTAACATATTTTTAAATGACTGGAACAATGCTAATGACGTACAAATTTTTATGCATTTTTCTGTGTATTTTAGTGGGTCCTAAGATAGTTCAGATTCACAGTTGTTGGCACTACGATAAATATTCTTTTTCTAATCTTTTTTAAGATTATTTTAAGATTATTTTTTTTAAGAAGATTTTTTAATATTTTTATATTTTATGTATTAATTTCTATACATCTCTACAATTTCACATCATATTTTACAACAAAGTGATTCTCAAAAGATACATAAATAACGCACTCAAGCCCATTGTTGCGGGCACTGTTACAATCCAAGCATACACAATATTACGAAATAGCCCCCAATTAACGCCCAATCTTTTTTTCTTTGGTCTACTTATGTAATTGATTTGCAATTTCTTTGTCGTATTATTAACAAGAGGCAGAGTAGCAGCCTCTCGACGCTTTTCATAAATTCCAGTCATGTGTCCGACAAACACGACAGCGCCGACCTTACAGTGAGTCGTAGAGATGGGTAGGCCTATTTTACTGGCCGTAAGCACGGTGACAGCGGAACCGCTTTCAATGGTAAAGCCACTAGAAAAAGTTTATTCAAAAAATTATCAAAAACTAGACACCTCAACTACTTACGATGTCGCCGTTATTTCAGTCAAATCGGTGCCAATCGTTTGTACTATCTTATGACCCCAGATCCAAAGGCCAACTATAATGCCAAGTCCACCGTAGGCTAATAAATAAATTGGCGTCTCACCTTTTTGCATAACAGAGCCATCCATATATATGGCATAGATAGCAACAAGTGGTCCAATAGCATTGCTGATGAGGCAGAAAAATTGTTATAATCAATTGGCAAACATTATTGATGTATTTTATTGGATTACCAGACATCATTGCCGCCATGTGCAAAGCAGCCAAAACCAGCGGACAGTATTTGTAGAAATGAAAACAACATTGCCACCTCCTCTGACTCATCAGCGTTTTCTATTGTGCCGGAAACTGTTGATGTCTTTAAATAGTTTATGTTTCTTCATGCTATATTCATGAAGTTAAAATCAAAAGCAAAACGTACCATTACTAGCTTTTTCCTCCATAAGCTGGGATATACGGCGCTTTTGAAATGGCACAAAATATAGCTGAGCAATCAAAGCGGCCAATAAGCCTGCCGATAAGCTGGCAACAAAAACCGCCCAAAGCGGTATTAAATCCATGTACAATACTGCAAAGAAGAACACATTTTAAAGCTACAACCAACAATTGACTTGACATTTTACTTACATTTTGGACCATCCAACATAATGCCCAAGACATTGATGAAAAAAGTTAGACCATAAAATATGGGCAGAGAACGTAATGCTGCTTGCTTCGGCAGCTTTGAGAGCACTATAAAATGGTATATGGCCACAAATAGCAGCAGACTTAGTAAACCACTTATAAAAGGTGAGGCAAACCATGAAATAACAATTTTGACCAACACAAGCCAGTTAAGGCCGTTGGTGCCACGTTCCACCAAACTAAAACCAATCATGGCACCCACAATGCTATGACTACAAGATATGGGCAGCCTGATGTATGTAGCCAATAAGAGCCAGAAAGCGCTGCTCAACAACGCTGCCAGACAACCAAGCATTAGTTCTTTTTCCGCATTCTCGTACATTTTGACATCGAGCAGAACCTTGCGCATCGTATCGGATACCTTGTTACCTAGTGAGCGTCAAACAATTAACATAATTTTATTGAGATAAAAGCAGTCAAAACTCACCCACTAAAATTGCGCCTAAAAGTTCGCAGCATGTTGCCAAAATGAATGCTTGTCGCAAAGTTAAGACGCCAGAACCCACACTGGTGCTCACCGAGTTGGCCACATCATTGGCACCGATGGCAAAAGCCAATATAAAGGATATTATAAAACCGACAATAACGATCCACAGCAACTCATCCGCAAAGGGTTCCATTGGCACACAAAATTTAGCCTTCAATAACCTTAAAATTTAAAAAAAAAAATAAATAACAGTTCCTTTATACGAGTAGCAAATACTTGGATACTCCGAAATTTAAGCAATACCTCCACTTCCGCTTCTTTAACTCGCTCCGACAAGATTTTGGAAAATTTTTTAAATATTTGTAAAATATTTGAGTAAAAATTAAAGTCAAAAATTTGTGTTTTATTTTGTTATTTTATGACTTTTTTAGTTTTTCATTTGACGAATGGGAAAAGCAAAATGTTGCCATTATCATAAATTTTTTGAAATAATCTCAGAACTTCACAGGGTAAAGGTACAACAAACAAGGACATACAAAATTAATTTTTTAAGAATTTTTTAACTGATGAACCCGTTGCTGGAATTCGAGCAATATAATCAAAACTAAAGGAATTTCTTAGTTGGCCATAACAACCCGTGGTCTGGTTACAGCCGACTTCATCAACTCTTGCCAGGCTCCGAATAACTTGCTCCGTAAATTCATCTAAAATCAAAATTGAACTCGAATTCTCAACTGAAAAATTGTTTAAAAAAATAAAAATCCATAAAATGAGAGTTTGATGACCTTTACTATTGCTATTGTTTCCTTTCCTAATTATTGACCCAATACTTTTCAGGGTCCTTGCACAAAAACCTATGCTTGTTCAAATACTTGGTCCAATCCTTGTTCGTTGACTTGACCCTGACATTATTAGTATTTTTTATTCTTGTCCATATCTTGTCTTAATCCGTCTAAATAATAGTAAAATCCAAATCCTAGTCAATAGCTGCAAAGCCAAAACAAAAATCCTATATCAATTTGGATTATTTTTGCAATCCATCTTTTCGCCGTCTACGAGTCATTTCTCTTGCCGTTCCTTTGTCTTTTGTTATGGCGATTATCTTAAGACGAAAGAATCGCAGCTATTATCTATGTTCCAATCCCTATCCAAATCATTATTTTAATCTTCATTCTAATCTTTGTCTAAGTCCTTGACTTATCTGATTTCTTGTTCTGATAATTGACCTTATTCTAGCCCATATATTTGTCCCAATCGTTATCTTAATCCATTTTCCATTTTCAAATCACTTTAATTGTGCATTCTTATTATTTTTGTAATCCTTGTTCTATTCCTTTTATTTAATCTTGTCTTTATACTTATTTATGTCCGACTCTTTGTCCAAATTCTTATCCCAATCCTTGTCTAAATTATAGTCCTAACTCTTGTCCATATTCTTGTTCCTTATAAAATCTTAGTTCTTATCCTTGACTAAATCCTTGTCCAAAATTATAACTTAGTTATTTTACTTAATTACTTTAAAAAAAAATCGAAATACTTATATATTTTTGCAAAATCTTTCACTTGTTGTTGGCGGAAAAACTGGACAGGAAAAACATCCAATGTTTACTCCTTCTCTCTTTTCTAAGCGTTAGTGATACCTTCTTGTTTTCCACCGAAATTTCTTTCGTATTCGAAGATCGATTAAAATAGTAAGAAAGGAAAGAGAGAAAATTCGCCGAGAGCTTTGATTTATGACTGGACTGAATATTTCTCATTGGGTAGGATATTGAGTATAATTTGATGACAAATTTAAGGCGAACCTTCTACAAGACGGGCTTGATGAGCACTCTGAATTGGCCTGGGAAATACTGGAGATGGTGCAGTCTAATCGTTTACCTCCCTTGATAAATAAACACCTCCCTTGATAAATAAACAACACTTAAGCAACCAACATTACATCGATCTCCAAAAGAATTGAGAGAGGATGAAACATTAACATTAACATCCTTGATTTCGGTTCAGAAGCTCCAAATAATATATTTAAGCCATTGACCAAATGTGCAAATTATACTCCCTTTTCGACCTAATATATGAGGTATAGATAGCGTTTGATAGAACCTCTCCTAATAAAGGGTGTTCCATTAAAACGTGTGGAACTTTGGTTTTGAATAAAACCCAAACGGTTCGAAACACCGATGTCATATTGCTTTTCAAGTCTGGAATCGTGTCTTCGGATCATTCACATAGACTTTATCCTTCGTGTAATCCTATAGAAAATAGTTTAACGGCAGCAAATCGCATTATCTGAGCAGCCAATTCACATAAACGCGACGAGACGATTACACGGTTCAAGAATTTTCGACGCATTAAGTCCAAATTGAAGCGAGCTGTGTGTGGTGTAGGGCCGTTCTGTTAAAACCACATATCGTCCAGAGCCTGAGCTTCAAGCTCCGCCATAAAATAGTCCTCCAATATAGTGTGGTACAGCTCAGAATTGACATTTTCGGTGTTTCCGTCCTCATCTTCGAAAAAAAAACCGCCCGATGATGCCTCCGACCCATAAACTGCATCAAACAAGGATTGTGAATTTTCTGAGTTTCATATACTGCAGTTTCGCTTGTTAGCATAGCCACCCAGCTGGAAATGAACCACGTCCGAAAATATGATTTTTTGAATGACTTCCTTCAGTGCCCAATCAGCGAAAGTACGTCGTTGTGCATCGTCACGAGGCAACAGCTGCTGCGTCGGTCCAAGCGTAAATTCAAGCGCAAAATTCTATGCATGGAGGTCGCGGAAATGGCCAATTGTTACGAACAATGGCGAATAGACATTTCGGAGGACTCGAAGACACTTGCACTTACGGAAGAAATATTCTTAACACTGCGTGATGTTCGCACTCTGATTGGCTTTAGAACATCAAGTAGGGACCCAGTTTGATAAAATTTATTCACAATGTTGCGCACAGTTACTTCACTAATGTGGTGTTGCGACCCCATTTTTGATGAATCGATCGTAGAATTTGCACCATCTACTTGAAATTTAAGATTCGAAATTTCAATGCGTTATTATTTTGTGTAGCGATCCATAACTTAGGATTTGAGTAAATATATGAATTTTTTTCTGGGTTCTTCCTTTACCAATGTGTAGTTCGTATTTCATTCACTTCGCAGTTTTTCGTTTCTTCTCGTAGCTTTTAAAAATGTTATTGAGTCTGATACTCGGGACTTTTATGCCTGGGGCCTTACTCTGCAACGCGATTCGAAAGCTAAATTGTTCGAATTCGGAAATTTGACACTCTGCAATTCGACTTTCGCATTAAATATTTTGACATTTCTTCTATTTCTTCACACTGATTTTCGCATTTTTAACGTTTAAAAGCCAGTTATGCTATCTTTAACTGAATATTTGTTGAAACGATAAGTTAAGTCACTGTCACTAATGCGAAATAGTTACATTTTGAGATTTAACTTTCGAATCGCATTTAATTTTCGAATCGCATTGCCTTTCGAATCGCGATACAGAGTAAAGCCCCTGAGCACTTTGGACACAAATTGTTTGTAGAGATTGGTTCCATTGTTCGCTGAGGAACGCCATTAGATCACCAGTAGAGCAGGTCCTATGGAAATCATATTGGCGGTCACTGATCAATTCGTTCAGCATTTTTGTTTGATCGCCTATTCTGGAAGGATTCTTCTTTGGATCTGACTGAAATCCTGCAAGTCTCATTAAAGCAGAACTGGCATTTTGACTTAATGCTTCTCATCTCATTAGACATGAAAGATTGCATAGCCAATAAAATAATTTCCTGCACCATTAGAGCCGCGGCATTCAGATTTCAATCAGCAAAATATGACTTTCCAATTGAAGTTGCGATCAAAATTATTTAACGTAAGCCAATTTGCTCTTTCATACGAAGGACGTTTGATAATTCCGTGGAAGATGAAACAAGGAATAATTCTTACGGCAAAAAAGTTTCAATACAATCTGCTTCTAGCTCGATAGACTTCGTCCAACGTTCCTCCAATTTTTTGATCCCATCCGAAAAATACGTTTAGGAAAGGTCCAGAAAATATGCTTCTATTTTGGTGATGACCTCCTGCCTGGTGTTGCATCTTTTTCCTCCCAGCGATTTCTTCAGGTTTGGATACCGAAAATTGTCGCTGGGGGTCAAATCTGAAGAATATGCTGTATGAGGACGCGATTAGTACTTAAATTCATGGAATTTTGCCTTGGGAGCTAAAAATGCGTGAATTGTCTTGATGGAAGCGAACTTTTCCTCGCCAAATGTGAACTTTTCTCTTTCAAAACGTTGTTGAAATGGTCCAATTCGGCTGCATAGTATTCGTCAGTGATCGTTCTTTTCGGTGGAAGGTATTCGATGTAGATTATATCGCGTTTAAGCCAAAATACTGTCGCCATAACCTTTAATTCCGATAGCACCGTCTTTGCCTTCTTCGTAGTACGTTCGGTCGGTAAAGTTCACTGTTTCGACTGTTCTTTTGTCTCTGGTGTTTAATGATGCATCCATGTTTCGTCCACAGTTACTTATTGACGAAAAAGGCCTTTTTTCTTTGCTCAACATCGCCAAACACGCCTTTGAATCACGTTTATGGTCGAAAGTGAGCAAGCGTGTCAACCATCATGCAGATAATTTTTTCATATCCAAATGATTTCACAAAATCATAACTTATTTTTAAATAAAATTGAATTCTTAATGAGCTCTGACCTTATGCCCAGCGATCTAGGATTTCTCTAATGATTCTCATTTTTTTTTTCTATAACTGTGCAGTTCATTTTGTTCACTTCCCAATCTTAAATCGTACTTTTGTGTGGAGTCTCAAAGAGCGACAGGTCAGACATTCATCAAATATGGCAGAAACAACAAATATCCTAGAAACTCTGAAGGACAGTCACTCCTGCAACTCTTTGTTTTGCCAACTTCCTGCCAATTTCACGAAGCTTTGCATAGTTTTTGTGTTTCCCCTGAAATAAATTTGAGTTAATCCTATATATAAACAATTAAAGCAAATACTTACATATTAAAACAAAGTTAACGATTTTGTCAGAATAAAATGTCTGCCATTTAGCTGATGAGATTGCAACCGCTTCCAAAACTGATTTATCAAAATGCTAAATAAGTCAATTTCAATTTCTAGCCATTCCGATTCAAAATGCAGAACACATTATTAGCAATTTTTCGCAATCAATTAAGATTCCAATAAAAATAGGATTTCAGAAAAGAGCTGAACATTTCAAACAACTGCTCAACTGCTCTTCAACGATGTTATAATAAGTTTCAGGACACTTTTTATTCCTCTCTATAAGATCATGATCATAAAACAAATTGAGTTCATTCTATTGCTCCATGATTTCAACGAGCAAGCTTTAAAAGTTGCACACAATGAAGTTTCAAACAGCTCAGAAAAATTGTTCAAAACTTTATTAAGTAAATAAAAATTCACATGTAAATGCGTTTTATCATTAAGTAATGGTTTTTTTGATTTTCTTTTTTTGGTTGCCTGTAGTTTTGTCAATTTTATGCATAGACTTGAACTTGAATAGTTCAAGTTTATTATTTTTTTCTTCTTTCTTTTTTTATTTCCATGACTATAAAAACTGAAAATTGTTAAAATATGCAGACATTGCGTTATAACTGGTTGTAGTAATTGTTTGTTTTTACTTGACAATGAACAACATGTAAAATAACAACAACAATTTGCATAACTGCGGCTCAAGTGATTGACAATGATTCTTTTTTACTCTTTGCTTTTCTTTGCTTTGTGTTTTGCTTTTGTTCAATTCACATAATTACTTAAATTTTAGTAGTTTAGCTAAACTACTTAAAGTAACGCTACACTATTTTATGGTTAGAATCTGTGTAAACATGCAAACAATTTATTACTTTTATTTTTGTTTTTTTTATATTTTTTTTTATGTTTTATTTATTATAAATAATTTTGTTTAAGTTGAGTTTTGATCTCTTTAACAATGTGAGTTTTTTGAAAACAATAAATTCTGCTGTAATTGATAAAATTTACAATTCATAGTTAGTGTTAAGAGAGGTTTAAGTTAAGAAAAGAAAAGAAAAAAATATGAAATCTCCATTTGTATAAAAATAAAAACAAGAAAAATATAATACGTTTTGGGGGGGTTGGTGACAGAAAACATAAAAAATAGGGAGTGTGAAATGAGTTTAATTATTAGAGTATTTTTTAGTGTTTAATACAAGTTGTAAAAATTGCTTGAATGGAATATCAAAAAGGTGTGTGTAAAGGTTAAAAATCGGACAGACGGAATAGCTTAAGTACGTGTACAATAATCGCTTTTTTGTTGTTGCTGTTTTTGTTTTGATATTTTTTTTTTTTTTGCTTTTGTTTTTGTTATTTAAAAACCTTTTCGATAGAACGACAACAAACGCTGAATTTATAATATATATATATTACTAATATATAAGTTATAATATATATTAAAACTGCTTATGTATTGTTGTTATTGTTAAACCAGTGACTGGCAGGAGCAAAACTGCTTTTAACTGCTCAACGCAAGGCTGCACATAAGGTACATAATGGCAGCACTGAGTATGGCAGTTACGGGCACGGTAACTATCCAAGCGTAGGCAATGTTGCGAAATAGATGCCAATCGACGCTGCCATCTTCACGTGGTGTTGGTTGATGATTATCAACAGCACTTTCTAGCATGGCTGCGGCGTCCTTTGAGTTGCCTGCTGCTGTTGCTGCTGCTTTGTGTTGCAACTCCTTTTCATGTCTGCGCCCTGAAGAACTGACATGGCCTACAAAGACCACAGAGCCGACCTTGCAGTGTGTTGTCGAGATGGGCAGACCAATTTTGCTGGCCAGCAGCACGGTTATAGCAGCGCCAATTTCAATGGTAAAGCCACTAATATAAGAAATTCAATTAATTGCCATGTTTTATAAATTAAACTTCAATTTTACTAACGTTGACGATGTAATTTTAGTCAGATCGTTGCCAATGGTTTCAATAACGCGTCTGCCCCACAGCCAGAGACCAATGGAAATGCCTATGCCTCCATATATTAGTATATAAATGGGGCTTTCGGCCTTTTGCATCACAGAACCTTCACGATAGATCATGAACAAAGCAATCAAGGGACCAATGGCATTGCTGCAATTTTTTTACAATTATTAGACAACAAACAAAATCTATAGAAATTGTTTTAAATACCTGACATCATTGCCGCCATGTGCAAAGCTACCGAATGTAGCTGTCAGCACTTGAAGAAATGAGAACAACATGGACACTTCTTCCGTTTCCTCGCCATCGCTGGCATGCGCAGTCGTTGCCTTAAAGTCTTCGTTAATTGTTTCCTTGCTTTCAATCAATGGCACTTTGCTGGAATTTGGCGACAGCGTAGAGGCAATCATCAGCTCCAGACTAGAACCACTCTCCGTAACCTGCAGCGTTTTCTTGTTGTCCGTTGGCTTCAAGCTAGCTTCAGCTGACTTGCCATTTGTTGTGGTTTTATCAGCTGCACTTGTAATAACTTCATTGCTCTTAACGACATCCAAAAGCGGTGACTTTTGCTCATGTTTGAAGTAATCCTGCAAAATTTCGCCAGCTTTGCTGCCATTCGCTGAAACCATGGAAGTGGTTACAACACCAGCTCCATTCTGCTGCTGTTCATCAATGAAATTGAGGCTGGTTATGGTAAGATCCGGATTGTCTAGACTGGCCTTGCCCAATAGATCTTCGGCTTTCTTTATGATATCGGGATTAATTTTATAGCTTTTGTTGGAGTGATTGTAGGGTGAGAGTTTGAAGGTTTTTGGCGAGTTGTCCGTTAGCGAGACTAGCTCGGTGATTTCGGCAATCGCTGGCAGCTGTTTGCCCTCACTAACAAGCGAGAGCGGACGACGATTTTTCTTAGGGCTACCGGACGGCGAAGATTCTGTGTATGTTAAGTATAAAAATGGACAAAAAATGTTTAGAAGCTTGCTTTTAGGTTAAATTTATAGCAAAAACATACCAACAGAGTCCTCGAAATTGAACTTGACTGGATTCTTGGTGCGCAGTTGCTTGGCAATTTTACGTTTCTGATGTGGTACTATAAACAGTTGCGTGATGAGCGCCACAAACAGACCCAAAGCAACGCTGGAGGCCACAGCAATCCACGGTGAAATGTTGTCCATATACAATACTGCAAATTTAAGCATATAAAAAGGGCGGAAAATCAATAATTTAGTAGGCCTGGCACTTACGCTTTGGTCCATCTAGCACAATGCTGATCAAGTTGATGAAAAATGTAACACCATAGAAAACAGGCAGCGAGCGAAAGCCTGCCTTAAGCGGATCAGGCGAACGCAAGATGAATTTTCTGATGGCAAGAAACAGCAAAATACTAACAAGACCGCTAAGTACGGGAGAGATAAACCAAGAGCCCACAATGGTGCCTAGAGTAGACCACTTTAGACCATTAGTGCCGCGTGCAACCAAACTAAAGCCAATGGTCGAGCCCACAATGCTATGTGTGCCCGATATAGGCAGCTTCATAAAGGTGGCAACCAGCAGCCAAATGGCGCTGCTGGCAAGAGCTGCAACACAGCCAAGCATCA
The DNA here is from genome assembly GCA_958299015.1 of Tetanocera ferruginea. NCBI lineage: Eukaryota > Metazoa > Arthropoda > Insecta > Diptera > Sciomyzidae > Tetanocera > Tetanocera ferruginea. Next base: position 14,860,028 of record OY282644.1, read on the forward strand.
ATTCCTCTTCAGAGCCCTCGTACAAGCCAACTTCTAAAATGCCTTTGCGCATTGTATCCGATACTTTGTAGCCTGTTTAAGGAAAAACAATATAATTATAATTTTTGTATATTTAAGCTTCCTACAGCCACACTCACCAATCAAAACCGCACCCGAGATTTCACAGATCGTTGCCAGCACGCATGCTTGCCGTATAGACAAGACGCCAGAGCCAACACTCGTGCCAAATGAATTTGCCACATCATTGGCGCCAATGCCAAATGCCAAAACAAATGCAATCAAAAAGCCCAGGATAACCATCCATAATAGATCCGGTGAATATGGATCCATTTTGTTAAAGCGCTCTATTGCTCTCTTTAACACACACAAAAAACCTAACGACTGTTGCTATACTAACTAGCCCTAACTGACTGACTGATTTTCTTTTATTGATTTTTTTTTTCGAAAACAAAAATTTTTTTAAAATGCAATTATTTTAATGATTTCTCGAATAAAGTGCTTTTGATGTGAAATGAGCCAAAAATATTTTTACTTTCAAATTTATGGGGAGGAGGATGTAACAAAACTGAACGAATTTATATGCTGATTTGAAGTGTATGATGGGGGGAAAAACAACTTATATTAACACAAAAAAATATTCGAAATAATTTTGAAAAAATTTTTTCAAATATTTAAACAGCCAAATTTGCGTTTAAATTTCATTTTTGATATTTTCATAGTGTACAAAAAACCGAGTAGGAAAAAATCTCTTTAAAGATTTAGCCACTAATACTAATGGTAATAAACCGGAGAGAGAGTTGAAAACGACGATAGGCTCGTCGACAGACGACAAGCAACAACAAATAAAAAAAATAAATCAAGCACAGAGACGAACGTTCGACGTCAGTCGTGCCGTTTACAAATAGAAGAACAAATTGACAAAAGCTTAGCTATGTGCTATTTTTTTTTTTTCTTTAAGAGGTAGCGTGCGTAGTAAGTAGCGCTCTGCCGGTGGTGCAAATAAACTATTTGTTTTAATAAATAGTTTGTGTTGTTCTTTTAAATTAGGTTATATTTTAGGTAGCAACAATTTTTGTTGGTTTTTAGTTTAATTTTTTTTTTTGCTTTAAGCTTAAACTTAGTTTTTGGTTGATTTCTGTTCTCTGATCATCAACTTAAATTTCGTTCTTGTTATGTTGAATAGAACGTTGTTGTTGTGTTTGACTCTGTTATCTATAAATGTGAGAAAATATTTATAAATACAATAATAAATTCTTTTTTTGGATAAATAATTGCTACTAATTGTTAATATCTAAGAACAAAGATGTTGTTTTGTTTGTTGTTTTTTTTTTTGCTATATTAAAGCTTTAGATGTGTCAAAGTCGTTGGAAAGAGTGCCGCACCTGGCGTTCAGGAGAGCATAATTTGTAAGTCGTCAGAAGAAATAGTAACATGTCTGAAAATAGAAAGAACAAAAAAACGTTATTTATTTAATATATTTAATATAATATTATTTAATTTAAATTCAAAAAGTTGATAACTTGGTGTACGGAAAATAATATTCATAAAATAATTAAAAAAAATATTTCAAATCTGCTTCAAAGTTTTGAAAAACTGTTTTCAGCTTATCCACGCAGCATTTTTATGTACTATTTTTTATTTTATTTTTTTCACCATGAAAAGTTTTATTTAAGTTTTGAACTGTTTTAAATATTTTCTTTATGTAAATGATTTATTTATATTTTATTTTTAATTTTAATTATTTTTTGTTTGTTTTACAGTTTTTTTTTTAATTTTTGTCAATTTTTTTAATTTTTTTATTTTTTAATTTTTTTTTTTTTAATTTTTTTAATTTTTTTTTTTAATTTTTTTAATTTTTTTAATTTTTAATTTTTTTTATTTTTTAATTTTTTTTTTTTATTAAATATTATTATTTCATTTTTATTATTAGTTAATTTTTCAAATTTTTTATTCTATTTTATGATTTGCTTATTACTTTTAAAAATCTGTTGTTATTTTTAATTATTTTGTTTAGTACTTTTTATTGTTGTGGTTTTGTTTTATGTTGTTCAAGTTTTAGGCCCGTTTTTTAATATAAAAATATCAATCTTTATTATAAACTAATTTTATTTTATATTTAACCAATATTTCAACTTACATCGGAAGTCTTTAGAGTTAATTTAAAAAAATTTCATTTTCATTTAGAAAAAAATTTTAAACACTTTCTCAAACAATTAGAACATAAAATAAAAACATGACTAACTCAAGCATTTAAAAACTGTAGACTGCTGTAGACTCAATATAAAACAAAACCACACATAAAGTCAAAGGTCTATAAATAAATTAACAATTATTTTTTGCTATTTTGCAAATGTGTTTTAAATTCTTGAAAAATATAGGAATAAAAGACAAATTATATGAACAACATATCTTTTTGAACACATTGTGTTAAATTTAAAGCTCATATTTTTTTCAGTGTTTAAAAAATTTGTTTTGCAATTCTTTAAGAAGTTCTAACTTTATTAAAATGTCAACGACGAATTTTAATATTTTAACAAGTCACTATTTTGTTCCTTCAGTTGGTCGCAGCATTTGAGGTCTGCTTTGCTCTTTTGATTTCTCACGTTTTCATTTAAGAAGCCAGCATTTTTTGAGAAAAGAACAAAAAATGCAGAATGCTCAAAGAGGGCAGGAAAACATGCAGAATTTCGGCAAATTTTGTGACTTTTCAATATAATTATCACACTCCTTTTGCCTCCATTATACACATTTGTGTATTTTTTGGTACCTTCTCATACATCTATTGTCAAAACATATAATTGTGTTTTATTACAAATTTTGTAAAAAAAACAATTTATGAAATTCCTTGTGTCCTGATCTGGAGATAAAAACTATAAGACAGAAAAATAGACGAAATTATAAATAGTTCGGAACTATTTACAAAAAGAGTCAGTACTGATTCCACTAAAATACACTTTTGTGGGTTGATAAACAATTTTTATTACGAATCGAAAGAGCGAGAATAAAATGAGCGAGTATAAAATGTTTATGTTATTTAAGAACACAAACACTTTATTTTATTCTATATAACAAAAAACACTTTTATTTCTGTGGAGGTTGGGTAAAGGAGTAAATGTCAAATTTTGAAAATATTCAAAATTATATTTTCAAAATGTGAGTCCTTTCGCAGTAAAAGCAGGCTAATTGAAATAAAAGGCTAAATTAAAATATTTGTTAATGATGTCGATTCAGTATCTTGAATTTTTTATCCTTCCCCAAAACATAGTACATCATCATCATCATCATAAGACCATTTGACTTAAAATCTGATGATTTAAAAAAAAAAAAATAACACATATACTTTTCGACACAGATTTGAGCATGATTGAGAGAGTTTTTATATAAAATTTTATCACAAATTTCGTTTTTGCTATGGAAGGAAAGATTTATTATAAAAAATTGTTCATGGAATTTATCAAATAAATATTATTTTAAAAATATTGTTACGATAAAATTAACCCAATTAATTTTAAAATGCAAAATGATAATTTTCGAATCATATTAATATAATTTCAAAAAAAGAGATTTCTTAAATTGAAAATAATGCAATATTATGTGGAAGAGATACGCTTAAAAGTTCGCCGATACTTTTACTTCGTTGATTATTTTTGATCTGATGCAATTTTGTTCTTTTTTTTTTATATATAAATGAAATAAGCAAAACCTCAATAATTACTTACTTTTAAATTTAGTGGTTTAAACAGTTATACAAAATATTCGAAACTACCGTACGGCAACCTTGTGATTGATAAAATTCAATATATTAAAAAGCGCGCAAAAGTGACTGCACATTAAATACCATCAATGAACAAATAGAATGGCAAAAATCTATCCAATCATCATGATTTATTTTTTAAAGACAACACATTTCCAGTTAAATCTGTTTTCAAAATCAGCAGAGCTTGGTAAGTAACAATTCCATTGTTTTAATGGCTAATAAAAAACAATGAAACTACAACAAAAAACAAAAAAATTGCGAGCAATTTAAAACACTTGACATTGTAATTAATTGTAAAGCATATCATCGTTCGTCGATCGATAGAACGCTTCGATGCCTGCATAGAATAAAACAATGAATTAGCACTGCAATTGAGACACTTTAACTCACCATAGAATGAGAGAGAGATAACAAAAGATGCTCGCTACAATTAAGCCATTAGATGAGGATGATTTAGGCAATTGTTTGTTTGAAATTGTCCTAGTGATGAAATTGAAATGAAAATTAGTCACAGATGACAAATGAAATTGTCACTTAAAAAAAAGCAAAATATATGTACAACATTTTAATCAATTAATTGTGGTGCTTTTAATTAATTTTTGCACAAAGCAAAAATTATGAGCCAACCAACTATTGAATCAACAGTTTGACTTTTGATTGATTTGTCACGCGGGATTTATGAGTGCCGCCGCCTACAGGCTTAAGCAACTCATTTATCATTTTGGATTTTAAATGGCACGCAACATATGACCAAAATTTAATAATATAACAAAAATGGATTTTTTGTGGAAGTCTTTGAAGAGGTCAAAATACAAAATATAAACAAAATAAATTTGGTAGAATCTAAAGAATGCCTAGAATTAATTATAGATATGACATTAATTGAGGTTAAGACATAAAATAAATTGATGTGATTAAAATCAATCTATCAAGCCGATTAATTTAAACTCTTGAGGGTGTAACATGAGTTTGGTTAAAAAGTAAAGCAAATTATTTATAAACTTAAGTTTGGAGTGGTTGTTTTGTTGTTAGGCGTGGTCGTTGTCATGGATACAATCAATTTAAATTTTAATTAATTGGCATACAAAACAAGCTTTATGCACACAGGTTGTATATTTTGTGCTATTTTACTTCTGACAAACATAATTGTTTGCCTGCAATGAAAAAAAAAACTCAATTCTTTGATTATGAAATTAATTTTTATCTGCAAAGAGAGCACACAACATAAAAAAAATTCCAACGCTTTAAAGCAGCTCTAAAGGCAACTTCTTTACTCAGCCATTCTCTTGTTTACTGAAAGATAAACCAAGGTCAAATACAAATTGTGGAAATATACAACAAAAATAAAAAACAACAACAAAAAAGAAGTTGAAAACAAAAAAAAAACGTTCAAAACAAATAACTAAGGGAACAACAACACATGCAAGAATGGTGAGCATTCAACATCAACGAAGCCTCGAAGCGGCAAATATGTCGCTTTAGCGACAGAACATTCTTTGGCGCAATTTTGCGCAACTTCTGCTGCAGGATATGAGGATAGGGTTAGGGTCTGGGAGTATACTATAGTACATGTGTACGCTGGAAGTTTTTAAAATTGCTGCGCACAAGGGCGGCTGCTGCCGCCAAAACAAACAAACGTTATACAAATAAAAACAAAAACAACACATAAGGCACCCCGCACACACTACAGCGAATAAACGTGCATCTTTTGTTCAACATTGACGTGCTGTCAAAAAAATATATGTATCTTCTTATTTAAAAATAAATACATATAACTAAACTTTAATAGCTATACTATTTTTTTGTCATATTGTTGTTATTGCATTTCTGCACTGAAGCAGAAAAAAAAAACGGTAAAAAATTTACTTGCCATCCGTGCAGTAGAATAGCTAAAACTGTAAGTTTCTACACACTAATAACCATATTTGTCATTATAATGCAGTTGTTGAACGTTCGGGCACGTGATGCTGTCGAGTAGCTGTTGCTACTACCTTGTCATTGTTATAGTTGATTTTGTTGTTGTTTACAATAATAACCATTAGCCATCATGCTTTATATAAATGTCATAAAATAAATGCACAATAATTCACTTAAGCAGTTATTGCAAAATTGCAAATATTGCAGTTAAATACTAGATGAATTCCAGCCATACAAGCACATATTGATACAAGCACTCGTGCACCAATATTCTCGTGCCTTCCAACTCACCCAGCAGGAAATTTTTATGCCAACAATTTTATTAGCTAAAGCATTTCAAGTACATCTCTGTAGTCAAATTTAATACGGTTTATATTTCAGCGCTGCATGGAGCCGTTTATCATAATTCTCTTTTGCACAGTATCACCCACCAGAGAACTGAAATTATACATATTTTTGAATCATTGGTTGACTAACACAAGAAAAAGTCACAGAAGAAATGTCCACTCCTAGTTTATTACCGCACACATAACAAGTAAATGCACAAGAATGATTTTTCTACTGATATATACCGACCGATACAGTGTTTAGTTCCCTCATCGGGTCAATATAATTTATTGTGATGTAACATAAATGACTCAAAACATCAATAAACAATAAGAGTACATTGGAATAACTTAAGTACTCAGAGTAATTTTCGGTCCAGGTTTCTTGTTATTTTTATGTAGTGCTTCTTCCCCTTCCTTTTACTTTAACTTTAAGTTTATAAACACTTAAGCACACACGAAACGTATGGAATGTGCCTTTTTCTAATTTCGTCCCGCCCATTTACCGTTAGATTGAAGCTACGAAATAGATCTGCATAAAAAAAATTGACGTGGGTAGTGGAAAAAACCCAGGCCCAGGTATTTAAGGCCGCAAAAGACTAAAAAAGGTGTTTAAACATGACCCCAAATATCAATATATTTGAAAAAAAAAAAAAATTTTAATAAAGCTTCATATAATTCTCCTTGATATGCTAAACATTAGTGATTCCAGTCCTGGGAACATTTTTTCGGACTTTTTCCAGTCTCGAAAGTCCTAAAATCCAGGTATTATAAGTCCTGAAATCCCGGGATTTTCGGTATCCTGGAATTACCTTTAAATTTCTGAATTTGGTTGAATTTTCCGAACTTTTCCATAAATTTAGAAAAAAATAAAATAACTTATAAAACTGTTCATCTTAAATAATCAAAAGTATTTATAAATATTGCTTGCAACTCTTTTTCGAATAATGGCAATTAAAAATGTTAGTAGAAAAATGCAAGATCTAGTCTGACATTCGAGTAATACCTGTTAACAAGACTGTTTGTTTGTGTCTTCCATAATGACTGGTAGTTATGAAAATATTTTTTTCAATACGATGATTCTCTATTTTCACAGATTTCACTGAAAAAGACGAATATATTCTGTACAAAAACGTTTTTTTATTTCTTTGATCAATTTGTTTTCTGAATATAATATCTTGACTTTCCAACCAAACATATGAATTTATTTAATTATTAAATGAATTAGTTTGTTTCTGTTTTCCCGGGATTCCTAAGTAACAATCCCTAAATTTGAAATCAGTCTTAGGACTTTAATCCCTATTATTCATTGTTCAGAAATATCTCCCTCTAATAATTTACGAGTATCGATGGAAAAAGGCATTGCCTACAAATTTTTACTTGGACTTCTAAAAGGACCATAGTAAAAAAGGTAATTTCAAGGTCAAAGTTGGTAAAAAAAATATTCACTGTTTGTTGTTCATAAAAATGTTTGCACAACTTGAGAGCCTAAAAGTGTTTTTTTTTTTAATAGCCTTAGAGTAATTAAGCCAAGTAGCTTTCTTAGCCTATTTTGGGGCCTCGTAGCCCTAGGTCCTGAGTTTTTCCACTACCGACATCCATTTTTTTTTGGCAGATCTTATTTTTTGGTCTCAATCTAGCAGAAAATTGGCGGGGAGCAAACAAAGTCAGAAAAACGCACTTTTGGGTACTCTTAAAACACCTTAGCATTTTTTTATCACCACGTCGTCGTTAATCTCCATTGCATATTTTTAATTTAAAAGAACATTTAGTATAAATGTTTACCTATGCATACATTCTGCCAAGCCAGATATACAAAATATCAAAGCTTTTTGCTGAATAAAAATTGTAATTAAATAGCAAATGTTACTCCGTAACACGTGCCAAAACATACAATAACTGCAAAAAGCATCTTCAAAGGCGTAACACAAAATAATACTCAAGTCAGTCATAGTGACTTATTTCCCTCTTGCGGAAATTAATCAAAGTGTTCTGTTGAGTTGGAATGAACATTTGCATAAACAGTCATGGCTCATGACTTGGTATGCTAATTTCTTTAGTACTTATTGTAGGGGTCGAATCGCGGCAGTGATTTAGTAAAATCGTTTGAAATTCTTGCACTGGAGTCACAGAACTCGTTATCGAACAAAAAGTATCGAAATTTAGAATGATAGCTATCGATAACGAACAGTCGCCCGAATGAAACCATACAAAACTTCACTCGTTGTGTTTAAAAAATTGAAGTTTAACCCAATAAACATTTTTAAGAGCGCTCATATATATGACTCTTAAAAGAGGGTATTTTCTGAAGATATTATGAGCGCTCATAATTTTGAGTCCGAAAAGACTCTTATTTATGAACCTTTTATGAGCGCACATTATAATGAGTCTGAAAAGACTCTTATTTATGAACGTTTTATGAGCGCACATTATTATGACTCCGAAAAGACTCTTATTTATGAACGTTTTATGAGCGCACATTATTATGACTCCGAAAAGACTCTTATTTATGAACGTTTTATGGGCGCTCATTATTATGACTCTGAAAAGACTCTTATTTATGAACGTTTTATGAGCGCAAATTATTATGACTCCGAAAAGACTCTTATTTATGAACCTTTTATGAGCGCACATAATAATGAGTCTGAAAAGACTCTTATTTTAAGAACGTTTTATGAGCGCACATTATTATGACTCAGAAAAGCCTCTTATTTATGAACGTTTTATGACCGCACATTATTATGACTCCGAAAATACTCTTATTTATGAACCTTTTATGAGCGCACATTATTATGATTCCGAAGACTCTTATTTATGAACGTTTTATGAGCGCACATTATTATGACTCAGAAAATGCTCATATTTATGACGGTTTTCTGAGCGCTCATATTATCACTTAGCCACCCATATATAATTCTGAGCAACTTTTTCGATAAACAGCTTTGTTAAATACAATTTTTCAGAAGCATTGGTTATTTCAATACACAGCGTAAAGTCAACACTTTGGACATTCTTCAAAATTATGCAAGAGATCGAAACTTCCGATGAAAGCAAATTTATATGTTATGGTTTAAGAATTTTAAATAAACACTAATAATTATAAAACGAAAATGGGTCTATTCTTGTTGTTTTTTAAGAGTCATAAAAGACTCTTAAATATGACTCTTAAAACACACTTATTTCGGACTCTTATAAGAGTCATATTTCGGACTCAGATCTGTGTGCCCTTCCAGGAAGGGAAACACACTCTTATCGGAGTCTTTTATGAGCTCATTATGAGCGCTCAGACTCATAAATATGAGTCTTAAAAGAGTCATGAAAGACTCATAATGTTTGCTGGGAAGCTGCTTTAAAATTAATAAAATATAAGTTTATTTTTGGTTTAAAATCTATAATTTTCAGAACTAATATTAACAAAATAAATGGCATACAAAGAGACTTATGTCCGAATTTATGCTGAAGCACCCAAATCTGACAAAGAATCTCCTGCCGAACTGCGGCCAAGGGAAGGCTATATCGAATAGACTTTGTGAGGAACTTGCCAAAAACTTAAATGCTACAGGCCCACCTAACAAGGATAATTTTTATAGATTTTGACTATTTTCTGTGTGATTTAAAATTATTCTCAATCATGTTTGCTGACCCGAAACATAATGTGAAGAAGGAGCTTTGTTTCAACAAGGCCCCAAAAAAAACAAACTGGAGGAGGCCCTTATGAAGAAAAACTCAGATTTCTGGACAGTTACTGTTCAACAGACAAACGAATTTATAATTGAAATAAAATTGGTTTCCGAATAATTTCTTTATTTTGCTAAAAAATTAAAACCGTAACTTAAAATATTGAATTAAGCTTTTGCTTACAGAACAGTTTCAAAGTTAAAAAATAATGTTTAATTTTAAACAGTTGCTCAGAGAATAAAAAAGTTAAAACTTCAGGCCCTTATATCTACGAATATATCAAAGATATAGAAAAACTGTTACCGAAATTGAAAAGCTTGTAAAATTTTAATTTAGAATCGTAAAAAAACAATTTTAAGATTACATAGTTTGTAATCGATAGTTTTGACCGCTCAATGGTAAAACTTACTAAAATGCGATGATGCTAAAATATCTCACAGCAATTTTTTAAAATTTTTGGCAAGTAGGATACATCACGTTATGCCAAACTTGCATATAACTTTCTCTCAAATCAACCAATGAATTTTTAAGAAAATTTTGAAATTTTTTGTTGAAATACTTTGAAGAGCAAACTTCCTGGCGGCTGTCTTCGTCGTCTGAATTTCCGATAGTATGGCTTATCGATCTCCATATGAGTTCTCTTTTTTTATTCCATCAACTCTTACAAGCGGTCACAAATTACATCAAGTAAAAAAATCCCAGACCATCAAGCTATTTACGCCATGTTTGTTTCACATGATGAATTTAAAAAGCTTCATGAGTTCTGCTCCAGAAATATTGGTTTCCATTACATTATAATTGCATAATTATGGCCTCATTGGACCGAGTACCGTCTCCAGTACTCTATCAGATCCAAAAGCATTATGCGAGAAGACAAACTAGCAAACATGGCGAAGTTAGCACGATGGTTTGACGGTGCTTCACTTGGTGGCATCTGGGACATCTATTAAAAATTAATGAAATAATAAAGAAAGAGAACTACCTCAAAATTCTGGAAACCCATTAATTCCATTCCGAAAATGTCACTTTTCAACAGGAAGGAGACCTCAAACACACGATAAAGCTTGTCCCAAAATTGTTGGCTGGTTAAAAATTTAAAATGATGAAATGACTCGCGCAACGATTAAATCTTAACTGAAAAGAAAATTTGTGGACCATATTGAAGAGGTGATTGGGACAACACAATTGAGTGCTTTCCAACATGGAGCGTCTGATTAAAAGAAACTCTTGAAATATACATTTATTTTTAAATTTTAAAATATCAATCTTGCTGCTTTAACAACTTCGTTTAAATTTTGAGAAATCAGAATCTGTGCTACTGCTCTTATCATTTAATTTGTTTTTAAAAATTTTTGATTAGCGTTGTTGAGGTTTTGTATTTTTTTAAAAATTACAGCTGTTTGTTGCTTGAAATGATTTCACCATTGAAATTTCTGCTTACATCAGCCAATAATGTATGGCTTGTTTTGGAAGCAGCTGGAGTGAACATAATTCGCTTCACAGTTCCTGCTGGGTCAAACACGCGTTGGATTTTTTATTTTTGTTTCCGACTTTATTTTTATTTTCTCAAAGCCACGCGAAGCTCAGTCGATTTGTTTGTGTTGTTGTAACACTTTTTATTTTTTTTATTTCTTTATAATTTTTTTTTTTCCTCAGCAGCAGCTGAGGTGAATGAGAGGTAGAAACAAACACGTTGCAAACATTCATTTAATTTTGCTGACATTCGCAAATTCTACAAATTAACAATAACAAAATCCGTAGCATTTAATTATAATGAGAATGTCAACAAAATAAAGAATAAAAATAATAATAAAAGCATTGCATTACATGAGCTTCCTGTGTGCTGCAACTAAGCTTCAATCAATACAAATAGTTTTATAAGCTATGGTGGATTTTTTTGTATTTTTAGGTGATACACAGAGCTTAACGGTGAGCGTCTAGCAGGCGTACAAGTCAATGAATCATGCTTACGACATGACATACTAGATAAAAATAAATCTAGAAGCTAAAGCGTGGAATCGGCATCTTCGTCATCATCAACATCATCATCCGAATGTGGCGTCTTTTAGTTAAGGGGGTAGCGCGGTAAAGGGTGGCGCTGATAAGGCAAGCGTGAGGAGAAAACGTGATGTGTTTCGTCTCGAGAAACAACAGTTTGATTGTTTTTGTTTTTGTTTTTTCTATTCGACTTCAACTAAATTTGCTAGTCAGCAGTCAGCGCTGCTGCTGCTGCTGCTGCTTGTATGGCAAAACTTTTGGGTGGAGACAACGTGGAGCAAAGACGTGAAATGAGAGCAGTTCACAAAAACAACGCCAGGCCACTTTGCCATACTTTGTTAGCGAAGGTGGTTACCGTACAGTTGACTGCGTGTGAATAGTTTTTGCTTTATGTTTTTGGAGGACGTTGTCTAACCTGAATACCTCTTCAAGTTGTGGTTAACTAGTTGTAGCTGACGCGTTTGAGTTTCAGCAGCCATGCTTCAATTTATTGTTTAGAATTTGTTTTGTTTGAATTATGTGCTAGTTTTCTATTGTTGTCACATAGCAACGTCTACACGGTATGCCAGCAATATACTTAGGTACAGGCTGACGCGGCTTCCGCTCATTCATTTGTTCTTCGCACATTAGTACGCGCCCGCCAAAAACATCGACATGTGAATGATTAAGGTAGCCAGTTTATCTAAAATTTCGGAAACAAAAATTTAAATTTTTGCCGTGAAATTTGCAAAATTTTGGTTTTTTATTAATAAATTTTACTTTTGTTCCACAGCTCTTAATCCATTTTTGAAAAAAATTTATTAAAAATTAAAAATATCTCCTATATTTTGATAAAAAATATTCAAATTGAATTTATTGAGACTTTGTAAAAAATGATTACAATGTTTTAATAAAACTTTTTTAATCAAATCACCCTGCCATTGTAACATAAAATACCTCGGTATAATTACAGCTTTCTTTAATTAACTAGATTCTTGAGGGTTAACACTTTATCACCTATTAAGTTGAATTGCTCGAAGTATCGCAAAATGCAAAATCAGAATATTTTTTTGTGATATGACTTTTAAGTAGAGCTAAACCATAGCTGTTAAATAATGATTAGTAATCGTATTCATTAGTTATTAAATTATTTTTATTAAAAATTTGAAATAATTGATTAAGTACGATTCTTTTCTGTTTGGCTCAGTACTCAAGCGATTACGATTACATATAATCAAATTATATTCACGATTACTTGAAATTACGAAAATAATCAATAAGAATCTTAAGTAATCCTCAAAAAAAAGTTCGATTATTTCTAAAGATAACTTTTGATTATTTTAAGAATTTTCGATTCTTAGTCTCAAATTCTTAAAATAATCAAAAAGAATCAAAAATAATCTTTAAAAGTAATCTGATTATTTGTGTTGATTACTTTTGATTCTTTTTGATTATATTCGTAATTTAAAGTAATCGTGATTATAATTTGATTATTTGTAATCGTAATCAATTACTAATCAAAAACTTTTTACCTTAAGAATATATAATGATTTTAATTTTTTTTTATTACTAATCGTAATCTAGAATATTTCATAAAAAATTATCTAGTAATTCATTTTTTTTTTAAATTTCACATAGTATTTATTTGTAGTTATTTTTTGTTTGGTTTTAATTAATGTTTTTTGTTAAATTTTTATTAAGTTTTACTTCAAAAGTTTTGAATAATTTCAGTTTTTATTTATTTGTACATGCCGAAGACCATAGAAGTTAGAGTCTAGTTTTTAAAAATATTAAATTTAATTTTTAACCAAACTGTTGTTGATAGACAAATATTTATTTATACATTTTTTTAAAAAATTTAAATAAAATTTGTGTGATTTTTAGTTTAAAGTACATTTTTAATGATTTCATTACCGTCAACATTTTTTTTAAATATATTAACTTGTTTATTAATTTTTAATAACTTATTTTTTTATTAGCTATTAGAGGTCAAATGAAAACTGGCTATAATTTTTAAAATTCATTTTATTATACATATTGATTAAAATCAGTATAAAAAGGGAAAAACTGTGCAGAAAAGATAAAATGTTTTTCAGAAGCATCTTGTAATGTTGTTGTAAAACAAAATAACGGTACATTGATTGAAAATTCTTCGTTTTTGCTTGGCAATCAGTAAGAGATATTCTTATTTTTATTTTAACTAAATTTTGATTTCTTATAATTTTTTCTTTTTACTTTTAAGCGATTTTGAATTATTTAAAAATGTTAAGGCATAGTTAAATAATTTAAGTATTTAATTTTAAAAATTTTATAATTTTTTTTTTATTATATATTTTTTAATTTTTATTTTTTATTTATTTTTTTAATTTTATTTTTTAATTTTAATTTTTATTTATTATTTATTTTTTAATTTTCATCCCTTAGTTACTTCTCTTTAAAATGTTAATATTTTAGTTTATTTTTATGCTTTAAAAATTTATTTATTTTTTATTATGCTTTCATAACGTAGATTTTTTTGTCATCATTTGTTATATAATGTTTACTTAATTTTTGGTTTTAATTCCAAGTTTTATGATGTACCTATTTATTTGTATTGATTTCTTTTTTTTTCAAAATCAATTTATTTTTCTTTGATTTTTAGTCATTTTGTTTCTATAATTGAATTTTATTTTTTACTAATTTTTTATTAAAAAACATCTTTGAGCACTGTTCTAGCAAGAAAATTATCATATTTAATTCTACTCTGCCACCTTCATGACGAATTTCGAACTACAAATAGTAAAGCCATTTGTTATGCCATTTATAAAACGATTAAAGTTTTGCTATTTGGCTAGCTTCTTTATTGACATATATTAATTGATTATCATTGGAAATATGTATTTAAAAAATAATAAAAAAAAGTATTCGTTCCAGATTAAAAAAATTAAATGGAATTACATCATTATTGAAATTCTAAAAATCGTATGAAGTAATCGTTTGAATACAAAATTAAACCGAATAAGAAAAATATAACGTCCTACGTCCTTCACTACAAAACAAATATTTCTAATGAATTTTTAAGTGTTTCTATCCTAGTAAGGTAAATATTTATTTTTGAATTCTTGACAAAAAAATTATTTTTTTATTTTATAAAAAAGTATTTTTCAATGTTTGATTAAGAGCCTTATTCTGGTTCCTTCTTTTAACTGTTAAATTATGGACAAGCGTTAAAATTCCTTATTTTCGAACGCTTATTCGTTGACAAATAATTGCGTCTGACAATATTTAATTATTATTTTTTTATTTTATAAAGTGTTTTCCAATGCTTGATTAAGAGCCTTATTTTGGTTCCTTATTTCAACTGTTAAATTATGGACAAGCGTAAAAATTCCATATTTTGAAATCGAACGCTTATTCTTTGCCAAAAACTGTAAGAAAAGGTATAACAAAAGGTATTGATAACCAAGAATGAACTTATATGAGTCTTCAAAGAGTATTAATCATGAGTCTTCAAGGAGTAATAATTATAAGTCTTCAAAGTCATAATTGTGACTCTTTAAAGAATAATTTATATGAGTTCTTAAATTCTTAGTCCAAAAAGAGTAATAAAACAGTTATTTTTATGAATCATATTTTAGAGCCCACAACCTACGAAAATGTTTAGTTAATAAGTTAAACTTTAAAATATATGTCTTGTTTTAGCGCATTATGACGATTTAACCTCATTTATATTAGTCTTGAACGGGTCTTTTAAGTCATAATATTTGCTGGTTTGCTTGTACTGCTTCTTGCACACTTCTTATGTATTTTATAACTTTCTTTGACTTGATCAACTTCAATTCGGAATTGCTAGAATGGAGTTTTTTAGTTGAAATTTGAACATTTTATTTTTTGAATCTTCAAATTAAGGAAGCATTGCGTCTCCCAATATTTAATTATTATGTTGCGGACATAAAACTTGCAGATCGTTTAAGAAGTCAGTACAGTCCTGCCAGTATTTTTTGTAGGTTTTTCTAAGATTTTAAATTTTTTTCTAATTATTATTACTATAACATAATTCCGTAAAATGTGAGTGCGGAACGCTTGATTTTTTTGAAAAATTTCAAAACATATTGGTAGGTATTTTCTGTTTTGTGATTTACTGAAGCTTCAAAAACTTGATATTTTTTTTTTCATTTTGAAAGTTTCAGTTTTACAAAACAAATTTTAAAAATATTTCGTCGTACCTACTATGGTTTCCGATTTTACTTTGAGGTTATTTATTAAAAATTTGGAACTAAAAATTATTATTTAAATAATTTAAAATCGAATGAGTGGAAACGGGCCGTCATTTTTGACGGGAAAGAACTAGTTATTATATATTTTTTTATAATATTTTTTCCTTTTGGAAAAATTTAAAAAAGTCTAAAATTTCTTTCTTACATAACTTTAATATGAGATAAAATATTAATTACATGATTAATGGAACAACTAATAGAGCAAGTTAATCAACTATATATATATATATATATAGCGGTATTACGATTCGCAAAAAAAAGTGCCTACTTAGTTAGTTTTGTGTTATCTTGTGCTTGTCTTGTAAACATTTGTTCAATTCCAGGTGTGATTTTAATTTCACTTAGTTTTTGCGTATGTTTTTGTCCAGAATCTTATCAATAAATTTCAATTTATTTTTTTTAAATAAAACAGTGGTTCCTTGCTAACGTCACAATACACTGATTAAAGCCAAGCCTTGAAATCTTTCTCCTCTAGCTATTTTGACTGGAATTGCTCTTTTTCTAAAATGCTCTATTGTCAGCTCAGTTTTCTACCAGTTTTGCTAAAAAGTTGTCTTTATTTGATTTTTATTTTTATTTCTAATTTTACTTCTTTGCGTGCTATTCTTCCTAAATTGTCGATTTAAAAACTTTTTTATTTTCTACATATCCGAAATGTTTCCTTTTTTCCTTTTTAGCTCAACAAAAGATAACAAAATCGATCAAAAAGGGAAATTGCACTCAAACTGGCAATACTGTGTCTGCTAGTCGTACTGCGGAGCATTCTCGCAGAGCAGGAGAGCTTTCGCAAAAACTTGCTGCAGGTGGTCAGTGAATACGCCGCCTTAAGTCGATACATTGATTAAATTTTTTTATTAATTTATTTTTTTATTGTTAAGTTATTTTTTTATTGTTAATTTATTTTTTATTATTTCCTTTTTTTGTTAATTTATTTTTTAAATGAATAATTTATATTTTAATTAATTTATTTTTTATTAATTTAGTTTTTTATTCATTTATTTTGTTGTTATTTATTTTGTGTTAACTTATTTTTGTATTAATTTCAGGGAACGTACCGGTTATGGTTTTTATCAAAAAAGTCAAATATTAACTGTTATTTTTTAACTTTTATGTTTTCCGACAAAAATAAAAGTTATTTTGTGCCTTATATTTTTTCGGGCAAACATAACAGTTACTTTTGATTTTTATTTTATCGGTCAAAAATAACAGTTATTTTCTGCCTTTTATTTTTTCGGTCAAAAATATCAGGCAATTTGTGTTTTTTAAAGGCCATTTTACTGACAAAAAAAACTATCGATATCATTATTTGAATCTCATCGGTGATCACGTTTTACATATGGTATCAAAAGTTTTTTAATCGGACAAGCGGCCTTAAAAAAAACACAGATTGCCTGATATTTTTGACCGAAAAAATAAAAGGCAGAAAATAACTGTTATTATTGTTTTTTTTTTTGTCTGAAAAAAAAGGCAAAAAATAACAGTTAATTTTTAACTTTTATAGTCGAAAATTTAAAAGGCTCTAAATATTCGTGAACCTCATTTGTATCATAATGGTATATTTGAAAATGTCCTTCGACAATTTGTGTTTTTGTTTCATTGTGTGTTTTTCATTCGAAAATTGTAAAATAACAGTTATTTTCGGTCCCTGATTAATTTATTTTTGTATTAATTTATTTTTTTATTAATTTAAATTTTTTATATCTTTGAATATTTTTAAAAGTATTTTATTTTATTTTTTATATTTTAATGATTTTTATAATGAATTTTTCATACTTAGATTTTTTAAAGCATTTTTAATTTTTTTGACATTTTTTTTTGTAAATGAATTTTTAATGAATTTTTAATTTTTTTGACATTTTTTTGTTAATGAGTTTGTTTTTTTAATTTATGAAATGATTTTTTTAAAGTTTTTCAATGTATTCATTTTTATTTTAAATTAATGTTTTAATTTTTTTTTAGTGAATTTCTTTTTTTTTATATTTAATGATTTTTTATCATTTCTGTTTTTTATATTTTTTATTGAATATTTTATTTGTAAAATTTAAAATGAAAAAAATGCTCTTATGTTTAATACATGTTTTCTTTTGAACTTTTGAAAGGGCACGCACGTACAGCGTGTAAATTTCTTTACTGTACCTTTAATTTTGGACAGGTGGTCACCTTGCAGATGATGCTAGCTTTGCTGGTGAATTGTGCTCATTTCCAAAGAGCCAACAACAACAAAACGACAACAAAAAGCAAATAATGTAAAACAAAAATAAGAGCAGTAGCAGCAGAAACAACAACAAATAGAAGACATCAGTAAATTTCAGTTTTACATAACATCATAGCAACGTTTCGCCGATATCTTCAGCGGATACTTAAAACTGAAGTTTATTCAAGTTTTTGAAATGATGATTGAAAACATGATTAAACTGTTTAGAAGAGCTACTCGAGTATACCAAAAACATGTTCAAACCAAGCGCCCACTATAAACAATACATAATTGGAAAGTTTGCAAATTTTTGTTTTTAGAGCTATAACGTGAGCTTAAATAATAAGCGTGCCTGCCCAGCAACAAACAAATTTGGCAAGTCTTTGAACTTGAGTTTTTTTTTCTCTGCTCTTCCTGTGTCACCGGTTTTGTTGGGCTTTATAGTTTTTATCTTTTAATTGATGGGCTTTAATAGCACCGGCACGTGTTTGAGTAAAAGTGCGTGCTGCTTTAATTTTCAACATTTTCATAAACATTTCTACCAACATACTCAACATCCTTTTGCAGCTTGCCATCCAATGGCTGTGCTGTCAGTCAGCAATTTAGGCAGTGCAACAGCCTGCAGCTGGCTGGAGAACTATGACTGTCTGGATGTCTGGCAAAATCCTGCCTCTTCTAAATTCTGTTGAGATTTTCGCAGACGTCTGTCTGACCAGCTTGTGTCCATGAACTGCACTGATTCAAGGACTTTTTGATGTCAACGTTGCATAATACTTTGCTTGCTGCTTCTTGACATGATTTTCTAAACGAAAATTTAAAGAGTTGTTTTTTTCTGTTTCTATTTCTTTTTTCCTATTGCCTGCCTGGCTTGCGTCAGCTTTTTGGGCATCAACAACAGCTGCTCTTCCGCTGCAGACAGCGCAGTAGCGGCATTCCATGGATGTCAGTGAATGGCTTATTTATCGATTTTGCACCGTTTTTCCAACACACACTCAACATTAACAACACCAACAACAACAGCTGCATGTGGCAAACTTGCATATTTTGTTGAAATTTTTCAAATTTTCATTTATTATGAAATAACTGAAATTTTTCACTACAACAGTTTTTAGTTCAATTCTCTATATTTTGTTTCTGCTTGACACGCACTTCCGTTTGCAAATATTGAGTCCTGCCTATTTTCAGTACAACTTTTTCGGTACACTTTTTTAAAGCACTGATTTTCTTTTTCTACACTTTCACACATATTTTGCTTCTAAACCACTTTTTCATAGTTTCCAATTTATTTCTTGTTTGTGTTTATAAAATATTAAACATTTATTATTTTTAAATAAATACTCACTTGAATGACAAAAATGTTGAAAATAAATCCACTTCGTATCGTTGAATGAGACAAAAATATAAACGTTTGCTGCGACTGCTACTTGCAACTGAAAAGTCGACGTAGCTTCGGCTTCAATTTTGTTCTGTTCAAGCGAAAAAAAAATTGACATTCAATGCGAATTGGTTGAACGTTCGTTGACTGTACCGCGACGGTTGTCAAATTGTGCGCTGCTTTCAATTTTGCAAAAACAAAAAATGTTTGACGTCTAGCAGCGGCATGGTTGCCGGCGCCGCGAAATTCCAAGACAGCACTGCCAGCCTTAACAGTAGATAAAAATCTATTTTGTTTCACTCAGTAATATATTCATTGTGACTGCTGCACTGATTGTGAATATGGCTAACCTCAAACTTTCAGCGCTTGTTTTCAGTGCTTTCCAAGCAGTTATAGCAGAGTTTTAACGTTGCAGTGTGTTGTTATGAATTATATTTAAATAATTACGGACGGAATTGTTTTATTTTTAATACAATAACTAGGTCAACAGCTGTTTCCGTCAAGGTGTGTTTAGTAAGCCATCTTAAACAAACTAACTCAATGTTTAATATACAAAGCAAAGTGTTGTAGGCCGAAAAATTCTGCATTCGCTTATTTCTTACACTGATTTCTTACACTGATATAAAATTAAATAATTTAGTGAGATAATTTCGAAATTGTACAAAAGTGTTCACACTAGGCTTGGATAATTTCGTGTGACGTTTGCTTTATTTTTTTGTCAATTCATTGCCAACATAAATGTTCAATTAAAAATAGAAAATTCTTACTCTAAGTAAGTTTGCAAAATTATTTCGCACATAGCCGTACATCTTATTAATTGTAGAACTTTAATTCATTGAAAACATCACTCACCTAAGTTTCACTGCATGGGTTGCTTACCGAAGGGTCAAAACAGCTAAGTATCTGAATGTGGCCATTATCATGTGTCATGTATAATTTTGACGGCTCAGCTGAAATGGATAGCAAGATTTACGGAGTTTCCATGGCGAGTTAACTCTGGGTTTGGATTTTTGTTGAGTTGACAATATGGCTTTGCTGACTCGATAGTGTTTCCATGCTCGACACCGAGTCGAGTTGAACTTGTCAATTCTTTTTTGTAATTTTTGTTATTTTTTGACTAGTTTCTGCGGCACTCCAAAAAACTCTTGCATTCGACATTTTAATATTTTTGTTAAAAAAAATTTTTCATTATTTTTTCAATATTAATGACAGCAATCACTTTGACAGATAGAACCTAGTGAAATCTTACAAGATTCGTGGAGTTTCGTAGATTTAACGAAACTCAACTCAACTCTCGTTTCCATAGCGAGTTAACCCCGAGTAAACACCGAGTTAACTCGCCATGGAAACTCAGTAATTGTTAATATGTCACAAAAAGGCTGTGTTTAATCCACACTTTGTTCAGATTTCAGGGTTGCAAGGGCATTTTGGCCTGATTTCGTGAATAATTTTAACGAAATTACCTTGTTTGAGGTAAAAATCAACATATTGTATGGGAAACTACCATAGATTTAGATCATTTCAGTCGAAATAACACAAAAGCTCGAAATTACCTAATTTGATCTCAGTGTGTACATAGTATTAGCTCAATATGTTTTCCAAATATATGTGCCTAGTTGGTACATATTTTGCAAAAGCAAAATTTTTATGAGAATAAAGCGTATAAACAATAAGAACATTAAGAACAGTATTCATGCAAAGCGGCAAGCTTATATTTTTGGAAATAAGTTATTTTTATTAAAGAGATTATGTGAACGTCCCCCAAAGTCGATTAAGCATTTGCAGAGATTTGTCAGCTGTAAACTTGTTGATAGTCAACTTTCAGCATGCTTAAAAACAGCTGATTGCTGGTATAAGTTTGCCAGATCGATTTCTCACCTAAGTCGTAGAGCAAATATATCTTGTTTGTGTAAACGGTTCTCCATACATTTTATTTATAAGGCTGATAAACTTATAAGGTTTATACCATTTATAAGAATATTGTCCACTTGCATCAGAACTCTTATTATATAAATCTAAATGTAAACTCATAAAATAATGATTTTTGTGGTTTTTAATGGTTTCATGAGCAGTTATTTAGGATATTGTAGAAGTAAATTAATTAAATTAAATTTTTTGTGGGGGCAGTGGAATGCAGGTTAAGTGTGTGGCTTAGCATGCTCGGAACCCGAGTTCAATCTCCAGTCGCCGCAAATGTTTTATTCAAACAAACAAAACTGCTGATAATGGCAAGCCTCAGAGAGTAAATAATGCCATGTAAAGCATTATAGCATATTCTTGACAACATGAACTTTAGCCGTTCGGAGTTGGCATAAAACAAGTAGGTCCAGTTGTCGATCAATTGTGTGCAAACATTTAATAATCCACACAACACAATTGATCATTAGAACCTCGGTCAAAGTCCTTTCAAGGGCTGAAATGGCCTATTTGTTTTTTTTTAAAGTAAATTAAATTTGTTGGTTAAATAAGTGATCTTTATCAGTATTTTAAAAGTCTGCTTTACTAAATCCCTTGTGCAAGTGTACACGAACACCAGTTTTTTTTAAACTGAAATCAAAGTGCCGAAAAAATACTTAGTATGTTCTATAATATAATTCAGTAGAAATAAGAGTGCGAAACACTTGAGTTTTTTAATAATTGCATTGCATAGTTTCAGGCTTTTTTAATATTCTTCACTTGTTTATCTTGATTTAACTTTCCCTCCTAATTATCTATCTCCCCATTTCAGAACCAATGCAGACTTGACTGAATAGGTCTGGCACCTGAAATCCTTGGTTCAAAGCTAAAAAAAATTGACTTAAAGAACAAGAATCAACGAACTAGTTCATATAGTTCATGAGTGGGAATCGTTCAATTGAACTAGTTGGTTCGTGAACTTTCCAAGTTTCCAAGCAGAGGTATAGAACAAAAAAAATTTTAGTCGATCGAGGTAAGGTCCATAAAAAGGACAACATTTTTCCGATTTGTCTTGGTCAAAAATATATTAAAAATATTCTATAAGTCTTGACAAATTTTTAAAACTTTAAGTAATCCGAATATCAATTATGAATTACTATTAATTTATTAACAAATATATGAACGATCATAACTAATTGATGTTTTCGCAGCAAAAAAATTAACTCTCAAAATTAAAATTAACTTTAAACAGTTCGCCTGCATCAACCAGTCATAAGGTTGCAAAGTCTTACTTGTATACTACCAAGTTGCAAATAATTTATAAAAAGGCATTGAGGCGCTCACTTTAAAAGTACTTTTATGGAAAAAAGCAGTCTCCTTAAACCTGGTTTAGACCAAACAGTCTTATTTTAACCTTAATTTTTTATTATCTTATCAAAAACCTATTTTACACCTGTTGGCTTCAAATCGGTTAGCAAATCAAACAACAGTTTTCTCCCTTCATCTAAGAAGGTGAAATAATTCACAAAAAAATATTACTCCCACATTTGTTACTACATCAAAATAGTACTACTCGCTGCATAGAAAGTTCGTATAGAAAAATTCGGTAATAGTAATAGTGCCAAAATACATACTCTTGCAACCTTGGGCTCTGCTCAGAGATCGAAGCCAAATATAAGCAAATGCATACTAAACACAGCTCATTAGTGGTTCGCCACTTAAGCATTTTATTATAGCAAATTAGCCAAGACAACTACCGGATGTACATATGAAGGTTCAGTTTACTTTTCTGTTTTAGTAAAGTGCAATTTTAAGTAACGACTAAAAGTAAACGAGTTTTTATTTATTAATTTAAAATAATTTGATTTAATTTTAAACTATTAAAAGTGTTTTAATTGTCAAATTTTGCTCAAAACAAGATGCATTGAAGTGTTGTTCAACAAGTTATTTCAAAATTTAACAAAACAATACATGTCAGAAACTGTTGCATGCATTTCTGCAGCATTTATCTAAAGTGTGTGCTTGTTTATAACAGTAAAGATTGCGAATTATTTTATACAAAAACTGTGCTTCTGGGTTAAATAGATTTGCTAATTAATGCAAATTTATTTGTTTCTTTTTTGTATTCTGACTAAGAAAACTTGAAATCTTTGCAATGGAATTGGTTGGAGGACAAGTTTAAAAGTTTGTTTAATTCGCATTGTTAACAAATTAAAGCAATCATTTAATGATAGCAAATGCCAATGAAGTGCTAAACACAAAGAAATTAAACAAAAAAAAAATAATAAAAAAAAGCAGCTAAACTTATTGTGTTGACGGTGTTTAACAGACAGTTTGTGTTTATGTTGCAAAAAAAGTAGAATTTATGCAGTTAAAAAACAGTTAAACTTATTTATAGAAACATTCAGCAAGGTTCTACTTGAATATAAAATATACATAGCTACAAGAATGTGTATGTTTCTGGCATTTGGCAGTGTTTTTGTCGCCATTTTATGAAGAAGTCAAATAAGATATTATTCCTGAGCCATTCACAATAGATTTGCAAACAAGCAGTGCTTGAATATTTATGGCGCTATTAGCAATTATTTCACGCAAGGTAACTTATTTTAAATTTAATAACTTTTAATAGCAGTTATAAAACTGCAAAATTTATAAAAAGCAATATTAAAATATAAAAATATATATGTGTCATATGCGTAAAAACCGGTTGCTGTTGGTTTTTCATTGTTTCGCATTGTTTCTTGGCTGTGTGACGTCAAACACGTGCGTCAATCAGTCAATCACTTAGAAACTACTATTTGACAATTTCGCTGCAGACAGTTTTGAATTTTATTTTTATTTAACTATTAATTTTTTGACGCTGCTGTACCTCACAGTGCAATAGCGGATATATTGTTAACTGTTTTCTTAACATAAAAAAAAAAAATATAAAATAAAACTCATTTATTTATGGTATCGAAATGGTTGGTCATGCCGAGCGGAAGGCGCTGTTGACGAAGTATCAAGCCAACAGCTGTTTCAACACTGCTGCAGTGTCGCGTATGAAAGTTCCAAAATTTCTAGACAATAAAAAGTGTAGAAATAAAATTTTTGTTTTGTTTTTTTTTTTTTTAGCTATAAAATGTTAAATGAAATCGACATGAAAACAAGTTCTTGGTAAATATTGATAAAAGTGTTTCTTTTGTCAGCGTTTATTTTGTACTTTTGATATTTCGAACTTGTAGTCTGAAGCTGCATGCTAGCTATTATATTGCTACTTCGATTCGAATTGAGTTTTAAATTTAAACATAAGCATAATATTTTTATCGCCTTTAAGACAAAAAGTTTTTGTTTAATATTGCTGACTGTGAGTAAAGAATTTTATTTTTTTATAAAATGTAGGATTTGTAGCCGTCATATTTTATTAATACGTACACCAATGCTACTCATAAAAATTCTTATTTTTGCACAAAAATATTGAACTAAAGTTCAAAATTATTATAATATTCATATAGCTAATAATTTTCTAAAATATGATTTAAGAGATAATTAAAGAGAGATGATTAAAAAGAAATTGTCACAGAAGTCGAATGTAAAAGTCGACTTTCGATTTATGTCTAATTGAAAAAGTGAAATGATACAAATCATGTTTGAAGACAAGTTCGAATTAAATTCCAAAGCATGTTTAAGTTAAATTCAAAACCAGTTCAAGGTCAAATTGAAAGTTAAGTTGAAGTAAAGCTGGATGTTCTCATGAACAACTGCAAAGTCAAGTTCAAAATCGATTTCGAAAATATTTTTGAAATTGATTTCAAACTTAAAATTCATAGCTAAGGTAAAAACCGAGTCCAGTTCACAAAATTCGTAGCTAAATTCCAATTAAATTTTAACTCAAATTTAAAATTCATGTTTAAAGTTAATTTCGAATGCATAATTGCACTGAAGTTTGAAGTCATTAGCGAATTTTATTTCGAAAATCAATCAAAGTAAGATATTAAATTCAATGAGATTTTGTTGTGAAGTTGGATATCTATTGCGGTGTAACTTTAATATAAATTGGAAGTCAATTTTGAAGCAAGTTTCGAATTTTATTTCGAAATCAATTTCGCAAAAGAATCGAAGTTTGATATTTAATTCAATGGCATTTCGTTGTGAAGTTTGAAATTAATTTCGGTGTACTTTCACATAAATTCGAATTAAAGTCATTAAAGTCGAAGTCAAATTATGAATCACGTTGAAATGAATTTGAGTAACAAGTTGGAAATCAATTTCGAAGAGATACTCTAATTTAATTTTTATTAATTTAATCTAATTTAATATCGAACACAAACTCTAACTTAATTCAAAGCCACGTTTAGAGCCAATTTCGAATCATTATCGAATTTTAAGTCAAATTCAAAGTGGAGGTCAAAATTTATAGCGCTTTCTTTTCTCAACGTAAAACTCTTCCTCTCTAAAGATGCAGAATTTTTTCCATTTTGACCTGAACCCACAGAGTTCTGATATTTTTTTTAGCTTAGAATAGATCACAAAAAAAGCAAAATTTTTTAAATGTTTACGAGTTGGCACTCTTTTAGAAAAACTTCAAAAGAGTTAAAGATAAAAAAATTTTAAAACTTCAAATTCAAACATTTATTTTTTATTCGCTGAAAAATATTTATTTTTCTTTTCATAGAAAAATTTTGACATTTTCCGTAGAAGAATCCAATTTTTTCTGAACCGTCAATGGCAAAGTTAACTTTTTTCCACATATGTCATTTATTTTGTTCATTCAGTGGGTAGCATTTCAGGTCAGAATTTTTCGAGCCGTTGAAGTAGAGAGGGCAGAAATTCTACATTTTTTCAACTTTTAAGGTCAAAATTTTCGAGAAATAAACATGATTCAATTTGAAAGGTCAGAATTTTATTTGAGAAAAGAACGGAAAAAAAAAATTCAAAATTTTTTTGAGAAAAGAAAACGCTAATAGTTTAACAACAAGCTCAAAATCATTTTCGATATTAATTGCGAAACCAATTTCACTCAAAATAGCTATCAAGTTAAAAGTCAATACAAAATCAAGTGCAAAATGAAGTTCAAAGTAAGGTTTCAAAGTTAATTAAAATTGAATTGAATAAGTTCGAATTTACACAAAAAAAAAATCATGCTTTAAAATAAATTGGAAATAAAATCAAAGTCCTATTTAAAGCCGTATTCAAAGTCAATTTTGAATGTAGGTTTAAACTAGAGCTACAGCTCATTTAATTTTTCGAACTACATGTGAACAAGTTAGTTCGAACTCCGTGATGTTCGTTTTTGAAAACACGAACTCGAACCACACGTTTATACTTAACAAGAAATGCATGTATTGTTGCAAAAGAACGTGTTCATGTGTACATGCTTTCACGTTTTATTTCAAGCGTGTACAAGTGAGCATGTACTTTTAAGTACGTTCACATACACGCTCGAGAGGTATTGATGTATTTCTACCAAACCAATTTATTTTTAAAACTGCCAGAAACCAATTTAAAAAAAGCTATAAAAAGCAGCTTTTGTTTGAAGTCTTTTGCTTGTGTTTTGCAGTCCCCCCCCCGATGAAGAATATAGTTCACACACTATTTCCACAACAACCCGAGATGCCAGCTATAAACAGAGAAGATAAAGCAGAATTACAAAATCTTCAAAATCTTACCACTAAGGAACTCATAAAAATAGCTATAGAAGTTGAAGATAAGAAAGCCCCCGGACCTGACATAGTCCCAAACAAGGTGCTTAAAATTGCGATAGTGCAGAAAACAGAGGTGTTCGTTGACCTTTACAATGCTTGCATAAAAGAAGCCGTATTCCCTCAAATGTGGAAGCGACAAAGACTTGTGTTGATCCCGAAGACCACTAGTTCCTCAGAGGATCATTGGCTTATCGATGATAAAGAGTACTGTTAAGTAACAACATTCGATATCAAAAACACCTTTAGTACTACTAATTAGACCAAAGTATTAGAGGCCCTTGCTCACTTTGGTTACGCTTTCTATCTTCGAGGATAGAATTCTCTGCTACGAAAGAGAAATGGGCCGAGAAAGGTATAAAATTACTGGTGGAGTGCCACAAGCATAAGTGTTGAGTCTAGTTTTATGGAATATAATATATGATGACGAAGGCCTACGTCTATAGCTGCCAGATAGAGCCCATATAATCGGGCTCGCAGATGACATTGCCCTATTAGCCGTAAGCCGTAACAAAGCATTTGCTCCAAGTGGAGAAATAAGCAGCCGGAAAGTCGTTGAGTTCGCTAAAATATAGGTTAGTGACCATACAATTGTATTGAAACCATTCGGTAAGTACCTTGGCGTTATGCTAGATCATAAACTTAACTTTAAGCAGCATCTTACATAAGCAGGAAGCAAGCGAAAAAGCAGAAAGCGTAGCCTCAGCATTAAAGAAAATTTCGTCTTATACCAGAGGTCCTAGACAAATTCATAGAAAGTTGATTGTCACTAGGGCTAGATCAATACTTCTGTACGCAGCCTCCATATGGGCCGAGGTAACCAAATCTTGCTTCTACTTAAAAAAAAAAAAACAAATTGGCCATTT
Source organism: Tetanocera ferruginea (assembly GCA_958299015.1). Classification (NCBI taxonomy): domain Eukaryota; kingdom Metazoa; phylum Arthropoda; class Insecta; order Diptera; family Sciomyzidae; genus Tetanocera; species Tetanocera ferruginea. The sequence goes on from OY282644.1 coordinate 14,887,951, forward strand.
CAGCCCTTGAAAGCACTTTGACCGAGCTTCTTATGATCAATTGTGTTGTGTGTGTTATTAAATGTTTGCTCACAATTAACCGAGAACTTGCTTCTACTTACGAAGCATATATTCGTTTTATCGTATCTGCACACAAGAGTATGCTGTGTATACCGAACTGTCTCTTTGGACGCAGCGTTGGTTATGGCGGGAACTCCCCCTATAGATCATATCGTGACTGAGAGCGTGATATACGGCTCGTTCCCAAGCGTTTTAACTAAGACCTCAGAACATAGGTCGTGGTGACCGTGGCATGCAGTTTAAGTGTGTGGCTTGGCATGCTCGGAGCCCGGGTTCGATCCCCAGCCGCGGCGAAAAGTTTTTTTCAATAAAAAAATTTTCTGATCGGTCACCACCTCTCTGCAGACAATGGCAAACCTCAGAGAATAAATAAAGCCATGTAAAGCTTCTTGAGAACATGAACTTTAGCCGTTCGGAGTCGGCATAAGACATGTAGGTCCAGATCTCGGTTAATTGTGTGCAAACATTTAATAACACACACAACACAATTGATCATAAGAAGCTCGGTTAAAGTCCTTTCAAGGGCTGAAATGGCCAATTTTATTTTTTTTTTTTCAGAACATAGGTAGCAGATGCACTAGGATGCATCAGACTAAGGACGTTGCACGCAATGAAAACAAACAAAACAAATTGGCCATTTCAGCCCTTGAAAGGACTTTGGCAATGCACGCAATGCCTTATTACAAATAGGCATTGCGAATGTCGCATTGCCATGTCGCTGAATAGGCGACATGGCGAAGTAGACTACTAACTCACCCAAATACTAACTGGGCATGGGAGCCTTAAATTTTACCTACATAGATTCAAGCAAAACGAAAATCTTTTCTGCAGTTTCCGTACAAGAAATGTTATTGAAGATGCCGAACATGTTTTCTTCGACTGTCTAAAATTTATTCCAGAAAGACTAGCGCTAAGCAATAAAGTAGAAAGTTCACCAACAGTGAAGACTGTGGAGGACATTATGCTTAACTCAGAACAGCACTGGACTTCAGTATGCAATATGGCATGAGCTATATAAGAAGAATTGCGTCGCGTAGAAAAACTGCGCAACGCCATAAGACCTTGTCAACATTGTCAGGAAGTTTTGAACACAAGCGTTCATCTTCCAAAGACTCGCAGTCGGTGAAAATCTTCCTTTCAAGATTTTGTTTTTCATCAAATTGAAACAAAAAGGAGAGCAACAAAATAGCTTGATTGCTTAACTATCCCAAGGTCAGGGGGTTTTAAGCAAAAGCGTTCATTTTGCAAGGGACCACAGGTGACGTTCCATCTGCGTCGTTGTCTACGGATCATTTCCAGAAGTGCTCCCCTTCCAAGAAGAGACCACAGTCGACAAAGCTTACATCTGTGTCGAGGGTCTAGTACTATATCCCGAAGCGGTCTCCCCCCAAAGATCGACGATTCAAGAAACTAAAACTGGTAGGAAAGCAACGAAGTAGCTTGAATTGCTTGCCAGCTCCGCGAAGTAATACCTATCGGTAGTCCCTAGGTACTTGTATTTCCTCTTAAGCATGCACGTGAACTTCAAGTTCGTAAAATTTATAAAATTACTTAAATACACGTGATCACGGTTAATGGGTGTTCACGTGAAATCGAAAGCTCAAGTTGGAACTGAATTTATTATTTTATATATAAAGTATTCTGAATGAGTGAAAAATTATTATAATATTTTTTTGATATTTTAACATTATGTTTTAAAGATTGCACAAAATTTATTATAACATAAAATATTCGCGAAAATATTTCATTCGCGAAAAACTTTCATTTCCTTAATGTTTTTGTAACATCATATACTGCATATAATTTATTATTTATTAGTGAAAAATAAATCTTCGAAAAAATTTCATTCACTAAAAATTTGTATTCGCGAATGAATTTTTATAATTAAATTTTTTCTTTTTCGGAATATGTATGTGTATGAAAGTGCGTTTATAACAATATTAAGATATTTATTTATCACATTTTAAATTCGCGAATCTTATGTTTAACCATTTAGTTGATTCTCTCTTTATTAATGCTGCTGATTAAATAAAGAATTTTGATATAAACTAGCAAGAAATATAAAAAAAAATTCTGCCTTTTCAGTTCATTGATATTGATATGATAGTCATTAAACAAAATCGATAAAATATTGCCATGTTTTTGTTTTGTTCAGCAAAACTTAACAAAAAAGAACATAAATAGTATTTTTTAAGCCGAAAAAAAAAAAAATAAATAAATAAAAAGTTCAAAACACTTTTGCGTTCGTTACACCTTTCCTGCGCAACTTGCTATCCTACCGCCTTCTTGCCTTCTTACCATCCTGCCGCAACAAGCTACGCGCTGAGGTCAATGAATTTTTAAAGTTTGTTGCTGTTTTCGATAAACGCTGTTTTTGTCTTCTTGTGTATTTTTGTTTTTCGTTTTTCGGCTACTATCGATGAGCCTATGAATTGAACTGCGTTGAGCATGCGCATAGCGCTGCTACCTGCTGCTCAAGTTGCCAAAATAAAAGCTCCAATGAGCAGTGTACTCAGCAGCGCTTTTGTCTGCAGCAGCGTTGGTTTTTGGTTTTGTTGATTTTTTTTTTATTTTTTCTATAACGCGCTTTGTTAACTTGGCCAAGCCGCAGCGCTTTTGTTTGTCTAGCTTCTGCGCATGCTTAACGTCAGCCATCAAATGTTAGCCATTTTATGGATCTCTTAATTTATTCTAATGACTTGTGAAGAATGCGTTGAGAAATGGTGTTTTTTTTTTGTTTTTTAAAAATTTTTTTTTTCTTTAAGCACCCAGTTGAAAAAACTGTAAAAGCTGCAATATTTGCCATCAAAATTTAGATAAGCAATATATGAGCTGCTTTGAAAACTGAGCGGCGTTTATAATGAAGATATTAGCTTTTTTTTTTTGAAAAATTTTCTAGTGGGTCTGTCCAGACATTCACTTTATTTGGGTAATTTTTTAAATTCTTGTCGCGTTTTAAGCTTACGAAAAAAACAAATAAAAAATAAAACAAACTCAAGATTGCTGCAGCACGATTGGCATTAAAAAAATTTCCAAAATTTAAAAAAAATGTAAATGTAAAAAGAAATTGTAGCAGTTGCCTGCAAGCGAGGATGTTTTGAATAATTTGAAAAATTTAATCAAAACGGTAAAATTAAAATAATTTTTTTTAAAACTTAAAGTCTTAAGTTCTTCTAAAAAAAAAGTAAAATTAAAAGTTTCATTCTGTTCAATAAACCTGCTGCAACCAGCAGCTAGAGTCATCCATAGTAAAAACCATTGAAAATTTGGCATTTAAAGAAAGTCCGCCGACATAAGCTTCCAAAAAAAATTTAAAATCAATTCGTGCTCCTCCAACATAACTTCAGTACCAGACAAAATGAAAGTAAGTTAGTCACAGTTTTTTTTCCCTCTTTCACGAAACCTTTTTAATTCGCATGCAAATTATATGGTTACAGCAGCAGCTACAGCGCATAAAGTTATAAAGTGCAGCCAGCAAATCAAAGTAAAACCAACAAACAAACAAAAAAAAAAAAAAAAAAACAAATATAAAATAAATTTCCAAAATAATCAGCGTATCTCACAGATTCACCTACTTAAGTCAAGTCAGTTTTTGACTGATTCGCAGTCGAAAACCGGCAGCAATATTGTTGTTGTTGTTTTTGTTTTTTTCCAATTTTAGTTTTAAAACTTAAATGTTGCTGTTGCCAGGTTATAAAATGCGGTTTAAGCGAGTTTGTTTAACTGTGTTTTGCATAATTTTTGTAATGTTGCCTGAAATACAATTTTTTTGTTTTTGTTTTTTTGCATTATTTTTGAAGATACTTTCAAAAATACGTAAATTTTGTCGTTGATGTTTTATTTTTAGTTTTTGTGTGTTTTTGTTTTTTAATTTATTTTTCCCTTTAGTTTTGTTGCATTTTGTTATGTTGCAGCAATGTTAGCTGGTAATAAAATTTATTATAAAATGAATATCTTTGAATTTTTAATGAAATCTACAATGAAAAAAAGAAAAAAAAATAATAATAAATAAAAAACCAAGTCATGCAAATACAAGTTTTTTTTTGTTTTATTTTTGCTGTGAACAAAGTGCTGAAATTTCAAAGTTATACCAAAGCGAGCGGGTTTTGAAAGTTCAAAGTTTGGTTTAGATTTTGAGTTATTAAGTTATATGACTAGATTTGTGCATATAACATTATTTGCACTGATAATGTTGATGATAAAGATATAAGAAGCAATATTAGCAGATAAAAGCTCTGGTGGAATCAAGATCCTTTTCAGTTTTCGGTGATTTGTTTGTCTTAACATTATTTGATCTTATCATTTCACTGAAAATATAAATTATGTATGCGTTCATAAAAAATCTACATGAAAAATTTCTCTATTTTCGATAATAGCAATTTTCTCTTTTTCAAATCAAACGTTCTTGAATTATAGCCCGTTTCAAAAGAGAAGAACATTTTTTAGTTTCATTTTTCGATGCGCAGTGAGAATTTATTTTTAAAGCTAGAATATTTTTTAGAGCGTAATTTCTTGCTCGCAGAAGTACGGTGTTGCACCGACGGCCTGCAGCAACCTGCATCTTGAGAGAGAAATCAAATACAAATTTCATAAAAAATAAATTATATTCTCAAGAAAAAATTGTGAAGTGAAATTTTGGCTAACAAATTATTTTTTGACGCTCCTTTTGTTTTCAATTTTGATTGGTTGATTTTGAAACATAAAATTCAGTTCTTCCGCAGTGCAGTTGCGATGAACAACAAAATTCAGGAATATGCATGAATTTTTTTTCATTTATTTTTCTGCGCAGAGAATATTGAGTTTTTTTTTTTGTCGACCAATCATAATGAAGAACGCTCTCAAAATTATTTTCTTATTCTCAAACATGCGCGAAAATGTTCTTCTCTTTTGAAACAGGCTATAAAATAAATTTTCACATTTTCGAAGAAATATTTCTTTAGTTCTGGAAAATGTAAATACATATTTCAATGTCTCTAATAATGAAAAGTATTTTTCTCGCACACAAAAATTCTCATTTATAGAGCAAAATTTATTGAAAATGAAAAAATGTTCCTATATTTTGATAAAAAATTCACCAATAGAAATATTTTCTTCAATAAAAACAAATATTTTCTCAAAAATTAAAAGTATTTTTCTTTAAAAACGATATATTTTTATGTATTTCTCTTTTTCATAGAAGCTTATTATCATTTTTAGGGAATTTTTAGGATCACATTTAAAGACAAGCATTCTCTGGAGCAAAGTCTATACCATTTTTCTCTAACTTATTGTTAGTATAAGTGGTGAGTTTATATTTTTAGTATTTTCTTCATTATCAAAGAGGAAATGCTAGACCCTACGTGATCCGGGTAAGTAGCAATGGAACTTTGTGGTAACTTTGTGGAACACTCTATCCTAATTTTATTCATTCCTATACTATAAGTCCATCTCCTTCTGTACCAGTCAAAAATGGAACCCTCATCAACCTGGAGGCCCTACTTCTTTTATTTGCCCCCTTCAACTACCAAGGTAAAACCAAGACAAACCTCGAAGTCCTGATACAGCAAGATGGTTAACGTACCGACGAATTACTTGAATGTCGATGAATTACGCTATTTATTCACAAGCTTCCACGAGCATCTTGGCTTGATGAACCATCAAGTCTAAAAAGATTTTGACACACATGGTGCTCATGTAAGGTCAAAACATGTCTTATACCTTCAAGAGTCAGGTAAAGTGTGTCCAAACTACGATACCTATTTACGATACCAAACTAGGGGGGCGAGGGGGAGGGTGCTGCACGGGTGCAGCCTTTATGGGCACTCACTCAAAGATCAGACGAATCTCTTTGCATAATAATTAATGATACACTTGAATGGATCGACATGTAATCCACTAAAGAATTCTATTGAATCCCCAAAGTTTCCATGTTCTTTAATTCCAGTGAAACAATATTGTTGGATTGAAGTTGGAATTATTTTTATTGATGGAAATTATTAATTTAAAATATTATTTCTTAAATTTTTCTAGTCATGATATCACACATACTAAAAACTACACCCAGAAAAAGTTTCTCGGAATATGATAAATTAGGCATCATATTTAGAGAAAAATGGTATAAACTTGGCGCCAGAGAATGATTTTCTCTAAATGTAATCCTAAAAATTCCCTAAAAAGATTAAAAGCTTCGATGAAACTGTCTTATTTTTGAGAAAAGATTTGTTTTTATTGAGGAAAATACTTCGCATAGGAAATTTTTTTATGAAAATATAGGAACATTTTTTTATTTTCAATAAATTTTTCTTTATAAATGATAAGTTTTTTTTTTGTTTGAGAAAAATACTTATCATTATTATAGACGTGAAATATTTTCATTTCCCACAAGTGAAGAAATATTTCTTCGAAAATGTGAAAATTTATTCTAATTGAAGAAAATTTTATTTGAAAGAGAGAAAAATTGCTATTATCAAAATTAGAGCAAGTTTTTATCGCAGAAAGATAGGTATTTTTTTCTGAGAGTAGTCGAGATAATATGTGTGAAATATATTTTTAATGGCTGAATCGCAAAGACGCGTTAGGTCGGTCGCACGCTGATCGTACTTTGCTCGTACTTTACTCGACTTTACGAGATGAACTGTCAAAACGCCCGACCTTATAATTTTGAAATCATAATGTGGCGTGTTGACAGGTCGTGCGTCTATCACTAAGATGATGCCACTATACGCAGTCAAATCAAAAAATCCCACAAAGTCTCATTTACCCAAATCGCAAAGTATGTAATAATAATGTTAGCACAAATATTAATATTAAATTATAAAATGCTCAACTCATCGAAACTTTAATTTGATCACCTCCATAAAGCAAATTAAAAAATTAAATCATTTTCAACATAACTATTTTGACAAAATAACAAATCCCATGCAAACATTTCTTTACCATAGAAACTGAACAATACCCACATATTCAGCTAACTCTATGAAAATACAACCCTGCGCTATCACCAAATGTCAAACGCACGACCGAGTAGAACATTTCTCAACTAGCTGTCAAAGCGCGACCGACCTAACGCGCCTTTGCGATTTGGGTATAAATATTTTCTAATCAATTAATTTTTTATGTCATATACTGCGTTACTTTATAGGTGGTAGGAAAGGGAAGTTTTTGAAATTCATTACAAAAGGAAACGAAAAGGGAAATGGGGGGGGGGGGGGGTTGTGTACAAATCAATTTAAAATTTGTCACGTAGTTTATCAACTGCCCCATACTTATAGTCAAAACCCTATTCCAAGCTCATTATTTGTCTCTCTTTACTACCAAAATGCAAAAAGATTACGCGCCAAAATCTCTACAGTATTCTTTAACTATCATAAGCTTCCCAACTTCCAAATTTTTGCCGTACTGAGACCTATCTTATCGAGGACTTCAAGAATACTGAGTGGGCGGATCGATTTTGTATGGAGCAAAAAAAAGTCAGCCGGACACCGACTCAAAAGTTAGAGGGACTCTTTAAAACTATTTCTGCATAATTTTTTTTTTTGGATCGGAGAAGTCCCCATGAAGCAGTTTTGGTTCTTCTGAACCCCATTTTTTGCCAAAAAATAAAGTTTTTCCCATAACATCTTTTTGAAAATGACGAAATAGTAACGAAATATCGACTTTTTGGAGTCTCAAAAGAGACAAAAAATTTCAAAATTTCTTTTGCCAATATATGTGTACTATCAAAATCTTTCCTTTTCTGCTTATCTTGTGTATTTTTATTCTGAAGAAAAGAAGTTATAAGCAAAAAACTTGATTGTGATATTTTTCTTCAAATCTTAACTGGCTGTCTTTCAAATTCCGGTCTTTACCAATTGTGCGGAGTAACTAACAATATAGGTTGAAAACTGGACTTTTCTTTCCTACAGATTCAGATAATTGTGCAGTTTGCGCGAGTAACCATCTACTATACTATACAAGTTTGTTTGTTACAAGCAGACTTCGAAACCGTTAAACCAATCGTTATGAAATTCTCAGGGAAACTGAAGTAAAGTCTTGAAAGTGTTCTTGTGAATTTTGGTACAGATTTAAAAATGGGGGCGTAACACCTCCGATACAATCCTTTTTTCAATATCGAATAGCTTTGGAATAACATGTTGCACAGCTTCAAAATTCTGTATTTGAGCTATATTTACACGTGCTGTTTCACTGGCAATATTTTATTGGCGTTAGACAAGAGGCGTGGCAGTTTTTAGGCATTAAGATTTTCAGTATAACTTTCGAAATATATGTCACACATTTATGAAACTCAGAATGAATATAGTACTTAATCGTGTCCTTCGACTGGAAAAATTGAGCGATAATTGGAGAAATGGGCGTGGCATCACTCATACTATTTAAATGTTTAATATCGAATAGCTTTCGTACTAAATATCGCATAACATTCAAACACAGTTTAAAGTTAATTATTAGCTATGTCTTTGTACTAGAAAATTGGAACGGGCATTGGAAAAAGGGATGTGTAGGCTAAGCAACGTGCCTGGTACCGTGCAGGGTATGAAAGTAACCTCATAAACACACACATTGATCAACGCAAAAAAGATTATTAAGATCGCACAGTCGCTTCAGACGGGCTGTTAAGTGTTAAATACTTTTGTTGCTAAGCTGTTGTTTTATTTAAAAAAAAATTCCTTTTTTTCTCTTCAAACTTTATAAATTTTTAACTGATCACAATAATTCGATTAAGACTTCTCGTGATCTTTCTTTTGAGCAAAACTTTAAGTTTAACTACTATTGAGACCAAAACAACTGTTCAAACAATAATTAATGAAAGCGAACGTATGGTTTTTTTTTTCTCACTCCCACAACAATAACCGAAAAATTATTGTTAACTGCTTTTTTTTTTATTGACTTTTTTCTTAAAAAATACTTTAAAACTATGTACAAAAAATTGTTGTTGTTGTTCCATTTATTGAAAGCTACCAGAAAAGCTATTTTTGTTGAAAACAAAAATACTTAAAGCGGCCAACTGTTTAAATGTAGGCTGCATTAACGGTTCTTTCGTTAGTGCTTTCTTTAATATTTTTGTTGTTTTAATACTTATGTCACAAGAGACACACACAAGTTTTTTAAGCAAATATTTTTCAATATCGAGCAATTTTTGAATTAATCCATATCTGAGTATGTGTGTTAGCGTGTTTTTTGAAACAATGGGCAACGCCATTTTTTTTTAGTGTTATTTTGAAAGAATTTTTATGGGTGAAATACATTTTTCTAGAACTTGTGTTCTAAAATTATGGTATAGTTAACAACAGTTTTTAGTTTGACGCAAAACAGAATGAAAACAAAAACGGATAGAATATTCAAAGGGTATGACGTAAAAGCACAGAAGTGTGACATCAAAATATGTCAGATAGGTTGATGTGGATGTCGATGTGAATTTTCTTTATGCGCATATTTTGGGTTAAGGTATAAAATAATGTTTTAACCTTCAGACCACCGAAGTGTGGGTCATAAATAAATGAAATTTTGTTTGTCAAAAGCTTAGGTTTGTTTAGATTGCTTAGATTTGTTTAGAATCCGAGGTCCGTTTCTCTGACCATATGATAATATACCAAGAAACTCTTTTTAATCATTCGTTTTGTAAAATGTAAATTTTTCGGATCATTGATTTTGAGGCCGGGTTCATTTTGCTTATATTCAGGCTTAAGAATGAAAAAAAAACCAGAGATACGATGTCTAATTTCCTGATATATACATTTTTAGGTTGCTGATTTCGCATTCGAGTTCAATTTGTCTGTATAAATGTCATTTCGGAGTCGCTAACTCCGAATCCGAACTAGATTTGACTGTATAAAGGTCATTTCAAAATCACTGAAGGTCATGAAGTCAAGGTCAAGTGAAAAAAATAGAGATACGTTGTCCAACATCTTGATATTAAAATTTTTGGGTTGCTAATTCCGAATCCGAGTAAAATTTAGCTGTATATAGGTCATTTCAAGGTCATTACAAGGTCAAATTGAAACAAACCCCAGCCATACGATGTCCAGCTTCTCGATTTATACATTTCTTGGTCACTGAGCCCGAATCCGAGTTCAATTTTGTCTACATAAAGGTTATGTCAAAGTCCTTTCAAGGTCAGAATGAAAAAAAACAGAGATGCTTTATCCAATGTCCTGATAAATAAGTGTCTTGGGTAGCTGATTTCGAATCCGAGCTTAATTTGTCTGCAATAAGGTAATTTCAAGATCATTCCAAGGTAAAAAAAAAAAAAATAGAGATGGAATGTCTAACTTCCTGGTATATAGGTTTTTGGGTAGCTGTTTCCTCAATTTGTCTGTATAAAGTTTATTTCAAGGTCTTTTCAAGGTCGTTTCAAGGTCAAAATGAAAAAAAATCAAATGAAGGATATCCAACCTCCTGACATAAATGTTTTTGCGTTGCTATCAAAATAAAACTAAACAGAGATATGGGGTCCATTTTCCTGATTTATACGTTTTTGGGGTCCCTGATTTCGAATCCGAGTTCAAATAGTTTGCATATAGATCATTTCAAGGTCATTCTAATGCCAATATGGAAAAAAAATCAGATGAATGATGTCCAACCTCCTGACATAAATGCGTTTGGGTCGCTGATTCCGAATCCAAGCTCAATTTGTCTGTGTTAAGGTCGTTAAAAGGTCATTCTAAGGTCAAAATAAAAACAAAACAGAGATACGGTGTCCATTTTCCTGATTTATACGTTTTTTGGGTAGCTGATTTCGAATCTGAGCTCAATTTGTCTGTCTTAAGGTCGTTTCAGGGTCATTCAAGGTCAGAAAACAGAGAAACGTTGTCCAAATTCTTGATATATGGGATTTTTGAATCACTGAGTCCAGATCCGGGGATCATTTTTCCGTTTTAAGGTAATTTCAAGGTCATTTCAAGGTCAGATTGAAGAAAAAAAAGAGATACGATGTCCAAATTCCTGATATATACTTTTTTTGAGTTGCTAATTCCGAATCTGAGTTCAATTTTGATGTATAATGATCATTTCAAGGTCATGCTGAGGTCAAATTGAAAAACAACAGAGCTACGATGTTTAACTTCCTGATTTATACGTTGTTTTGGTTCTTGATTTCGAATCCGAGCTTCCAAGATCATTTCAAGGTCAAAATTAAAAAGGAGATACGATGTCCAACTTCCTGATAAAAACTTTTTGAGTCGCTGAGATCAAAATGAAAACAAACAGAGAAACGAGGTATAACTTCCGCATCCGAAAAAATATTTTTATGTGGCATTTTTATCAGAGATAGATATGATGTATAGCAATAGATATGAGAAAAAATTTTTCAAAAAATTAAAAATTTAAAAAAAAAATATTTTTTTTTTATTCTGAAGCAACAAATTATTTAGCAGTGTATCAAAATTTTACTACGCGTTACAGTTTGTCGCTAATGCCTGACCATAAAAATTTGGCACAAATAAGAACCGGTTGAGAATTTGTTCCACAAATGATTGTTTTGAAAACTACTACAATACCAATCAAGCCGGAACTTTAAAAGTTGTTCTGCGAATTCTTAGCAATAACGTCATGAACAAAAAATTCTGCAATAAGTATAAAAAAAATAAACGCCAGCTTCAATAAAAATTTAGAATATTTTTGAGTAAAAAAACGTAACCCTTTAAATAGGTTTAACTCAAAAAAACTCATGTAAAAGCGCTACCAAATGAAAAATGGCGTTCAAAGTTCATTGACGCGCGCACCACAAAAAAGTTGTAAAGAACAAAATTTATTAAAAATGTGCAAATAAATGTTAAAATAGCACAAAAAAAAATAACAAAAAAAAAAAACATTCTTTAGGCAAGAAAAAACCAACTAAATTTAAATATTTTACACCTTAAGAAAACAAAAATAAAAAACCTAAAAACATGCAAAAAAGCACCACACACCTATACACATTTTCAGCTTTCACACGCACACTGTCGCAAACGCAAAACTTAAAGCGCAGAAATTCGTTAATGCTAAAACTAACGATTTAAGCTATAAACATTTCTGTTAATTAAGCACATTGTATAAATTATAAAAAAGAAATATGATAAAGAAATGGCAAAAAAGAAACGCAAAAAATATGCAGAACATTTTGAATAAACCAGTAACAATAACTATAATGAAAGCAGAAAATAAAAACCAAGGTCTTCTTTGAAAGGTTTTTAATAAATAGATGAGAGTTTTGAAAGCTCTGGACTGTGTGTGCTTTGACATTTTTAATAAACTGCTTACTTAGACGAAACTTATTTTTCAAAATAAAAATGCTAATTGAGCTATCAAAATATTGATAGTTGCCAAACATAAATCTAGATTTTTCTGTCAAGATCAGATAGACAGAAAGATAGCCAAGAGATGGCGAACTGAGTTTTCATATTATAATGAGGCCTTTTATGCTCAACTTTAGGTTAAACGCCAAATTAGAATAACGTCAGACATTCTCAAACCTGATAATTATGCAAAACGAACTTAGTTACATCATGGTAACATTGTTAAAACAGCAAGCTTATAAAATAAATATCTTATTGTAAAAGGCAGCCATATTACTTTGACAGTTTTCTTCTTTTGTGCCTTATAGAGGTATTAACGACCTCGAGCGAGTTAATAGCAGAAAAAAATCAACCAAAAATTTTAAACATTCGAAAATGCTCAAAAAAAAATCAAGGAATGGAGTTACAAGTTTTAATGATCACGTTATTAAATTACGTAAATTAAATTTTTAAATTTAATTTTTGATTTATTAATATAAAATTAAAAACGAATTGGCCATTTCAGTCTTTGAAAGGTCTTTGACTTTTATACAAGTGATAGAAAACGGTATTTTCTGTATTATGCCGACTCCGAACGGTTAAAGTTCATGTTCTCAAGAAACTTAACATGGCGTTTGTTACTATCTGAGGTTTGCCATTGTCTGCAGAGAGATGGTGACCTACAGAAATTTTTGTTTTTTGAAAAAAACTTTGCCGCGAGTGGGAATCGAACTCAGCCTACGGGCTTGCAAGCCACGCACTCAACACGGTCACCATCGAAAAACGTACACCCAGAGAAAAAATCTGGTTAATTTAACCAAATCTTAGATAAAAATTTTCCAACATGAATCGTCAGGTTAAGGTAACCACATGATTTTCAAGTCAATTTAACCGATTTTTGTGGCTTAATCAATATTTATCTTTTTATGGTTAAATAAACTAGTTCTAAAAAATAATAAGTCTTTAAGACCACCCAACCGCACAAGTATCGAACCTGGACGAATCCATAGCTATCGCATAAGAGCTCATCGACTAACCAACAAGCTATGCTATTGCATGTCTGAACGTGAGCAAAAATAGATACAAATCATGCGTTATTTTTACTTATGCTGCTGTTTAACAGATCACTTAGCAGATCATTGAAGAAGCGTGGATCAGGTGAATAAAATGTTGAGTCTCCTAAACAAATTCGTTGATAAAAATAACGTGGATCAGTTAAGCGCATTTTTTTTTTTAGTGTAATTGAGTTGTCACTCTATTTCAAATCTACGACTTCTGTAGTGGCCTTAAATTATGTTCCAATTTATTTTCGATATTTCAATCCGTACTCAATTTCTAAATTAATTTCGAAACTTACTTTAATTTCGAATTTATTCCGAACTAAATTCGTACTAACTTTAAATATGAGATCTGTTAATGACTGATAAGAGAAATTGGCTTCGAATTTCATTTCAAAAATGGTTTCGGAATTAATTTTGTACCAAATTCTAAAATTCACTTAGAACTTGAGTTCACAACTTGCATTCGAAATTGACTTTGAACACGAATTTAGTTGAAATTTTCATTCGAACATGATTTATTTGAATTGTAACTAAATTTTTAAGAATTAAGGTTCTTTTCGAACCAAAATTCGAAATTAATTTTGTACTTGATTTCGTACTGACTTTGAAATTGATAGCTATTTTTGAGTGATATTGGAAACTGGCCCGTAATTAAAGTCGTAAAAGTTTTAGAACTTGATTTTAAGCCAAATTTTGAGATTAACTTTGAGTTTGACTTTCAATTTGTAAATGATTCGAAATCGACTTTAAATGTGGCTTTGAATTATGATAGATTTTTTGTTACTTTGAAATTAATTTCGAACTTAATTTCTACTAACTTTAAATATGATATCTGTTAATGGCTGATAAGCGAAATTGGCTCAGAATTTAATTTCAAAAATGGTTCAAAATAAAACTTGTCCCAAATTCTAAAATCCACTTAGAACTTGAGTTCACAACCTGCATTCGAAATTGCCTTTGAACACAAATTTAGTTGAAATTTTCATTCGAACATGATTTACTTGAATTCAAACTCAATGTCTAAGAAATAAGATTCATTTGAACCAAAGTTCGAAATTAATTTCGTACTTGATTTCGTACAGACTTTGAACTTGATAGCTATTTTCGAGTTATATTCGAAACTGGCTTCGTAGTTAAAATCGTAAATAATTTTGAATTTGATTTTAAGCAAAATTTTGAGATTGACTTTGAGATTGACTTTCAACTTGTAAATGATTCGAAATCTACTTTAAATGTGGCTTTGAATTATGTAAGATTTGATGTTCCACATAATTCTAAAATCTAAAACCCAAATTCTAAAATCCACTTAGAACTTGAATTCACAACCTGCATTCGAAATTGCCTTTGAACAAAAATTAAGTTGAAATTTTCATTCGAACATGATTTATTTGAATTCAAACTCAATTTCTAAGAAATAAGATTAATTTTGAACCAAAGTTCGAAATTAATTTTGTACTTGATTTCATACGAACTTTGAACTAAATAGCTATTTTTGAGTGATATTCGAAACTCGCTTCGTAGTTAAAATCGTAAATGATTTTCAACTTGATTTTAAGCCAAATTTTGAGATTAACGTTGAGTTTGACTTTCAATTCGTAAATGATTCGAAATCCACTTTAAATGTGGCTTTGATTTTAGTTAGAATTTGTGTTCGAGCATGTTGTTATTTTTGACTCAGAACCTTACTTCGAGATTAAGTTCGAATTTTGATTTTAGCTTTGAAATAAGTTCAAAAGTATGTACGAGCCTGTTGTTGCTTTTGACGTTGAACCTTACTTTGACATTAACCCATTTTAGTCAGCTGGTCGATTTTTCGACCACTAACGTTAAAATTAATTTATGGAAAAAATATTAAAAAATATAACATATTCATGTAAAATGGAAAATTTGGAAATTTATATTTATTTTCTGAATTTCCATTTAACCAAATCGAATCTTTGCAGAAAGAATTTGAAAATATATTAGTTTTAAAGTCAGTGGTCGGGAAATCTACCAACGGACTAAAATGGGTTAATTTCCAATTTCTCTTCGAAATTGAATTCAAAAACTTTTTATTCGAATTTACTTGAAGGTGACTCAAAATTTGACTTCAAGCTTGAATACGAATTTATTTTAAGTAACAACGAAATTATTTCAAATTGAAATCAAAGTGACTTCAAATTTAATATCTGATCTTGATTGATTTTCGAAATTTATTCGAAATAAAATTCAAAAACTACTACAAACTTACTCGAACTTTGAATTTGACAGCGAAATGAATTCGAATTTAATGTCTAACTTTAAATGAATCTCATTTCAGAATAAAATTCGATAATGACTTTAAAATTTGACTTCGAACTTTGAATTTGGCTTAAAATTTTGTTCGAATTTGTGTTCGCGCCTGTTGTTGCATTTGACTGCGAACTTTACTTCGAGATTAAATTCGAATTTGTTATTGATATGAACTTGAATATGACTTAATTTGGTTTCAATCTTGAATTGGAATTTATTTTAAAACTACATCGAAATTACTTTTTAACATGAAAAGAAATAACTTTGAGTTCAATAGTTCAATAGCCTACTTTGATTTTCGAAATAAAATTCGAAAATAACTTTAAACTTAACTTGAGATTACGTTCAAATTTCTCTTCGAAATTGGTTTCGAATTTCTTATTTAAATTCACTTGAACGTGACTCATAATTTGAAAGCGAGCGAACTATTTCATGTCAGCTTTCTTGCATCCTTTTTGCCTTGGTATACTTTTATTACCTTAAGCTTAAGCTTTTCTTCCTTCCTCTATTTGGCTCACTTCTCTCCAGATTTGGGAACAGATTTTGGGAACATATCCTAAGGCAAGCGGTGAAGATAACCTTAAGCCAAGGTATAATTCTGGGATGGAGATGGAGATTGCATTATGGCCGGTAGGAGTCCATTTGGTCCTGCGTATTTTTAAGGTTTGAAAGATCCTATCTACCATTCTACTGCTGACTTCCTGTAAAGATTCTTTATAAGTTTTTATATCATTTCTAGGTTACTTTTAACTCCGCTTTGAATCGGATCTTTGTAGCCCGGGTAATGAGGTTCCATGAGCAACGATAGCTTTCCTTGACTGGATTCTGTTCAAGATCCGCGGCACTTTATGAAGCGGACTTATTCATCTGTCCATGACCTGATGTGCCTTAAAATAGCGTCTTACGAAGTCTGGCAGCTTTACTTTTTTCACCCTTGAACCAAGGATTTCATGTGTCAAACCTTTTCTAAAGTTAAACCTATTGGGTCGGATATGGGGACATAGATGAGTAGGAGAGAAATGGAAATCAAGAGAAACAAGTGTTGAATATTTTAGTGTGCCGGAGCGCTATATCAACATGCGAATTTGAATCTGAGGCAAGTTTATGCCTCTACCGCAGCCACTTCGAGTTATTGAGCGATTTAATTCCAAAAACAAATATTGGTGAATTTGGATTTTTAGTTGATTAGACATAAGGAAATAATTGAGGAGAGGCTAGAGCGTAGCACCGTGGTCCGAACAGGATTCAAAATCGGAACCTCTGGGTTGGCAGTCAGTACCCTTACCACTCGATATCCGGTGATTGTCATCGTATTAGGGGTTCATATGAAAGCCTGGTTTTTTTTTTTTTGTTTTGGACCCAAACACAATCTAGGTTTAAGGTCTTGTAGCGACCCCTTAACCTTAGAGTCCAGAGAAGGAGTCTAGAAATCAAATTATTGATCTTCTAACAACATTTTTATGGTTTTCAAATCTAGGCAAAGCTTAGCGTGGAATTGCCAACATCAGAGCCCGCATATGTAAATAGAATTAAAAAAAAAATAAAAAAAAAACTATGCACACAAATTAAAAATCAGTCTTTTATTCAAATTTACACTAAAAGATTTCTGTCATTTTCGTATTTTTGGTAAATAACATTAATTGGCATCCAACAAGTTCTTTGATATCGAAAATAGTTGCTGTATTTTTTTTTTTATTTTTTATACAATGCATATATTTAAATATTTGATTCATTAAGTTGAGGTTAAGTTTTTTTTTTTTATTTCCACGAAATCGTCGTTGATAATTCGTACCAATAACAAACTGTTGTAAGATTTCCCTCTAGGCCAAGAAGAAATAAAAAAAAGAAAGAATCCAAAATGAAGAAAAAAAAAATAAAAATAAAAAAACTACGCGCGTTTAATTTTGAAAGCCAAGCCATTGCGCTCGGTTTCATGCTAACGCGCTCACTTAAGCCGAGCACGTTGGCCATTAAGTGTGCTTGTTTTTGGTGGCTCTGATTGTTGTTGTTGGGAATTTTTTAAGGCTTATTTAATATTTTTCTGGCTATATTTTGAACCTGTTGACTTTTTTACATATCATATCGACTGTTTCGACTAATTCTGCTGTCGCTGATTTGCATATTCTATTCAAAAATGTAAATTTTACTTCTTTCTTTATCTCTGTGTGCTCCGTTTTCTGCCTGCTCTTTTACTTCATTATCTGCTGCTTCGTGCTACTAGCCGGCTGATTCGACTTGTGTCATGTGCTCTGAAAGTGATCTCAGAACTTTTGAATATTATTATTTATCTGTTTCCCAAATTTTTTTTTTTAAGCGTTTTAAGATTTAATCAACGACAACGCCGCGCCTCTCTATATTGAAGATTTGGCTTATATGTTATACATATGTATAAATTTTTGATGATATTTTGGGAAATTAAATGCCATTAAAGACTGGTTCAACCTGCTTATTTCAGTTTACGTACGACATTAACAAGGCTAATTAATAATCATAAAAATATTGCATAAAATAAGATGACATCAAAACAAAATCTTCCACTGGAAAAATCGTAAACTTTGACAGGTGCAGGAAGATTTTTAGCAAAAGCAAGGTTAACAAAATCAAACTCGCAGTTAAATCAAACGAAATCATAAAAAAATTTTTATTGATTTTCAATTTTAAATAAAAAATATATGACAAGCCAAGAAAAAGCTCTGATAAGCAAGGTTAACAACTTTAGAATTCATAGGAAGATTTGTGGATAAAGGCTGAGCGAGAGGTTGTTGAAAAGAAATGACAGTTTTAAGCGTTGACAGGTAGCTGCAATTTATGCTACTTACATCGCGTGTCAAACATGAGAAGTCATTAAAATTAAGTCAGAAAAGCTGCAGCTTAAAAGTGACATAAAGCTTTTAAAAACTGACAGTATTAAAAACTTTTTTACTTCCAAGCTTTGTATGGGCGCCGAAAGACAATATTTAGTGAGAGCTTTTATATTTAAAGACACCCATAAAAAGGAAAACTTCACTTCAATACTTAAAAATAAGGCTGAAGTTATGTTATTAAGAAAAAAAGTCTTTAAAGGATTGCACCAATTAATCCTTTGACCTAATTTTTAAACAATTAAACCTTCATTTATCACCATTAAAGGAGTGAGTTTGTCAAGAAAGTCAGAAAACTTTACCGGAAAGCAAATTTAAGCAAGCCAAAGCAGGACTAGAGAAACTATAGATCCATGTTTGCTGCCTCGGTAGTCGAGTGGTAAGCGTGCTTGACTGCCAACCGAGAGGTCCAGGGTTCGAATCCCGGCCATGGTTCTACGCTTTTACATTTCTTTAATTCTTAACTCATTTGTAATCAATTCAAATTTGCAAACTTATCAATATACATACCGCCATCTTAATATAGAAAGGACGTAACTCATAATTTTTCGTAATCATGGTTTTTGCTTTTTTTGTTAGAATATCCTCAACGAAACCAAGACAACTGAAATATGGTTTTAAATACTGAATTTGTTGACGATTTTCATTACAATCTGCATTAAATAATTTTTAATTTCATAAAATAATGAGTTACGTCCTTTCTATATTAAGGTTACGATATAACACATAGAACATTCTACACTTGTTTAACATAATTTTTCTTTCTTTCCAATTTATCTACAGGGTGGGCCAAATAAGACCTACCAATATTATTATTCTAATATAATTGTGTTTTTTCTTTGCAGGTTATAATTGACTTCTTGGAAATTTATAATGGATACATACAGTACACAACAACGTGTTAAGATTATCGAATTTTTTATTCTTGTCAAAGATCAATAGTTTTGCTAACTTTTGATGTCGGATGAAGCGCATTTCCACCCAGATGCATTGTTTGCTGTTGTGTTATGCCCGATAAAGTTATCGGTCCATATTTTTTCGAGAATGAGGATGGAACGACAGAAACGATTTCTGGGGCTTTTTACAGAACTCAGAACTTTTTACAGAAGCATCCTTGTTTGTGGTTCCAACAAAATGGAGCAACTGCGCACACTGCAAGGTAATCTATGTATTTGTTGCGAACAAATTTTGGCAAACGTTTGATTTAAAAAAAATTCTGATTTCCCTTGGGCACTTCGTTCGCCAGATTTAACTGCGCCCGACTTTTGTTATGGGAATATTTTAGAGATAAAGTGTGTGTCAATAAGCCAGAGACAATTATACAACTAAAGCAGAATATTTGAGACGAAATACTGAGCCTGCATCCAGAAACATTACGTCGTGTTATGGAAAACTCGCTTAAAAGAGGCATTGTTTGTATCAAGCAAAATGGTGTACATTTGTCTGATATCATATTCCCCCCTTATATAAAAAATATATAAATATTTCTATGCATATAAAAAAAATTAATAAAAACAAAATATTATTACTAGAGTTGACCGGTCGTCAACTGGATCGATACACAGTCGCGGCAAAAGTTTTTTCAATAAAAAAATTGTTCTAACCGGTCACCACCTTTCTGCAGACAATGTCAAACCTCAGAGAGTAAATAATGCCGTACAGAGAAAAATAGACCCGCTAAAATTAATAAGTTTGTCATCTTAAATAGTTTTTAGGCTAAGGGGAATGAGAAATTTCAAGAAGAAAATCTTCTTATTAATATGTTGTAAATCATCTTAAATTTATTAAAAAGAGAATCACTTTAAAACAAGAGGATTCCTTCTTATTCGGTATTTTTTTTTTTGCAAAAAAATCGAGTTAAGATGAAAATCTTCTTAAATTATGTCTTTTTTATAGGGAAAACCTAATAAATTTTATTAAGAAGACAATCTTCTTAATATTCTTAGATTTCTTCTTAATTTTTTTGAGAAGAAAATATTATTAATACTACTATTTTGCCCTATAATTGGATTTAAGATGAAAATGTTCTTATTTTATCTCTATTTTACTGGGAAACCCAATCAATTTTATTAAGAAGACAATCTTCTTAATATTCTAAGATTTCTTCTAAATTTTATTGAGAAGAAAATCTTATTAATTTTTCTATTTTGCCCTATGAACTGATTTAAGATGAAAATCTTCTTATATTATCTATATTTGAAAGGAAAACCTGATCAATTTTATTAAGAAGACATTCTTCTTAAAATTCTAAGATTTCATCTAAAGTTTATTAAGAAGAAAATCTTATTAATACTACTATTTCCATATACATTGATTTAAGATGAAAATCTTCTTAATTTATCTATATTTTAAAGGGAAACGCAATCAATTTTATTAAGAAGACATTCTTCTTAAAATTCCAAGATTTCATCTAAATTTTATTAAGAAGAAAATCTTATTAATACTACTTTTTTGCCCTATACATTGATTTAAGATGAAAATCTTCTTGTTTTATCTATATTTTAAAGGGAAAACTTATCAATTTTATTAAGAAGACATTCTTCTTAATATTCTAAGATTTCATCTAAATTTTATTAAGAAGAAAATCTTATTAATACTACTTTTTTGCCCTATACATTGATTTAAGATGCAAATCTTCTTGTTTTATCTATATTTTAAAGGGAATCCTAAACAATTTTATTAAGAAGACATTTTTCTTAATATTCTAAGATTTCATCTAAATTTTATTAAGAAGAAAATCTTATTAATATTACTATTTTGCCCTATGAATTTTTGCGTGATTGTACCTACAGTACAATAATTTGAATACACACACTCACACACATACATACAATATGATCATCCCTAACTTACCAACAACAAAGCAACAAGAAGAATGGCAGTAAATATTGCCATGTAAAGCTTCTTGAGAACATGAACTTTACCCGTTCGGAGTCGGCATAAAACATGTATGTAGGTAATACCTTTAATAAGACACACAATACAATTGATCATAAGAAGCTCGGTCAAAGTCCTTTCAAGGGCTGAAATGGCAATTTGTTTTTCTTTTATTACAAGAGTTATACGTATTTTACATTGATAGGTTTTATTTGGCCTACCCTGTATTACCCCATTTTTAAACCAGTGCAGGCTTGACTGAGTAGATTTGAAACCTGAAATCCCTGGTACAAAGATAAAAAAAAATAAGCTGCCAGACTTCTTAAGACGCTATACAAAGATCCATCGGCCTCGGAATACCTAATGAGGTGGATCTGTACATAATCTGGGATACCTTAAGAGGCGGATAATGAACAGATCCGAGGCCAATGGCTCGAAACCTTATTTTCAGGGATGCAATGATCTGGATTAAAATGGAGCTACCAGTAACCTAGAAATGATACAGAATCTTTAGATACAGAACTTTAAGAATCTTATCAGAACCTGTACAGGAACTCTCTAGAATTATCACAAGCCCAGCTGTAGAATGATCGATAGAAGCTTTCAAATTCTACAAGACCGCAGGACCAGATAGAATCCTGCCGGCCATGTTGCAATATGCCCTTCCCAGCATGCCTTGGCTTGAGGCAATTTTCATTGATTGCCTTAGGACGGGTTGTGTAGTTCTCTTACGAAAACCTGAAGAAAAGTGAGAGTAGTATTTATTCCCAAAGCAGGGGAACCAATACACTCTACACCAAAATTCTATAAGCCTATTAGTGGCCTATGAAAACACTGGAGAGCAGAGCAAAAGATCTTCATGGAATGCGAATACGAATACGGAGTCAATAAGAATATATATATAGTGGAAAAAGGTGTAAACAGCGTGACCATCCTTTGTATCAGACGTATAAATGCACAAATTGGGTTGAGTGTGGTAAGGAAGGTGGGCGCAATAGGCACTCCGGAGGAAGAGGTCATATGCATCCCTTCCCAGCTGGTAATGGCAGACTCCTAAGCGATGCTAGGTTTCATATGGATTTTATATGCCTTCCGATAGGTTTCGTTAAAAAAAATCAACTCCAATACTAGAGATAATACCAACACAAAGTGGACTTCCAAAAGTGTCTGCAGAATCCTCTGGGCAGAAATAAACGAGAACAGAACTAAGAGCCTTCTGCCTTAGACAAAACGGTAAATCCAAATACTGGTGGAAATCCTAAAAGGCCCTAATGGGGTGATGGCCAATAGGCATTACAGCACTAGACTTGTCAAAGCTGTAATGAACCGGAAGAAATGGAATCACCCGTTACAGTGTGAATGCTAATCATCTACCTTTTGTGTGAATGTCTAAATCTACAGCATCGTTGGTGAAGGTGATGGCAATAATTCACATGTGCAGTATATAATTGCAACAAATAAATGGCAATAATTCTCTTGGAAATAATGCATACATTTAGCAAAAATCAAACCATGCAGTAACTGTCATATCATATAATATATGTGTATTATTAGCAAATTATTTTTTTATTGCCAGTGGAATTGGTATGGAGAATTATTACCACGGGAAAAAGTGTATTATTGCCACAATGTTCACTTAAAATATTGCTCTATTATAATTATTGCCATTAAGTTAGCCATACGACAATAATTCACACATAAAGTGTTATTTTAGTGGCATTTATGCACAAAGCGATATGTATTATTGCCACTATACTTAGAAAAATTCCATTATGCAATACCAGGGCTGTGCACTAACATTACGTGATATACTTTCATATGTGGCAATAATACACGTAAGGTTAAGAATTTACGCCAATTATTGCCACCAATATGGTGGTATCATTCTCTTTATTTTTGTGAATTCGTATAAGATGCAAAATTGTATTTTTTATAAAATCATTTGTTTTTCTACGGAATATTAAAACAAAAATACCGATGTCGTGGCAATAATACGCTTGGCACTAATTTGCAACCTAAAGTGCATTATTGCCACATGTGATCAGAACATCATGTGACGTAAATGCTAAGTTCTAGTACTGCATAATGTTATTTTTTCTAGGTTAAGTGGCAATAATACATACAGCATGTGAAATAAATCCACGAGAATTATTGCCACTAATTTCTGGTACTATTGACACATGTGGCAGTAATACACTTTTGCTGTGAATTATTGCCACCAATCAGTGGTAATCAGTGCCATCATCGGTTTGGATCTTTTTCGAGGCATTAAAACACATTCAGGAACTATTGCTAGTGGCAATAATGCAAGTTTTAATAATTTTCCACACCAATGATGTCATTGCCAGGAACTGGTAGTGGTACTAGTACCAGTATAAAGAGCTACAGAGTTAATTCTTAAATCAAACATCACTGTAGCGCAGCTTTGTTACTCTCAAGCGGTACCTTCAAGTAAAAGAATAAAAAGATAACAAAATCTCTACAAATTTTCGGAGAAAAACAAAAAGAAGCAATAATAATCTGGTCACACAAAAATACTGCATCTCTTACAAACATGTTAATGGCAATAATTATTTTAACTTTACCTTTACTGCAGTCTTCTCATAAACAACATTGTTTTTTTAATGGACAACCAACATAAGAGGCCTTAAAAAAAAAAAATAAATCCTTGCTACAAAATAACCGTTCCTGCAGAAATTCCATTAATTCAGCAATGTAAAAAAAAAACCAAAAAAAACAACAACAAATAACATTGCATTAAAAAGCGTATCCAGATCAACTTGATTGCATTAAGTAAAACCTTTTATTACAGTGCATAGCAGTCAGCGCAGCGTATTATTTGGCAACCCTATTTGTAAGACAGGCTCCAACTGCATCAGGTACCCACGGTACCCTGAGGAACCGTGGAGACGCTGCTTGCCTGTGGAACGTGCGGCTGATTTACTTTCTTTAATTTTGCACACTTTTTATTTTATTTTCTTTTTTTATGAGATTTTTTGGACACTCAAATTGTTTCACTTTAATTTTAGGGCAGTTCCTTTGGTAACATTTTTTTTTAATGATTTTTATTTTGTTTTTAATTTTTGTATTTTTTGGCATCCACGCTGATAATCACGACTGACATTGATAACTTGTTCGACCCGTTGTTCTGCTGTTTGTGTTTTGTAAGCAGCATTACCGTGTGAGCCTGAATATTACCAGAAGAATTGATTGCCAAAGTATTGCTTTGCTTTTTGGTTTGTGTTTTAAAGATTTTGAACTGTTCTTGTTTTGTCTTCCTTTCCCTTTAAAGCCGGCAATTGAAAGCTTTTTGTAACTCTGACTCTACCTTTGTTCAACTTTGCACTTAAATGCTGCTGAGCAGAACTAATTTTTTGTTCAATATTCCCTTTATTAGCCACTTGTTTTGTTCCAGAAAAGCATTTGCTTGAAGTCGCGCTTACAGGTGCCTCTAAGTTCGCCCTCGTTCGTCGCGTCAACATTATAAAATTGGATTTTTATGGCTCAAAGCAGACAAACATGATTCGCAGACAGACAGTCAAACTAAATAAGAATAATAAAAAAAAAACAACTTCAACCAAAAAATAACAGTTTCATTTTATTTATTGACCTCAGCCCGTTATGCTCGTCGCAGGTACACACAGATAGTTTTTGTTTTGGGTTTTTTTTGTAGCCGGCTAAGTGCCGTTTTGCTGATCTCTCTTAGACACAGCAATTAGCTGCTTATCGGCTGGACTCTGACAGGATCTTAGGAGAGCAAAAAAAATAAAACAAAAATAATTTGTATGTTAATCTGTAATCATTGCAGTTTGGCATGATTTTTTATGCCAAAAATATTATTTGTTTTGACAGTTAAGAAGATGAGCAATAAAGCGGAGAAATTTGTGAACGGTAAAGTTTCATGTGAAGAAACCAAAAAATGAGAGAAAAAATTCATAATTTTCGGTTTTTGAAAAAAACTTCGGGTCTTTTGAACCGACAAGTTCTACTCGGACTCGGAACGGCTAAAGCTAATATTCTTAAGCAGCTTTAAAGACATAAAATTATTTACTCTCTGAGGTTTGCTTTTGTTTATAGATAAACAATAAATTTGTATTAAAAAATGTCTGTTTTAGTTAAGATTCGAACCCGATATCATCCGTTTTGTTGGGTTAGAACGCTCTACATACTCTAACGCAATGACGTGCAACAACAACAAAGACAATTTTTTGCTAACGAGTGTTAGACCGAAATTGCTTCTAACCGAGTGAAACCGAAAAGCTTTATTCTTATCGAAGTTTTAATGTATTCTGTTAGTTTTTTGAAAACTACGAAGTTCATGGCATGAACTTCATACTAAACGTACCTAACCAAGTATTAAAGTCTTTCCAACGAGTTCATTATATGATCCATATTCATGTATATATTTACGAACATCATTTATCTTACCTTAAGTCTCCGAAACATTCCCTCCATCAAACTTTTTATTTTATTTCCTTAATTTATTTTAGAAATAAACATTTTTGTCCTTGCATTTTTGACAGTTGCTTAAATAACTCATATCATTACAAATCGGATTATCTCAAATTATTAAAATTTTATGTGATAACTTGTTAATAAGCAAAAGGATTATTTTTTGTGTACTTGTTAACAAGCAACAGGATGATTTTTTTTTTTTTTTGTGTACCACGAAAGTTAAAAAGGTAGTTAAAAAATGTTTTTAATTTATAAAACTTGTTTGGTTTTTTAATCAGATGTCAACATCGGCTGACAGCTGTTGTCGTTTCTACAAAGAATTTGAGATTAAAACAAACGACCTTTAATTAAGCAACTATTGGGTTAGTATCCTTAAAATAAATCCAGAAATTAAGTCATTGTAAGACAGAGAAACTTTGGCAGAGAGGAACTTTAATATGTGAAGAGCACAAAAAATATATTATCCTTTTGATGGATATTACTAGCATTTTATTCTTTAATTTAATTCATATTTTTATAATTCTAATTTTCAGAATTCTAATTTTCATAATTATAACAATCAAAATCTTCAAAGTTTCACACATAATTCCGCTTTGGTTTTACCGCAAGTTATGCTTTTAAGCATTTCAAAGTGAGTGCATTGCAGAAGCCATAGCAGGCTTTTTAGACTGCTGAAGATTTATTTTATAAGTAAGTATTGTTATTGTTACAATCCTTTACTATGTGCCTGGCGTCCGAGCCAACAGAAGCCGATAGCTCGAGTTCAATCCTCACATATAGCAGAAAGTTTTTTCAAACTTTATCAAGCTCCAATTTTCAGACCTGTTATGTTTAAATAAGGCGGCAGTGACGGCCGTGATCTTGCGTGCTAAGTGTGTGGCATGTGAGCTAACGAATCTCGAGTTCAATCCTCTTTTCGCAAAAGTTTTTTCAATATTACTAATTTTTCGAAACGGTCGTCACCTTTTGCAGACAATGGCAAACCTCAGAGAGTAAACAATGCCATGTAAAGCTTCTTGAGAAGATAAACTATCAAATTTTAAATTATTTTCTATGAACAAATTAAAAAAAAAATGTCAAATCTGTGAGCAAAATTTTCATTTTTAAAATTCGGGTCTTTTAGAATATTTTTTGTTTTCTCAAAGAATTGCTTAAAAAATGCCAAAAATGCTTATCAATTTTTAGAATGGGTTCAAAGTGGGAATTTAAATTAAAGAGAAAAGAAAAGGAAATAAACTGGAACAATAATAGCATGTGTGAGTGTATAAATATAAATAATTTGAATTTGAGGTAAGTGTTGTCATGCCTGTAGCTCAGTCAAATCAAATTGTTAAGAATATCTTTCACAACGTTTTCTATCAATATCAACATCAACAACGTAGTCGACAGTATCGATGAAATTTCATGTAAGTTGATTAGAAATGAGGAAATTAATGAAGAAAGTTAAGGCATAGGACTATATCTAGACCGGGATTTGAACCGGCTGGGTTGGGAGAAATGAAGAGAGCTAAAAGTGCAGGATCAAATCTAGGCCGAAATTTGAACCCGCAACCGTTGGGAAGAGAGAAATGAGGAAAGAAATGAAAAATTTTTAAATTTTAAGTCAGGTTTTGAACCCGCAATCACCGGGTTGGGAGAAATGACGAAAGCTAAAAGCTTAGGACCAGGTCTAGATCGAGAAATGGGGAACAAATGAAGAAAGGTAAGAAAAGCTAAGGATCATATATTTCCTGGGATTAAAACCAGAAACCTCTAGGATGGGAGTCAAGCACGCTTACAACTTTTTAGATTTAAAACTCGAAACTGGAGTGGATTTTTTAAAACTCGAAACCTCACTCATCCTCGGGCATTACCCAAGAACCATTCCTGAACTGAAAAATCAAGACGATACTTTACCAAAATATCATCTAAAATATTCTCAAAAGAACTTAAATTCCTCTTGTCCACGGGTCTAACCCAAGAACCATTACTTAACTGAAATCGAGACGTTACTTTGTTAAAATATCATCGAAAATTTTCTCGAAAGAAGTTAAAAGTGTCGTCAGTTAGTAGTAGAGCTACCATATAATAATTTGACTAGGGAAGACAATGGATGGCAAAACACAGGACATTTGGTCTGGAGAAGATGAAAAAGGAGGACATATATCTAAACATTTCAAAAGTAGAAATAGTGGTCAATCAGCCACCATTTAGCTAATAGCGTTTTTTTGAAACCTATTTTATTCTATTATTATAATTATTATTAGATAGTGTTTAACATTAACTTTGGTCAAACGCTTCATTTTACAAAGTTCGTTGTTGTAATTTTGAAGTTTTTTAACATTGGCTCGGTTTCTCGTCCCAATATTTCGAGCATAAAGATTCCGAGTAACTATAAGCTAAATTATTATATTGTATAATTTGAAAGTGGTGACCGTGGCATGCAGGTTAAGTGTGTGGCTTAGCATGTTCGGAGCCCGGGTTCGATCCCCAGCCGCAGCGAAAAGTTTTTTTCAATAAAAAATTTTTCTGATCGGTCACCACCTCTCTGCAGACAATGGCAAACCTCAGAGAGTAAACAATGCCATGTAAAGCTTTTTGAGAACATGAACCTTAGCCGTTCGGAGTCGGCATAAAACATGTAGGTCCAGTTCTCGGTCAATTGTGTGCAAACATTTAATAACACACACAACACAATTGATCATAAGAAGCTCGGTCAAAGTCCTTTCAAGGGCTGAAATGGCCAATTTGTTTTGTTTTTGTTTATAATTTTAAAGTCATATAACAAACAACGAACCAAAAAAGTACACGATAATTATGAACCTTTTTAAGATCTTCATGAATCGCATTTATAAAATTTGATTCAGTAACTAATTACATGAGTTACATAAACTATTTATGATATCAATGTCCAAAGTATACAAAAAAAAACCACGCGACCAATTTTTTGGTACATTTTTTTCCCCCAAAACGCTTAATTAATTTTCTTCAAGATTAGCCGGGAAAATCATGAGTTACGACTACGAAATCGTGTTTAGCTCATTAAAATCTTACCAAAATAATATATTCGGACGAAATTTAGAAAATTTTTTTCATGAAAATTTCATGAATTTCAATTACAAAACTATGTTCAGCTCCAAAAAATCGCTGAGAAAATTTTTCCCATTTTTTGTTTACTGTTATTTTACAGTTTTTTCTTCCAAAAAATCGAAATTTTCCGTAAAATTATATTATGGTCATATTTCTGACCAAATTTTAGGAAAACACCAATTTTGATCAATTTTTGGTTTCGAAAAAATTTCAAAATTTTTCAAAACCTGTAATAATCTTATGAATTTTGACTTGAGGAAAAAACTTAAAGGTAGAACAAGCACAATTTTCACATATTTTTGGTTCGGTTTTTAACCAAGCACCCCAATTTTCCGCAGATTCGCCATAAAACACCTATTTTTGACAGGAATCTTTTGGAAATGAAATATCTAATAAAAGTTAAGAAAAAAATTAAGTTTTAAACTTTTCAGTTTTGTTTTTTAGTTTTTAGTACCATCGCAAAACTTTTTGCATGCACTGTTGTTGGGTTGGGAAAAACCAAATTGCAAAACTTGCATTGCAAAGAGTGACTTCAAAAATAATTCTCTTAGTTTTTGAGTTATTGTGCTAATATTCTCTCTATCTTCTCTGCGTTTATATCATCTAAATCTCTCTTACTTTGGGCTCTGCAGAAATTTTATTCTCTCTGTCTCTAATCCAGCCAATGCCAACCGGCTTTTAAAGCAAGAACTTGTTGCCTTCACGACTGGTGGTCTCCATTTTGGTGCTACTGCTACATTTTCTAGCACCTCCAACGAAGTCTACCACTTTTCGGAGCGCTGCTCTCGGCCCAATTTCTTGACAATTGGCGACTCTTAAAGGTGCGGCACGGCACCTTCGTCTTTTTTTGCAAATATTTGACTGGTGCACAAAATTTTCCTTTCACGCAAAAGCCAGTAGCTGTCATAAGATTGGAGCGAAGGGGGCTTCATATATTGGGTGGCTTAAACAGACGCACACACGCTCAACAAAGCCTGTTAAGTTTGCGGCCAAAAATGGTCGAGAGCGAGTTGTGCATTCCAACCACTTGCGGTTGGTTGCCTTGCGCAGCAGCTTCATGCGGCGGCTTCAACTTGCTGCTGCTGCCACTATTGTTGTTGTAACCGCTATTACCACTGCCGCTGCTGCTCCTGGTTGAATGAACGACATTCCGTTGGCTCAGTTGGCAGCATTTTCCCCAACACGCGCAGCACAAAAGAGAGCAAGGGAGCGAGCGCATGATTGAGCTGCCCAAGTTGAGTGACTACTGCGCGCCTGCGCGTCGTTCATTGTATTAAAAAATGTAACGAAATCCGTTAGTTTTTATTTGTTGTAGTTAGCAGCTATTATTGTTGGTATCCATTGTTATTGCTTGTATTGCTGTTTGTTGCTGTCACTAGTCCCATTGGCAATTGCGACTTGTTGCGATCAATGACGCTGTGCTTTAAGTTGGCTTATGTTGTTGTTGTTGTTGTTGTTGTTGTTGTTTTTTTCTTACTTATGGCACTTATTATGGGCTTGTAGCCAGTCTTGGATATGTATGCCTCTACATCTGCATTGAAAACCAATGACTAATTGTTATTGTTGTCAGCGGTGATTGCTGTTTGCTATTTGCTTTTGTTGTTGTTTTTTTTATAGCTTGCTAGCAAGCTTAAGCTGCTGCATAAAAGAGGTTGTTGTGATTGTCTTTGCTGGCTATGCAACAATAGTTGGTATTTTTTTTAAAGAGTGGCTCAAGAATTTTTTTTGGGTCAACCATTGGCTCAGTTGAATTAAGCTGGAAAATGAAATTATTTTCGAAATTATGAATAAAAAAAATTGTCACACAAGGTTTTTAATTTTTATGGCACAATTTGGGAGTGAAAAGTAATTTTTTTTCAATAGAAATCGTTTGCGACACAATCAAAAATTACTATTTATACGATAACCTTGACTTTATGATTAATTTTTCATATAAATTTGCAATAAAAATAATCATTTTTGATAAAAAGTCGCATGCGACAAATTTAATTATGACAGTTTTGAAGTGTTTTATTGGAAATATCAGCTGCAGTAAAGCATCAACATGTTTATTAATGCTTTTTACACTTTTACTAAACCGTTACGACCAAACATTGCAAGCGACATATTCGAATTTGTGGCGGGGACATTTTGTAAACTTTTTATGAACTTAAATTATCAAGAAAAATTGATTTAATCATCAAAAAATGTAAATTTTCACAAACAAATATATATTTTGTAAAAATGTCGCACAACGAAAAATTTGAAATTTTCACAACAAATATCTATTTGTAGCGGCGACATTTTATAAACTTTTCATGAACTTAAACCAAAAATTTCTATTTTATAAACTTTTCATGAACTTAAACCAACAATTTCTATTTTTGCAAAAAATGTCGCAAGCGACATTTTCGAATTTGTAGCGGCGACATTTAATAAAATTAAATCATCAAGAAAAATGGATTACATCATCAAAAAATTTGAAATTTTCACAAAAAATATCTGTTTTTGCAAAAATGTCGCAAGCTACATTTTCGAATTTGTAGTGGCTACATTTTATTAACTTTTCATGAACTTAAATTATCAAGAAAAATTGATTTAATCATCAAAAAATTTAAATTTTCACAAACAAATATATATTTTGTAAAAATGTCGCACAACGAAAAATTTGAAATTTTCACAACAAATATCTATTTGTAGCGGCGACATTTTATAAACTTTTCATGAACTTAAACCATCAAGAAAAATTGATTATATCATAAAAATATATGAAATTTTTACAAAAATGTCTATTTTTGCAACAAATGTCGCAAGCGACATTTTCGAATTTGTAGCGGCGACATTTAATAAAATTTTAATAAAATTAAATCATCAAGAAAAATTGATTACATCATCAAAAAATTTGAAGTTTTCACAACAAAATATCTAATTTGTAGCGGCGACATTTTTTAAACTTTTCATGAACTTAAATCATCAAGAAAAATTTATTAAATCATCAAAAATATTAAAATTTTTACAAATCCATTTTTGTTAAAATAACGCAAGCGACATTTTCGAATTTGTAGCGGCGACATTTTTTAAACTTTTAATAAAATTAAATCATCAAGAAAAAATTGATTACAGCTTAAAAAAATTTTAAATTTTCACAAAAAATATCTGGTTTTTGTAAAAGTGTCGCATGCGACATTTTCGAATTTATAACGGAAACATTTTATAAACTTTTTATGAACTTAAATCATCAAGAAAAATAGATTACATCAAGAAAAAGGTTGAAATTTTTACAAAAAATATCTGTTTTTGTATAAATGTCGCAAGCGAGCATGATGTATGATATATGAAATGTGAAGTATGATGTATTAATTATGAAGTATCAAATATGAAGTATGATTTATGAAGTATGCTGCATGAAGTATGAAGTATAAAGTATGGTGCATGAAGTATGACGTATCAAGTGTAAAGTATTATGTATAAAGTATAAATTATGAAGTATGAATTATGAAGTATGAGTTATGAAGTATAAAGTATGATCTTATGAAATATGAAGTATGACGTAAGAAGTGTTTAGTACGACGTATCAAGTATGAAGTTTAAAGTATCAAGTATGAAGTATGAAAGATGAAGTTTGAAGCAAAAAGTATGAAGTATTAAGTATGAAGCATGAAATATGAAGTATAAAGTATGAAGCATGAAATATGAAGTATGACGTATGATCCAAGAAGTTTGAAGTACGAATTATTTACTATAAAGTACTTAATATTTAGAACTTAGTACTAAGCATCAATTATTAAGTAATAAATATGAAATTTTATCTATTATGTCTTCAGAGGAAAACAACTTCCTCTCTTAAATAAATGATTGCGACTGTTTCCGGGCAAAGCAAATATTTTGTAAACGTTTTGGCGACAGCAACTAATAAAAATAATGAAAAAAAAACAACAAAAACAAAATTCAATGAAAATGTCGAATTACAACACCAACATTCAGCAATGAAAGCCAATTTTGTGGGTAGCCTTCAAATTTGGCTAACTTTAAAAATGAATGCAAAAATTTGCAAAAACCACTACAACAACAACAACAACAATCATGGCTTGGAAAAAATTATTTATAATTTGCCAAGAGCAAAAAAGCAAAGCAAAAAAAAAAACAACAGAAAAAAATAATATCTAGATACAATACTAAACAAAAACTTGCTAGTGCGCGATGACCTAAAAAAACTTTGCAGATCATGAAAATATGCAAACATTCCATTTCAGTTCATGGCATTCCATTTCAAATTGTTCCATGCCATTCATTCCATTTCATAGTATCTATTTGCTGTATGCCTGTTTGTCAGCTTGACTGACTCATAAAACAGTCAGTGCACAAGTATCTGGAACTTATAGATACTTCTATAGTTACTTGCGAGCGTTTATTTGCTCAAGCTATGCTATTCAATTAAATCAAAGAGTCTAGAATAAGCATAAAAAAGAAACTCACAGTTATATGAACTACAATACCAACAATCAATGGTTGCAGTGTTTTTGTTGTAACTCACTAAAGTGCAACAACAAATTAAGTTTATAAAACCAAAAAAAAAAAAAAAACATAAAAACCATGACAATAAAACCACAAAACAATAAAAAATTCTTCAACTGCAAGCAAACAAAAATTACTCAACATTTTAATTTAAGATCAAAGATATGATCTCTTCCTCTCTCTCTCTCTCTCGCGTTCTGTACTTATTGTATAGTTGCTCAGTTTTCTTTATAAAAAGTATCTAGATACTTTTAACGCATACTAAATGACTGATCAACAAGTGTTTATTTTTCTTAAGTGGGGGATTTTTTCTCAACCCAGGCGCTCATTCATGCCTTTGCCGTTAACACTCACTCTCATTTACTCTTTGACTTGTTGCTCTTCAGCTCGCACACCCAGCAAACGCCTCTTATTATCTCCACATATGGCAACGCTGCGCCATATTTTCGACTTTCATAGTCTTTCGTTTTCTGCCTTCTTTTCTTCGTCTGATTTTGTAATCGAAAAATTAAAATCCAACACGAGAGACCGGTTCTTTTTATGTACCCCCCCATTTTCTTAGCCATCGACAGTTTTGCTTTTTTGTTGTTTTTGCTTTCTTTCTTTTATTATTCATCGCTCACTGAGTGCACATAGATACAATTTTGTTGTTGTTGTTGTTTCTTTTTTTTCATATGTGTGTTACACAAGCCGCAATTAAAATCGTTTTGTGTGATTGTGTGAAACCGGATTCATACGAAAAAATATGACATTCACTTTATACCGTGGTCTGGGCGGACGGTTTCAATGATTTTTCACACTCATTGGGAAAATCAAGTTATTTACAGAAATTTCTTGCCGATAGCAGAAAATGCGAAAAAAATGTATGAAAGAGAAAAAGCGAAATTGTCTCTATCGATTTCCGATGAGAAAATTATGTCTCACAAAATATGTCGGGTTTTAAGATTTATTTTTTTAAAATTCCGGACTCGAAAAAGTATTAAGATCCATTCGAACTTTACCTAAGCTTGTATAAAAAGTTATAACTACTTTGAGGGGAAACACTTTTTCCAAAATCTCAGATTTCTAAAAGTGAAAGCGTACCTTTCTGGCGTATTTTTGGGAGCAAGTAGAGGTTTGTATTATAAAAATAATTAGAAATAATTGTTGATTTATTTATTGACCTTTGACTTTGTTTATGGGTTTGTTTAATGCTGTTCAGGCTTTTGTTCCAAAATATTAAAATATTTATTATCTTCAAAGTACGAACATATATGATTTCGAGTCCACTGAAAACGAATCCTAAATAATATTTTCAAATCAAAATTATGATCACAAATTAGTTTTTCTCTTTCGATTTCCGATGCAAAAATTATCTCTCACATAATATGTCGGGTTTTAAGATTTTTTTTTTTAAATTTTGGACCCACAAAAGTATTAAGATCCATTCGAACTTTACCTAAGCTTGTATAAAAAGTTATAACTACCTTGAGAAGAAAAACTTTTTGCAAAATCTCAGATTTCTATAAGTGAAAGCGGATCTTAATGTCGTTTTTTGGATGCAAGTTGAGTCTTGCATTATATAAATAATAATTAGCAATAATTATTGATTTATTTATCGACCTTTTACTTTGTTTGTGGGTTTGCTTTATGCTGTTCAGGCTTTTGGTCCAAAATATTAAAATAGTTATTATCTAAAAAGTACGAACAAAAATGATTTCGAGTCCACTGAAAACGAATCCTAAATAATATTTTCAAAATCAAATTGAGGGACACAAAATAACGCTCGTTTAACCAATTTTTTTTTTCATGCTTTTAACTCAACATTTGAATTTAAGATCAAAGATATGATCTCTGCCTCTAAAAAATATGCCCAAAATATGAGTTGACTTGAAAACTGAAGCTTGAATAGATCACTCAAGTAAACTTTTGCAGTTTCCTTGAGCGTTAATGGGTTAATTCCTATTGAAAATTTTTGTTATATCAAAATTATTTACTTTGCAGAGTTGGGTTTTTTAATTTTCTAACAATATATAAAAATATTTATACAAAAAATTTTATAAAATTTAAGATTTTTAAACCAATAAGGTTTGATATTTAAAGAAAGTCCCATTTATGAATACTAAGCCTTTAGTTCAACTATTCAACGCTGGTCCAAACCCTTTCCGGCAAACATTTGTAGTTTTTATTTTATTACTCAGAGTATTTTGAAGTTACTTACGTCGATTTTGAAGTAAAACTAACTTAACTTTGCTCGCAGATGGTGAGTTGTTATTACCAGATTATTTTCCTAAAAAGTTTACTTATTGACGGATTTTTAATAAGTTTTCCCAATGATTTAACATTTTTTGATCGCCATACATTAAAATTTTCGTAAAATTCTCAAATTCAGATGGAAGATGCATTATCAGCGACTCAAAAAATCCAAAAGCAAGTTTGTTGGAAAGCTATAATTTAATAATTTTGAGGATGCAATTATACAATTTTAAGGATGCTATATTTGAGAAGTTTCACATTCTAGGGCCGAATTATGCCAGTCGTGATTGAATAAAAACATTCGTAATTATTGATTTTTCTTTAATTTATTTTTTTTGTAATTTTCTGTAATTTGAAATAAATTTCGATACAAAAGCTTTTTCGATCACGGATGCCGTAATTCAGTTCCTGACTTTTGATTCGTTAGCAGAGAGTTGAAAAATCCAAGAGTAACAATATTGGAACACACAACTGAAAATTTCGATAATAACTGATTAACATTGCGGTCTAAAAACCCCTAAGGGGAAGTAGAATCACAACTTGAATTCACAGTGGTAGGGCCTCTGAAAATAAAGGCCCATAATACTTACTTCATGTTCAAAAACACAAGTATCTACCGCCAGTGCTTTCCGCCTTGATCATTATAGTGATCAAGGCTCTAGGTGTTGAGCTCAACAAGATTCTATTTGAAGATCAACTCACAACACGTCATTTTTATATTGGTTGATAATAGCAATGAGAGAAGAATGAATGAAAGTATGAATGAAAGAAATGTAATAACAACGACTCACTCCCAAATGCCCTTCTCAAGAAGCATGCAGTGATCAATTAGCGCAAATACTTAGACAGGGTAGCTTTCAACAAGAGCTTTACTGACTACTTTTATCGAAACACAGACAGTTTTTGGTTCTCGTTTTATATTAGTTTTGGAGATAGTCTTAAGTAAGAAATTTAAAGTTATGATGGTCTCTTCTTTTGCTTAAAATCTGCTTGAACTCTCACGAAACTGCAATTTAAAAAATACTCCTTCTTGTTCATGCATTTTTCTCGTTTCTTCATACCACCAAGAATATGTAGGAAAAATATTGAAAATACTATTTAAATCACTGCTAGTTTGTAGGGAATTATTTGGCACTCTTGGTCATTTGAACTAAAATGCTTCATAAAAGTTATTTGTCCTTAGTACAAAATATGGTATTGGATGGGATCAGTCCCAAGTTCTGACAGTAATATCAGAGGGAACCTTATGCTACCCACTGATATTTAGTCATGAAGTTCCCACCATTAAGGTCTCGCATTCAGTTCGAGCTCTTTTTATACTATTAAGATAACTAAATTTAAGATAACTGTGTCTTACTGATGGTTATTTTTATTAAAACAGAGAAGAAATATCTGCTTGGGAAGTTGACAATTTATTTTAAATGATAAAAATTCATGTAAATATATTTGGTGGTATATTTTTAGTATTTTATTTTCCCAACAGTTATTATATGGCAACATATCAATTATAAGGTTTATTTTTAATTCAAGCCGTAGAGATTAGTTAAAGTAAAATCTTTTTAAAAATTTAAAGAATAAGGAGTGAGAATAGCATATATATTAATATCAGTAAAGTATTTAGTTATTATAATATTGATGCATATCGTACAATATCGATTCCTAAGTCATCATAGAGTTTCGAAATTTTCTCGCTGATCTCTATGATCATTTATATTCGAAAATTGGTATTTATCGGCTTCAGGCTAACTTCTCATATCAGATATCTCAAAAATAAAGATTTAAATTGTAGGAATGCTGGCCCAGTTGCCACTTAGATCCTTTCTTTGGAAGCCGATATTGCGGTGATATCGCTCACCAATTTTCTATTCATGAGTGAGGGAGACGAAAGAGAACATTCGAAGCGTTCGGAGTCGGAATAAACCATGTAGGTCCAGTTTTTTACAATTGTTTACAAAGTACTTTTTCTTTTCTACTCTTTGGTATAAATTTTGGTATTCAAATTTTGCTACTTTTTTGAAAAAAAAATGTGGTATAAATTGTAGCTTGACAATTGATGCAAATATTTTTCAAATTCTTTTAATAAACTAACATTTACAATTTGGCATAACAATTTTGTATAAATTTTGGCATAAAATGTGGTATTAATTTTGGTTTAAAATTTTTGTATACAATTTCATGAAAAGTTTTTTTTTCAAATACATACTTTAGTCGTTGTTATCCATACTCAGCTTTACGGTATAATATTGAAGTAAGATTATACGAGAAAAAGTTGAGGGCAAAATCTTTGCGCTAACAACATTTTTCTTGGTAGTTACCACAAAAACTGGCTTGAAGCACATTTTAGGTGGTTGATGGTAATAAAGAAACAAAAAAAAAAAATTACCAACTTGGTTAACAAAGAGCGAGCCAAGTTGCTAAATTAAGAGAGCGAAAAGACCAAAGTATTTTCTTTGAGTGCTTTTTGCGACTATGATGGAGAGAGCGACCAACTGTTGCTCCCACAAATAAGCGTTGAGTGCGTGTTAGTTAGTTGCTGAGTGTATGTTCATGGGCGTGTGGGGTAGGGATCGAGGAGGCGCTGGCATATAATATGGAGCGGAATTGAATTATGGAAATGTATTTCTTGGGGCCGCAGTATATTTGAGATATGATTGAGAATTGGGAAAAGAGACCGGCGAATGTGAGACAGAGAGAAGCTAATAAATTTTATTAACAGCAAAACACAGATACTTTTTACCAATACAACAATGACTACACAGATACATTGGCAGCAGCTGAGTGCGGCTCGCTTGGGCTTTTGTTTTTGTTGTTCGTACTGCTGCTGCTTGTGCTGCCTACGACAACGCTACCGCCGCTGCTTGTTTTGTTTGATCAAAGATCATATAATATAAAGATGCGCCACGTAGAACATTAAAAAGTAATAAATATTTTTCAGATCAAAACGTAAGCTTTTGTGAGTGCCAAACGAAAAAGCTTTAAATTCTTGCTTGAGAGAAAAGTTTTCGACCTTTGAATGAACTTGCTCTCTGCAATGCTCTTTCACTCTTCTCCCCTTGCCATTCTACAAAGCATATAATAGATAGAGGACTCAAATCGCATAAAAATGTGTTTCTATCGAAATTGTATGCAAATGATCGTCAGTTTGTGTTGTTGTGGCTACCAGTGCTACGACGCATGCGTATTGTTGTTGCTAGCATCGTTTATATTTGTTTTGCCTGTGTCCCTTTCCCTTGCCACAACCACCAAGATTGCTACAATGTATTTTGTTATTGTAGAGTTGTTGTTGCATGAAACCGGTTATTGCTGTTGTTACACGAAAATCAATGGATAATGAATGAAGCAAGTTTTTGAATTTTGCGATTTCAGCATTTTTTCGTTTTTGTGATTATGAATTTTTTGAATTCTAATTTTAAAAATATATTGCAATTAAATGGAATTAAATTAAATTAAATTAAATTAAATAAAATTAAATAAAATTAAATAAAATTAAATAAAATTAAATAAAATTAAATAAAATTAAATTAAATTAAATTAAATTAAATTAAATTAAATTAAATTAAATTAAATTAAATTAAATTAAATAAAATTAAATTAAATTAAATTAAATTAAATTAAATTAAATTAAATTAAATTAAATTAAATTAAATTAAATTTATAAAATTAAATTAAATTAAATTAAATTAAATTAAATTAAATAAAATTACATTAAATTATATTTAATTAAATTAAATTAAATTAAATTAAATTAAATTAAATTAAATTAAATTAAATTAAATTAAATTAAATTAAATTAAATTAAATTAAATTAAATTAAATTAAATTAAATTAAATTAAATTAAATTAAATTAAATTAAATTAAATTAAATTAAATTAAATTAAATTAAATTAAATTAAATTAAATTAAATTAAATTAAATTAAATTAAATTAAATTAAATTAAATTAAATTAAATTAAATTAAATTAAATTAAATTAAATTAAATTAAATTAAATTAAATTAAATTAAATTAAATTAAATTAAATTAAATTAAATTAAATTAAATTAAATTAAATTAAATTAAATTAAATTAAAATAAATTAAATTAAATTAAATTAAATTAAATTAAATTAAATTAAATTAAATTAAATTAAATTAAATTAAATTAAATTAAATTAAATTAAATTAAATTAAATTAAATTAAATTAAATTAAATTAAATTAAATTAAATTAAATTAAATTAAATTAAATTAAATTAAATTAAATTAAATTAAATTAAATTAAATTAAATTAAATTAAATTAAATTAAATTAAATTAAATTAAATTAAATTAAATTAAATTAAATTAAATTAAATTAAATTAAATTAAATTAAATTAAATTAAATTAAATTAAATTAAATTAAATTAAATTAAATTAAATTAAATTAAATTAAATTAAATTAAATTAAATTAAATTAAAGTAAATTAAATTAAATTAAATTTATAAAATTAAATAAAATCAAAATTAAAAATAATTTAAAATTAAATTAAATTAAATTAAATTAAATTGAATTAAATTAAATTAAATAAAATTAAATTAAATTAAATTAAATTAAATTAAATTAAATTAAATTAAATTAAATTAAATTAAATTAAATTAAATTAAATTAAATTAAATTAAATTAAATTAAATTAAATTAAATTAAATTAAATTAAATTAAATTAAATTAAATTAAATTAAATTAAATTAAATTAAATTAAATTAAATTAAATTAAATTAAATTAAATTAAATTAAATTAAATTAAATTAAATTAAATTAAATTAAATTAAATTAAATTAAATTAAATTAAATTAAATTAAATTAAATTAAATTAAATTAAATTAAATTAAATTAAATTAAATTAAATTAAATTAAATTAAATTAAATTAAATTAAATTAAATTAAATTAAATTAAATTAAATTAAATTAAATTAAATTAAATTAAATTAAATTAAATTAAATTAAATTAAATTAAATTAAATTAAATTAAATTAAATTAAATAAAATTAAATTAAATTAAATTAAATTAAATTAAATTAAATAAAATTACATTAAATTAAATTAAATTAAATTAAATTAAATTAAATTAAATTAAATTAAATTAAATTAAATTAAATTAAATTAAATTAAATTAAATTAAATTAAATTAAATTAAATTAAATTAAATAAAATTAAATTAAATTAAATTAAATTAAATTAATTTAAATTAAATTAAATTAAATTAAATTAAATTAAATTAAATTAAATTAAATTAAATTAAATTAAATTAAATTAAATTAAATTAAATTTATAAAATTAAATAAAATCAAAATTAAAAATAATTTAAAATTAAATTAAATTAAATTAAATTAAATTGAATTAAATTAAATTAAATTAAATTAAATAAAATTAAATTAAATTAAATTAAATTAAATTAAATTAAATTAAATTAAATTAAATTAAATTAAATTAAATTTATAAAATTAAATAAAATCAAAATTAAAAATAATTTAAAATTAAATTAAATTAAATTAAATTAAATTGAATTAAATTAAATTAAATAAAATTAAATTAAATTAAATTAAATTAAATTAAATTTATAAAATTAAATAAAATCAAATTAAATTAAATTAAATTAAATAAAATAAAATTAAATCAAATTAAATCAAATTAAATAAAATTAAATTAAATTAAATTAAATTAAATTAAATTAAATAAAATAAAATTAAATTAAATTAAATTAAATAAAATTAAATTAAATTAAATTTAATTAAATTAAATTAAATTAAATTTAATAAAATTAAATTTAATTAAATTAAATTTATTGAAATTAAATATAAATACATTTCATTACTTTATATAAAATTGAATAAAACAAAATTAAATCAAATTAACTAAGATTTAATTCAATTGACGGTGGACATGACATTGACCGTTTTTAAATAGACTTTTTTTATAATTTTGTAAGTATTCTTAAAATTCTAAGAAAAAAATTTCATGGAAAAATTCCTACGTGTTCAAAAGGTATAGCCGGATTAGAGAGAGTGCATTTTTAACTTTCACTTTTTTTTTTCACAAACTTTGAACGCGTTTATCTCGAAACCATGTTTTTCGTACTGGTTGCGGCACTAGCGGGTTCAGTTTTAAATAAAAAAGTTTTTAATAAAATAGAACCGCAAAAATCCATTTTAGAAATGTCTCTTACAACATTATTTGCGACTACATTTCAATCAAAGATCATATTATAATTATTGAAGTGAATTTAATTTTGAAAAACATATGCCTACAATGTGCGTAGGGTAGATTTGAACAAAACATGCCTACATTTTTTTGGTAAAACGCAAGGAAATTCAGCTACTTTTTCGTTGTGGCTAAATCGTTTTATGAGATGTTTCGTGCATTAAAACTCAACATATGCTCTCTATTGCTCTCCAATATTATGCTCACATCGTTGCTTACTCGTCTCTCACTCTCAAAAGCTTTACATCGTTCGCTCGCTGGCTCTCACAAAGCTTTAAAGTGGATTTATGATAAATCCACATTAAATTTTTACTGTGCCATTCGGTTGTATGGCCGTGGCGCATCTTTGTATTATATGATCTTTGGTTTGATACTGGCAAAATACAAGATACACTCACTTGACGGAACGCATTCACAAGAATTTCTCCACAGCTAGCTCGCTGCCGCTAACGCTGACTGCTGCTGCTGCTGCCTAGTTTAGTTCACTCAGAGACGTCATACGGCCAAGTACTGCAAAAAATTTAAGGCAGACTTAGTAGTGAAAGAAAGAATTAGTAGAGGAGCAATTAATAGTAGATGAAGTAACAAGTTAATTAGTCAAATTTAACCAATTATTGTCAAAATAATATTTACATATAACCGCTATAAAAGAATTTATTGTCAAAATTCAAAAATAAGCGAAATTTAACGCTTTTTCTGTTAATAGAGTTAAAGTTAAAGATACAAGTTCGGTTTGGCGAAATATATAAATAAATAACTTAAACTATACAAAGTACAACAAGTAAAGCGTTAAGAAAGTGCAAAAATTATAAAAATATTTATATATTTATTGTATACATATTCAATACAACATATTAACGAAACAAAAATATTAATGAAAGTGCCTTGCGTGCGTTGCCAAAGTATCTGATAGATTGTTTTGTGTTGAATGCTTAAAGTTGTAAAGCGTTTTGAATTAATTTGAGTAGCGCCATTTCATAGAAATTGTGAAAAGTGATAGAAAAATACGTGCAAAATTTATTAAAACAAAAAATTATAAAAAAAAATTGCTAATCATAACGAAAAATAACGCAAAGATAAATTAAAGAATTATAGCAAAATATTATAACTGTATATTATATACAAAACCAAGTAGAAAAAAAATACCGTTATCATTTTGACGTCTAGATAAACTGAGCAACAGGTTGTTGTCGTCATTGGTTCTTATGTTGTACTTGTTGTTATCATTTATTGTTGACCAATTTGAACAGTAGCACAAAAACAACGAAGAGTTTGACAGCGTAATAAATAAAACTAACGAAGCAAAGGCGCATAAATTGTACTTAAAGAAAATAAAAAAAAAAAAAAATAAATTAATAAAAAAAAAACAAAAACCTAAAAGTAACTCAACTTTAAAAATAACGCCAACACAAGACTAAATAATCAAAAAGTATCTACAGCTCATTTAATAAAAACTACTTCAAAAACGTAAAAGTCTAAATAATTATATTAAAACGTGCTCAACACATAGCTTCAATTTAATTAAAAAATATTAGCTGTGAGTTATTTCAAACCGGTAGAAGCCGCATTCAAACAAATGACAATGTGAGTAAGAAATACGCTCAATATCAATATTTGAAAATATTTTAAAAGCTGTTGCCAAGCTGAAGCAAGCATAGCCAAAAAAGTAAAAAACAACAACAACAAAAACAACTTTAATAAAACCAAAAGTGAAGAGTAGTTAAACAAAGAATTTATTTACTAAAAACATAAACAGCTCAATAAAAAGTGCAAATTTTAAGCTAGAAAAATTAAAAAAAAACTGATTTTCTTGAAATTAAAACCAATTTCAAATTTTTTAAATTAAAAATAACAAAAAAAATTAAAAAAACCAAAAAAAAAACTTAAAACATTAAGTAAAGCAAACGTGTTTTAAGCACTGAATAAATGTTGCAGCTAAAAACAGAAAACTTTAAAATCAAATTTAAAAATTTTACTCTAAATATATAAAATTCTTAAGAAAAAGTTATTTTTTAATAAAAAAATTCCCACAAGTTAAAGATAAAATTCGGTAGAGTAATTTCTAGAGAGTTTTCTCACATAAATTACAACTTCGCCAAAAGACTTAAAAAAATTATAACAAAACGTGAAAAATCTGTAATAAGTGCTCAATAAAAACTGTAGATTTTCTTTAAAAACTACAGCTTGCAGTTTTATAAGCTCTACTGACAAAAATAACAAAACTACAACTAATCTAAGCAGGGAAGCCTAAATTTCCCGCGCTTTCAAGACCCTCCACTTCCCTTAGCAACAAGTTTAAAAGAAAAGGCTTCAAAATTCCGTACGGCGGCGAACTAGATACACTGGACATCATCAATATGGAGACGTTCTACGACGGGGACCTGAAGGATATTTGGGACTCCGATCTAGATCCGGTAAGTTTGAAAAAAAACAAACAAATTTCTTTAAGTTCCAGAATGCGTTTATTTGACGTTAAAATAAATATCATGTGTGAAGCAAATTAATATTCTTGATATTTATATCCTATATGACGTTGCAACTTTTTAGTATGCATCATTAGAATTGTTAATATAATTATAGCAAAACATATG
This sequence comes from Tetanocera ferruginea, assembly GCA_958299015.1. NCBI lineage: Eukaryota > Metazoa > Arthropoda > Insecta > Diptera > Sciomyzidae > Tetanocera > Tetanocera ferruginea. The sequence goes on from OY282644.1 coordinate 14,932,370, forward strand.
CATTTAAAATGCATGACATTTTCATCATAAAACGCCAGCATATCGAATAAACCGCGTTATTTAAATGTTATGATATGTTATGTTAAAAAAAAATGAGAAAAAGATAACATTTGTTATGGGTACGCCACTGTTTTATATACAGCAGAGAGCCCTAAATGTACTCGATCGTCTGTCTTTTGTGTGATGAAAAATTTCACTAAAATATTATTGAGAGTTATCAATTTTAAATTCAACCATATAGATGTTGTTGTTTAAGTAATGTTAAGAAGAACAAAATGTGGAAAGAAACATAAAATCAACTCTGATCGACGATACGAATAGCGAACTATCAATTTGTCTTTGTATAGTTTTTAGAAATAACTCCAAAAGCTCTTAAGAGAGTTCTTAAAGGCTCACTTGAGCGTAAAAGAGTTTCAGTTCAAGAGTTCCTTTGAAGTTTTTGACTTTCACTCAGAAAACCATCACATCAGACACATAGTCAAAGGGATCTTCGGGGTTAAACCTCCCCCCAATAGGTATCGAAGAGTAGACAAAATACCAATTCAACTCAAACAAATTAAAGCAATAGAAGATATTTTTCATTCAGAAATATATTTTATAGAATTTTTGTAGAGATGAACTATTTAAAAATGTCCCAAAGAAAAAAATCTTTATTTTTCTAATTTCAAAGAAAGTTTTAATTGGTACGAAAGTTCCAATTTAAAAACCGGAAAGGTACTAATTGATTTATTGTCATAAAAGACTACTAAGAATTAGCGAAAATGGTGCTTTTCTGTCATTATGAGCCAATTTTATTCATAAAAAACTAAGTTAATTATGAATGTCATCAATAAAGTAGGTTCGATGATATTTCAAATATTTTTTAAAAACTTTAATACGAATGAGTTTTAAGTTAATATCATTCAAAATTATATAAAAGTAAAAGTATATTAAAAAAAAATTGCGTGTAACAAAGGCTTATAAGTTCATTGACTACAAAGCTGAAACTCTGACCTAATAAGACGGACGAAACATGAAAAATTTGATACTTTAAAAATTTCACGATAAAGAATAAAATTCCTACACTGAAAAAATGCTGTTTTATCAGACAAATCATGGGTTGAAATAACAGATTTCACTGTTAAATACCATCCAACAAATGAAACGTTCAAATCAACAGTCGGTTGACTGTTGGCCTATGGAACACGAAACCCGTATAAAAACTTATTTATTGAAATTTGATCACTGGTTTCAAAGTTCATGTATGGACGAGTGCGCTTACGTGTGCGTCTAGTACTCGAGTGTCCACGGTTCATATCCGGCAAGGCCAATAAAATTTTGTTTTATTTAAAATATTTTTGTTTTAATAAAAAATGAAATTTGCAATTTTTTTTTTTTTTTGCAAGATTATAAGCATTTCATTTTGAAGGTTATTTTTGATCAAACAATTAATGAAACAGAATTATTATAATTTCAATTATTAAATTACAATTTTTGATACTTACACAGCTAGGGTTCGAACAAACGTCTCCCGCATGACAGTCTAGTGCACATCCACTGAGCTACTGGCAACGATAATATAAATATAGCAAAACACATATAAAAACTTTACGATGTATAGTCCTTGTCCTGGCTAATTTGAAATTCTTGAGACATTACTTAAAACTCACAATAACTGCGAATGGCGAGAAGTTTCATTTCGAAATTGCTCAATTTTCATGAACAGTAAAATAAATATTCATCTTTATGACTCAAAATAGTAAAATAAATTATCTTAGAAAATCTTTTTCGGAACCTATATTTAAAAAAAACTACCTAAAACCTTTTTTGTTTATAATTTTATGTAAAATTTGTACGTCATATTTCGTTCCATCACCTTACATTTCTTAAAAATGAGTGTAGATTCGCAACCAGTGACAAATAAAATTGAAGAATAAATCAGTGACAAATAAGATTGAAAAATAATCCAGTGACAAATAAAATTGAAGAAATTTTTCCAAAAATTTTGACTTGGGAAAAAATAAAACAATATTGGAAAATTATTGTTTCCTTTCTTCATATTTTAAAGCTTGTTTTAAATATATATTGATTTTAAAATATCGTTATTAATTTAACAATCTTATTGACGTTTATCTAATTTTGAAGCTCAAATTCATTTCTTCAGTTTTATGTGATCTTTAGTGATCAAAATAATATGTCATCATGACCAATATTTTATTGTTTATAATATACCGTCAAAATTAAAAAAAGTAATGCCCGTATTTTTTAAGTATTTTTTTTCACACAAAATAAAGTGCTTTATTTAAAAACTCCTTACCTCCTAACTCATTAAATTACTTATATCGAAACACATGTTCCAAAATTGGACTAAAATTTGTGATAAAAAATGGTACTGTGTTATTATTTTGTTTTTTAAAAGACTTGCCAAAAAAGCATGGTTTCTCCTTATTTCGAGTATGGGAACAAAAACTGCACCAAAACTGCACTCCAAGTTTTGGGCACTCCTTCATACAACATTATTTTTTTTTTGGAAATTTTGCAAAGCAATGAAATTTTTCTTTTCAAACTTTTACAAAAAATATTGTTTTTGCTATTTCAGTTAGTTTTGTGAATATGCAAGGGATATATAAAAACCAATATCAGAAATAAAGAAAGATACACTTTTGCATAGGCTTGAACTAATTTTCGAAGCACTTTCACCACTCCGATTGAGGTAGCTCCAATTAAATAGCATGTGATTTAAACACATCAACCGCTTCTTCAGGCGTTGAAAAACGTTGACTTTGCAATTTATTTTTGATCTGCGCGAATAAGAAGAAATAATTGGATGCCAAGTCAGGACTGTACGGCAGATGACCCATCAATTTTGATGTTTTGAATGAAATTTGATGTGGTGGAGAATAATAATTATTGTGGCGGGCAATAATTCTGCCAATGGTTTCCCTGATTTTTTCAAATACTTCTGACAAACCTATGGTGATGTACCATTCAGAATTGATTTTTCATCGTTGCTCTAATAACACCATTTGCTTTGAAGTGCTTCGTGTGTGAACAACTTTGGTTAGTTTCGGTTCATATGAATAAATTCATGATCCGTCTTCTGTTACGATGTCATAGACATGTTTTGAAGTACTGCGATTGTATTTTTGTCTAAAGCGAGTCTCTTTTTTGAGCAAATCCAACTCGAACAAATCTTTTTGGCGACCAAATATTTATGCAATATTGAATGTATGCAAGTTCCAAAAATTCCCAAAAACGTCTGTCTCACAGTAGATCACATGACAATCTTGTAATATTAGTTCACGTACAGCATCTTTGTTTTGTGGTACAACAGTCAATTGTGAATGACGTTCACAAAATTCACTGTAGCGAAGGGCGACCACGGTGGAATTCAGAAAATCAGCGAAACACGGTGGCTCGAGATAGTTTATTATCACCAAAAGTCGAAGTAGTAGAAAATCATCGCACGAAAATGTATATGACTTAATTCCATTTTTCTCCAAAATGAATGTTTCAAGTATCTGTAAACAACACAAATAGCACTCGAATGACAAAACGTTCTCAACACGTTCACCATTGAAAATCTTAAACTTTACGATGACAATGTCAAATTTGTCATATTCACATTATTGTTGTCATATCTTCAGACTTAAAAGTCAACCTTAGTACCGGACAATATAAACTTGATATAGGGTTCTCTAAAAGGGCTTACACATCAGCGAATTGGTTTGTCGAACAACATGGCGGGGCGAACCGGCTCGATAGTGCTAAATTGAAGGAACATGTGATTTTATTTATTATTTTTCACCATTATTTTGTTATAGATATTGGTTCATTTGCTTTTGTTTCGTTTTTTATTTGTGCTGTTCATGTTATCACTACAAAATATCACTATCAATGATGCTAACGTTCAAATTATAGAACACGTTCATCGAACAGCTCTGGTTCGACGGAGAAAAACAAAATTTTTTGCGAACAAGCCAGCAGGTTCGATGAACTATCTTCTTAACGGTCGCCATTCGACGAACCAGTTCGCTGATTTGTAAGCTGCTTTAGACCAAAATATAGAATTTTTTTTTCGCATTTTAACATATTTTTTTCATCAAAAATTCTCAAAAATTGCTATTTTATGAAGTATTTTGACACAAAATCTTTCATAGGTATTTTTATCACTCTTTGTAGTTTTCGAAAATTAAATTTCAGCACAAATCTGAGTGCAATGAATGAAGTTTTTTCATACAGATTAGCAATGTTCTATAGAGTGGCAATCAATTCATAACATTTTACAAGAAATAGTGAGCAAAAATCGAAAACGTCGCTTTTAACTGGTCATTTATAAAATGAATTCTTATTAAAAAACCATTTCGAAAGTTTTTTTATCGGGCGTGCCAACTATTTTATAATTTGCTTTATTTATCAAAACCGCCCCAAAAGAAAATCCTGACTACGGCCCTGTTATATGATATCATTCAGTTTACTGGGCTTGTACCTATATCCACATAGCCAAAAATTTCCCCCTGGAAAAAATTCTGACTACGTCCAGGCTTCAATTGAAATCTTACATTTGCCGCATAAGCTCGTTTCTAAGGTCGCTGCATAGTAAACACCGATTCAGACAGGCAGTGTGAACAAGCGAGATAGATAGCTATCTGTATCTCGTTTGTTCACACAGATTTCAGCCTGCCTGTCTGAATCGGGGTTTAGTATGCACGCAGCCTAAGTATTATCAAGGGATAATTTTTGTAGTGATATCGAGATGGAAACCTCTAAGAATATCGAAAATAAAACCTGTTGCTAATGCAGTGTTATTTGGAAGGACCTTTCCAGAATTTTTATATATAACAGTTATTTTGTTTTTCGGAGTTTTTCGGAGTGGGTTGATTTGACATTTCTTAAGCCGTTTGAGGCACACATCTTATTTTGTTAATTTTTGATAACTAATCAATAAATTTCTGGGTGGTATGCGTTACCGTAAACGGTCAAAATCTGCCTTTTTAGTATGAATTCTTTCAAATCCCTCTAAAATTGAGAGTAGCTTCCGTCATTTTTTCAACTTTTTTCTAGAACAATAAAGCTTTTCTTGCCAAAACTCATAAAACCTGCAAAATTAACTTAAATATTACTAGTTAGGGTTGTTATGAAATTTTTATCAATGTTATTATTTATGTTATGCATTATTTTTTAACTATTCTCTGATTATTTATATATTTACTAACTAAAGCCGCAACAAATTTGCAATTCAAATGCGAACTTAAAGTCAATTAAACTAAACTTGAGTTAGAATTCTCTATAAGATAGAGCGATAAACTGAGAAACTTGTTTTATTTACAAGGAATTCTTTAAGTCGATCACGATAATTTAAGTGCTGCTCACGTGAACTGCAAGTTACAGACGTTAGTTAGAACATATTATTCAATAATTATTATAGAATCAATTAAAATAATAATATAGCGGTTATGAGACGCCAACTAGGAACGCAGTTGGCGCTAAAAAAATAGTAAAAAAAATTATTGTTTGTTTATAGAAAAAAGTTATTAAAAAAATCTAAACAAAAGCTCAAAGTTTTGTCATAAAATCAATGAATAACGTCAGTTTAAAATTTTAAAGAATTTTGTTTTAAGCTATTTTTTCATTCTTTTTTTTTTGGATTTTTAAGAAATTCTATTCATCATTAATTTTAAAGAAATTTAGTTTAATTTTTTTTTAAATTTTAAGACATTCAGTATTAAAACTTTCAAAAATGTTTTTATGTCGTTTTTTATTATTAAGAAATTCTAATCATGAGCAAATTTAAAGAAATTTATATTAATTTGTTTTTAATTTGAAGGCATGCTATGAAATTTTGAGTATTAAAACTTTCAAGGCTGCGTGCAGAGTAAACGCCGATTCAGACAGGCAGGCAGGCAAACAATGCGAACAAACGAGATAGCTATCTTTCTCACTTGTTCACACAGATATCAGCCAGCCTGTCTGCCTGCTTGTCTGCATTGGCGTTCACTATGCATGCGGCCTGAGGAACAATTTGAAGAAGCTTTTCACTAATCTGTGGCTCATTTTTAAGCAAAATCTTATTAAAAGCTCAAAGTTTTGTCATAAAAACCATGATTAGCGCCAGTTGAATATTTCAAAGAATTTTTATGCCATTTTGTATTTTAAGAAATTCTACTCATCATCAATTTTAAAGAAATTTTTTAATTTTTTTTTTAAATTTGAAGACATTCAAAATTAAAACTTTCAAAGAATTTTTTTTGTCGTTTTGCATTTTTAAGAAATTCTACTAATGGCAAATATAAAGAAATTTATTTTTATTTGTTTTTTATTTCGAAGGCATTCTATGAAATTTTGAGTATTAAATCTTTCAAGGCTGCGTGCAGAGTAAACGACAATTCAGACAGGCAAGCAGGCCTTCGAACAAACGAGATATAAATAGCTATCTATCTTGCTTGTTTACACAGATATCAGCCAGCCTGTCTGCCTGCCTGCATGTCTGAATCGGCTTTCACTACACACGCGCCTTTAGCGACAATTTGAAGAAGCTTTTCACCAATCTGCGGCTCATTTTTTAGCAACGCCTCAGCATATTAAATATGGGGGAGGGGGGCGGGGGGTGGGGTGGTAAAGAGGCATTTATGATTTCATAAAGAAAATAATGATTATTAGTTACCTTAGGTCTGAATTTATGGATGATATGTCATCAGTTAAGTCTGGAAGCTTAACAAAGTCATCAATTTTTGTCTCGAAAACTTTAGCCTGTGCATGAACCTTTGCCTTAAAAAGACATATAATACCCACATTCCTCAAATATTATGTTTTACCGTAGACATTTTCTAAGAAAATTTTTTTTGTTATAAAAAGTTTGTATTTTCTTGAACATCAGAATCAATAAAATGATCTATAAAAGAAGATCTAGCTGTGATGGTGGTATACCTGATCAGCTTATCTAAAGTGTGCTTAAAATTTGAAAATAAATCTATATGCTGTACTGTGTTTAATATTGCTCTTTAATGAAACTTAACCAAAAAAAAAAAATTCCAGTTTAGCCAATAAATTATATAATAGTTGTGCAAAACGCATTAACATTAATATTAACTGCAGTCATGCGCTATAGCAACAATGTATCTAGCTAGATGCTGCGATCTTGTTTGCCGAATGTTGCTGCGACACAACACCGGCTTATCTCGTCGCTAACGCACAGAATTTAATGATTTCTTAAAATGTTATCTAAAGGTCAGGCGACCTTTGAAAATATATACAAAAAAAAAAATATATAAAAAAAATTAACAACCGAAAATGTGCTGCAGCATAAATTAAGCAACAGATGAGTGAGATATTAAAGCAATGCCACCTGCATTAAAATTATTTTTGAAGTTTTTAAAAAAAAAAATTTTTTTTAAACAGTTTATTTAAAGATAGTGTGCTCATAAATCACAGCTGTGGTATATAAAAAAAATAATATTATTGCCTATATAACTAGCTGCATTTAAATGCTTTGGCTTAATTTTGTGCGCTTTGCTTTTGTGCGTTTTGCCTTTTGTGTGCAAACTTTTGCATAATTGTTTCGATTTCAATAATGAACTTTAAGCTTTAAAAAATATTTTTTTTTTAATTTTAATTATTTTACTTTTCTCTTGTGTATAAATTTTTATTGCATGCTTGTGTGTTTGTTTATTTTTTGTTTTTTTGCGCTCACGCTGCTTTGAAATAAAATAGAAAGTACAATTTTTTTATAGTTTTTTTTTATATATTTGTTTGCAACTTTTGCTCCCTTCACTTCTATTGTTTAGCCGTTTAAAGGCACAAAAAGTGTTTAACAAACACAAAAAAAAAAAATTAAAAAAAAACTTCAGCAAACAACTGCAGCTTAATTCGTTCGATACTTATGCCATAGCCTTTTATCTATAAGAAGTGTTAAACTTTTATATATTTATATTTTCATATTTTTTTTTTAATTTTTTTTTTAATTTTTTCTATTTTATTTTCTATTTCAATTGTGTTTTTTATTGTTATTATTGTTGTAGTTCTTGTGGCTGCTGCTTTTGGCTTTTCAACTGATTCATCGTCAGTGTTTCGCCAGCCGATCGTGTTGAGTGTGGGTGAAATTTTCGCATTTTATGCTTTTGTTATTTTTTTTGTTTTTGTATTTATTTTTTCTTCTTAACTTTTCTTTGCACGTCGTTGAATAATGTAAATGTATTTAAACAAAAACTTAGAAAGTTTATGTTTTTTTTTTCTTTCTTTTGCTGATTTATTGTGTTTAGCTGCGGCTAAACGTTTTTGCCAATCTTTTTAAACATTTTTTTATGATGCTGCTTTTATCAATTTTTTATTTTTGTATTTTTTTTTATTTTTTGTTATGCTTAGCAAACATTAAATAAATGCAGCAACAAAAAAAAAACAAAAAAAATTATAGCAAAAAGCAAAAGCAACAACAGTGACAGAAGCTTTGGCTACCAAATTGTTAATTTTATTGCCAACCTTGACTTTAAAATTTGTATTTGATTTTGAAAATAACCTTGAGCTTCATAAAAGTAAAAAAAAAATTCTTATCAAAGCAAAATTAATTTGCAACATTTAATTTTTATTTTTATTTTGTTTTTTTTTTTTTTTTAATTTTATTTGAGAATTTTTTGCAATAAAAAGCACTCAAGCAGCAATTATGTATGCAGCATAATTACTAAAGAAAATATAAATACAAAAATAAATAAATAACAAAAACATTTCAAATAAAATAGATATTAAGAACAAAAAAAAAAAAAAAAAAACAATCAAACAAATTAAATTATTAATGAATGAAAAACTTAGGGAATTTTTTTCTCAAGAAAAATTTAAATCAGAATTTTAATTTATGCATTTAAGAAATCATCAACACAAAAAAAAAAAAATTGCAAACTTTATTAACAAAATTAAAAGTAACTGCTTTTCAAGAATTGTATTTGATGAATACATTTGATTTTTTTTTTTTAATGAAATTTTAAATAGAAAAACAATTAAAATACTAATAATTTTAATAAAATAATATTATTTTAGCAAAATTTTAAAATAGGATTAAGAATATTATGAACAATTTTTGCCAAAAATAAAAAAAAAACAAACAAATGTAGAAAAATTTTATTTATTAATATACAAAAGTGGTGACAAAAGATCGGTTGAAAATTATAGAGGAATTGCTATATAATCGGCAATTCCAAAGTTTTTCGAAAAAATTATATGTAAGATACTAACATGCATTACAAAACTACTCAATGCACGGCAACATGATTTCCTTAAGGTGGGACATAACATTCGCGGCAGAGAAAATATACCATTTTTTAAAAATTCATAACTCAGTCAAAAACAAACTGAGTCTGGAAGTCTCAAAAATTGTCTGATCTGGAAAAAAATGACTTTTTTAAATCTTAACAAAATTGGTTATCGTATGACAGGAGCTTTTTTTAATTTTTTTTAAATTTTTGGTAATGTTCCAAATTTGAAAGTGTGTTTTTTCGAAAAAAATATTGACTTTAAAAATTCATAAGAAATCGACAAAAAATTTAAAAAAAGCTCGTGTCATACGAATCAAGTTTAAAAAATACAAAAAAAAAAAATTTCGTCAAAAAATGAACATGCAAGTGCCGCAACCAGTACAAAAACATGGTTTCAAGATAAACGCGTTCAAAGTTTGTGAACAAAGAAAAAAAGGCGAAAATTAAAAATGCGCTCTCACTAATCTTGCTGTAACTTTTGAACCCGTAGGAATTTTTCCATAAAATCTAAGTCGATTTCAAAAAATGTTCAATGTCATGTCCCCTCTTAAGGAAATATTTTAAAAAATTTTTACAAAATACTAAATATTTTAATCGATAATTTTAAGAAAAAATTTAATAAATAAACTTTGATAAAAAGTTTAGAAAAAAAAAAAAATAATTTTAGAAAAGAATTAGAAAAAACTTAAAACAAAAAATTTACAAATTTAAATACAAGAATAGTTAAAATGACTTTTAAACAATTTAAGAAAAATAGCAAAATAAGCTTCAATTTTTTGCAAAATTAAACAAAAAATTAAAAATAGAAAAAACTTACAAACAAAAAAAAAAACAAACCAAAATTCTGAAGTTTTTTAATGGAATTAATTAAGAAATAATTTTAAAAACATTTTATAAGTGCTAGAAAATACATAAAAACCTTTAGACAAATTAAAAAAAGTCAAGCTTACCAATTGAATAAAAGCTTACCAATAAAATAAAATTTAAGATTAAAAAAATATAAGCAATAATCTAAAAATCATATAAAATTCAGTTTAATTAAAAAAAATATTTACAAAAAAAATTTTTGAATTTAGAAAAATAAAAAAATCTTCAAGCTTTGCTATAAAATTAAATACAAAGTTTTAAAACTGCATGCAAAATAAAAAAATATGCAACAATTATGTATAAGATATTGAATAAGTAATTTAAAAATTCATATAAAATTCAGAAAATTAAAAAAAAAACATAATATTGCAAAATTTAATAAAAATCTCAAACATAGAATAAATTAAATTAATAAAAAAACAATATAAAAAAATTTAGAAAAATTAAAAAAACTGGAAGCTTTGCACTAGAATTAAATGCAAAGTTTAAAAACTGTATATAAAATTCAAAAAATTAAAAAAAACATAATATTGCAAAATTTAATTAATAAAAATTTAAAATTAAGAATAAATTTATTTAAAAAAAACGAAATAAAGTAAATACGATAATATTTTCAATAGTTAAAGTTTAAGAAAAAATTTAATAATGCAAAAAATGGGTAAAAAATGTAATAATGCAAGAAAAAATATTGAAATAAAAATTACATAATTTAAAAGGAAACAAAGAATTATTTTCTTAAATGAATTCTAAAAACAAAATTAATATAAAAATGTAAAAACACAAAAATAATTAGTTTTTTAAGTATAAATAAAAAATTAAAAAAAAAATACAAACATATCTGGATCAATAAAATAGTCTAAAAAATTTTGAAAATAATAAAACACATTTTTTGGATTATTAAACGGAATGGTTTCCTACAATTTTACTAAAACAAAAATAATAAAATTATGATAACATTTTAACTGGAATTATTAAAGAAAACATATAAATAACACGTAAATATAACAAAGAAATATATATAAAAGCAATATAACAAAATTTAAAAAAAAAAAACAAAAAGAGGACTTTAACCAAAAATTAAAAAAGAGAAATTAACAATAAAATAAAAATTATTCTAAATTTTTTACTGTATTTAGAATAATATTTTTTTTTATAAAAATATAATTATATAGAATAAAAATTATTATATATTTTTTACTGTATTTAGAATAATGTTTTTCTAAGAACATAAAAAAAATTAAAAAAAAATGAAGCGCATATTTTAAAAATAATTATATTTCTTTAAAAAAATTCAAAAATTACTGCAAATGTAATTTAAAATGTAATATCCAATAGAACCAACTCTGGATTAAAAACAATTAATTTTATTTTGACTTTTTTTTATTTTATATTTTTGTTCAAACAAATTTTCAGAAAAAAACAGAAAACAGTAGAAAATGATATTTCGGGTAATACTGCCTCGCTATTTTTTTTGGAATTAGTTGCATTTAAAACTTAAATTAAAACTCTCTTTCATTTCTAAACTAAATATTGCATATTTAAAAGCATTTCTAACTAAATTTTTTTAAACTTGGAACTTGTATAGGAGGCTCCAATACCTATCTTGAACTGCTATTGTTCCTTATAATATTTGCTTAGCATATTTACTTCCATTCCCAGATAAAAGTTTTCAGACGGTTCAGAAGGTTTCAGATGAGCATGAATGTCACCACGTCATTTTGTGTTTTTTTTCAATTGTGTCATAATATTTATCATATTTTCATTTATCTCAGAAAAATCTATCATGATTCATTTATGAATTCTTTAAGCCTTGAACTACTGGGACAAGGACTAAGGTAAAGAGGATGTCGTGTTGGAAGTTTGAGGACTTGAAGTTTGGTAGTTATATGGGAATAGCAAGGTAATATCGCCCAAATTCTTACAGTAGATGTTTCTTATAATATTAACTTATAACTATATGTTTTATAAGTTTATAAAAAGTCTCACGCCCCTTTAAATAAATCTTTAGTTAAATCTTGTTCCAAAACTTCCTGCAGTGTTCAGGTCAGTTGATATTTACTCCCGTTCCAAATATTATATTTAAAGCAAAGTTTTCAAGTATCAGAGGTACTATGGCCCGTTTTTTCGAACTCTAGTGACGGTATTTTATTTCAAGGTATTTAAAATTTATTTAGACCATAACTTTCATATGAGTATGCGTTGAACAACTGTGTGAATTGTGTCAATCTGATAATTTATGTGCCATTCTGTAACATTAACATATTTAATGCAGATAGTTTTATCAGTAACTATCTTTTAATTCAGTCGTCTTTGATGTAGTTTTGTTTTAAAGTTCTTAACAACATTTTGAAAATTCATAATCATGGATTCATGGGAAAAACCATAGAAACTATAAATTAAATTATATAAGATCAAAAGTCATCACAGATTTACTCATAGTTATTTTAAATAAACGATTCTCATGAATTCATTTATAAAATTTTAAACACAAACTTTTCGATATTTCGTAAATTTGTTGTATTTCGAAGTGTATAATTTTTTTCTAAATTTTTTCCCATTATATTGATTAAAATTAGTTAGAGTTGTAGTGTTTTTGTGTGCGTCGTTTTTTTCTTATAATTTTGTCGTTTTTGATAAGCTTATCAGGAGAGTGAGGCAAAAATACGACATGATGCTTCGTCTATTGCGTTTTTTTTTCTAATTAAAGCTTTTTTGTAGTGATAAGACGACAAAAATAAAAAAAAATTATTGTGCGATAGAAAAAATTAAAAGAAATTATTTTGTCTAGGAGTGTGCGTATTTTCAAGATGCATAACTTATAGACATTAGCGATTTTTCTAAAGTATCTAGAACAAAAGAGCTGCAAAATAATAAAACAATAGAGGAATTCTCTATGTCTACTATATGCCGTTGCATAGTTCAAGTATAGGAAACATTTCTTATACTTGAACCATGCAACGGGTATTCTCTATGTCTAGAGATATATAACAGATACATTTAAAAAAAAATATAAAGGAAACAATTTTAAGAGTCGCAGAAATCATTAAAAATCGAATAAATTTAAACATTCAAGAAGGGTATTCATGAAAGTAGGTAAAAGTGGCATAATTTGCGTAAATTCTGTACAAACTCAAAGAAAATCTAAAAGAAAAGTTTTCTTCAGCTCATTTAAATTCCGTTCTTAACAATGTCTACAATAATATTAAACATAATTAGCATTTCGGGCATAGGATTTCCTTGTAATGACCGTTCATTTTCTCTACTTCAACCATGATGTAAATTTTTTTGACTTAGCTCATTAAATTTCAAGCTGATTATCTACATGTTAATTAAGTTCAAATTTCATTGATTAATATTTCTAAAATATACCGTCTTTCTTCTGGTTAACCAATAACAAAATTGTATTGAATTTCGAAAATAGTATTGAGTGAGATAAGATTTCTTTGCTGTAATCAAACAACCAAAAAAATCACAAAAAAAAAAAAAAAAACTAAAGACATGAAATAAAAATTCCCAAATATTACTTCAACATTGATAGCATCTTATATACCAAAAACAACGCATTGGAATAATTCGAAAAAAAAAAAATAAAACAACAAAATTTGTGTCTTCTGATAATAATGAGCCCCTATGTAGCGCATGAAAGAACCGGAGACGGATCGACCAACGTAAGTACGAATGAGCAAAATGCCGCTGTTACTACTTGATAACTTATCAGCAACAAGAGCAAAATAACAACAACAACAACAACAACAACAACAACCAGCAATACAGCAAGCAAACACAAAACGGAACAACAACAAAAAAGTGACACACTAATAAAATGCGTGTCAAGAGGGTGTGACCCATGAGGCGTCAAACCCATGTGTTTGTGTGTTTTGTATATTTGTGTATGGCTTGTGTGGGACACCCTTAATACAATTGAAAATCCAAGACTACCGCGCATAATGACTATAGGGAATCCAGCTAGCAAAACAAAAAAAGCGAAAAATAGAAAAAAAAAATATACAAAACTTCAGTTTAAAAAAAAGTAAATCTAGTATTTCGAATAATTTTTCATGAATTATAGAGACCACAGATGCGGGATGTATAATAGAGCCGCAGCAGTAAAAGCAGCATGAAATATGAATTATTAAAAAGCATTTGATCCTTGCGTGGTTATGTGTTGAAATGCCAAAAAATACATGTATCAAAAATGAGCTATATTTAAAGCAGTTGCCTTCACAGCCTCTATGAGCTGTAGAAAAGTTCAATAAATGATTTCACACATGTGTGAAAACACTTTTTTCAATTTGTAAGAAAATTTAAGGCGTATTTTGGGGCGTGTTAATAAGTTTTAATGTAGAATGAGAGTACAAGAGAGTTAGAAAAAAAATTTATTTTGATATCATTAACATGTTGGGAGGAGACAAAAGTAACATCGAGCAACATAACTCGAAAACTATTAAACGTAAAGGCTTGGATTTTTCAGCACAGCTTTTTTGAACTCTGCTTTATACAACACTGTGTAATTTTTGTTAATTGCTTGGCAAGTTTTCTCAACTTAAGCCATTTTCAGTTGAAAATCGTCATATACAAAAATTTAGTCAAAATGAAAAAAAGTTCCATGACTCAAAACTCGAAAACTCTTAAAGACACTGGTCCAGATTTTTTAATAAAGCTAATTTGAAGTGTGCTTTATATAAGTAAGAAGACATTTTTTTCATTGCACACCAAGTTTTCTGAACTCAAGACATTTTGGAATCATTAACAGACATATTTAAAAGACATAAAAGTACTATTGAGTACTATTGAAAACTCTAGTGTTTTTTTAAAAATTGTATTATACAAAATTGGTGGTGGCCATGGCAGTGTGTGCTTAGTTTGTGGCATGCTAACCAATGAATTTCGTCAGACCCGGGTTCGAGTCACCATTTGACACAGACAATTTTTTCAATAATAATTAATTTTTCTGATAGGCCGTCACCTCTTTTAGAGGGTGAACAATGCCTTGCAAAGCTTCTTGAGAACATGATCTTCTGCATTTCAGAGTCGGCATTTAATATGTTGGTCCAGTTCTCAGTTAATTTTGTACAAACATTGAATAACACAAATAACACAATTGATCAAAAGAAGTTCGGTCGACTCCTTTTAAGGGCTGAAATGGATAGTTCGGTTCGGTCGGGCAGGATTATACAAAATTTGAAAGTCAATTTTTGACGGCACTAAACAAATTTAAATTCAAAGACATGTTTATAATTTCACGACCTACATGTTTCTTACATCAAAATTTTCTTACAAACTTATGCCCTGCCTGGTCTAAGTTAGCTGTTATGGGTTTTGAAAGACTCAATTGAGGTCTTTAAGTTTGGAAAACAATTCCAGGAACACGATTTGCTTCCACGTATTTGTTGACTGAGAATCAAAATGTAGAGAAAATTTGACAAAAAGTGAGGCACTTGTATTCTCCAAAAAAACATACAATAAGAAGACCTCCAAAATATATACATACCTAAAAAATTTAGAAAGGCCTTTTTTTGGCGTGCCAGCGAGAGGTGAAACAGGCTTTGTTCCTTCTTTTGTACTCGTGTTATTCTAAGGAACGAAATATGTTTCGCCTCTTGCTGGTACGCTCCAAAAAAGCTCTTTTACATTTTCTGAGGGCTTCTTGTTGAATTTTTTAGGTATCCTCTATTAAACTCTATTCTCTATACAATAAGAAGACCTTCAAAATAAAGACTAACAAAATTTTAAAAGAGCTTGTTTTAGTGTGCCAGCGAGAGTTGAAACAAGTTCCTCGTTCCGTACTTGTTTCGTACTAAAGAACGAAACATGTTTCATCTCTCACAGGCACAACATAAAAAAGCTCTTTTAGAATGTAGGTCTACTTATTATATGTTTTTAGCATTCTCTATTAAAAAACTCCTGTGAAAAGAACATTCATGTAGATCTGCATAGATGAATTTTATAATTATTTAAAAAAAAATATAAAAGCTCTTTAATAAAAAACATTTGAAGACAAGAAAAAGCTTGTTTGTTTAATAATGCTTTGAATGCTTATTCAAATTGATTAAAACAAATGTTATTTTAGTTTTTTGTCATTGAAAACTGAAAGTTCTAGGAAATCAGAGCTTTTTTTGGTCGACCAAAATATCTTAAAATATTCTAAGAGTTCGAGCTTTAACATTAAAATATTTAAACATTAGAGCTTTTAATTCATAAAAAACCATTTGAAGTCAATCAAAAGCTTATATTTTTGAGCATTCTGTTTGTTTTAGACAAATTTAAGCGGATTTTTCAATGAAACTTAAAAGCTCTGGAAAATTAAAGCTTTTTTGCTAGCCAAAAACTTCTCAAAGCATTCTGTTAGATCTTTTGAAATTAAAGCAAAGGATTAAAATAAGTTTCTTCGGTTCTTTGAAATAAAACATATAAGCTCTGGAAAATTAAAGCTTTTTTGCTCAGCGAAAATAACTCAAAACATTCTCAGAGTTCAATTAGAGCTCTTTATACTCATGAAAACCATTCGAAGTCAATGAAAATATGCAATTTTTCTTTTCTTTCTTCTTGCTTTAGACAAATGTAAGCATTTATTTTAATGAGACTTAAAAGCTGTGGAAAATTAAAGCCTTACATTTATAAAATTGAATTCAAAGTCAGGCAAAAAAGTTAATTTCTGAGAATTCATAATGATTAAAATAAAATTTAATCGGTTCTTTTAAATTAAACATAGAAGCTTTGGAAAATAAAAGATTTTCTGCTCGTCGAAAATATCTCAAAACATTCCGAGAGTTAAATTAAAGCCACAACTAGAGATTTTTCTCATAGAAACCATTTAGAGGTAAGCAAAAGCTTTTATTTTTGAGCACTTATATTAAAGTTTATAGTTTTCTTTAATTAAAACATGAAAGCTCATACAAGTTAAAGCTCTTCTGTTTGCCAAAAATTTCTTAAAACATTATGTAAGATCTATTAGAGCTTGTAGAAGATCTTAAAACTAGTTAAAAAATATTTGGAGTCCAGCAAAGCTTTTATTGACTCCAAATGCTATAATTTATTTTAATTTAGATAAATTTTATTGTTTTTTGAATTGAAGCAAGAAAGCTTTTAAAAATTAATGTTTGTCTGCTCACCACAAATATCTCAAAATATTATGTGTGATCTTAAAAGCTTTAAATAGAGTTCTAAACTAATAAAATACTTTAAAAATTGAAGAAACAGCTTATTTTTTTGAGAATTTATTCTTTTTGTATTGGAATAAAAAGCTGTAACCGATTATATTTCTTTTGCTCTCCATAAATAACTTAAAACATTGTGTAATATTGACTTGGGCTTTGAATAGAACTTAAATTATTTTAAAACATTCGAGTTCAAGCAAAAGCTATTATTTTTGAGCATTAGTTAATTAAAATCAATTTCTTAGTGTTGTAAACATAAAAGCTTTGGAAATGAAAGCTTTCTCTTCCCAAAAATATCTCATATGTCACAAACATTCTGTGAGATTTAATAGAGCTTTAAAATAATTTATAATTTTAAATATTTGGCAACAATTTGGGACAGGCAAAAGCTTTTATTTTTAGGCATTTGCATTTATTAATATTCTGAATTGAAACGAGAAAGCTCTTGAAAATAAGAGCTTTTTTAAAAGTCAAAAATAATATGTGGAATCACTAAAAGCTTCAACTAGAACTTTTAATTATGAAAACACATTTGAAATTGGAAAAGCTTTTATTTTTAAGTATTCATGTTGGATAAGTTAAATTTAATTGTTTTTTGAATAAAAAACATAAAAGCTCTTGGAAAATAAAGCTTTTTTGTTCGCATACATTTTTTTCACACATTCTGTGCGATCTACAAAAACTTTTGATAGAGATTTAAACGAACAAAATAAATTTGAAGTCAAGTAAAAGCTTTTATTTTTGCACATTGATATTGATTTAGAAAAATTTTATAGATTCGTTGAATTGAAACATAAAAGCTTTGAATAAGCTGACCTTTTCTGCTCACCAAAAATATTTCAAAACATTTTGCAAGATCCATTAGAGCTTAAGACTTTAGTAGAGCTTTTATTTTAATATTTTAATTAAGGCATATACTCTAAATTTTTTTTTTATTTAAATATAAAAGCTCTGGTAAAATAAACCTTTTCTTTTAACATTAAAAATATATTTAGACATTTTGTGAGATCTCGTAGTGCTTAAAATAGAGCTTTAAACGATTAAAATACATTGTAGCTAAAAAAGCTTTTATTTTTGAGTATTCATATAGATGCTGTTTTTTTTTTTGTTTTTGTATTTTTTATAAAAAAGAGAACTCAAAACTTTCCGTCAGATCTATTAGAGCTTTAATTGAAAATTTAAATTTATAAAATACATTTTTAAGTCAAGGAAAAGCTTTTATTGTTAAGATAAAATCTTAATGAACTAAACCTTAGTTAGTTTTATCGAATTTTTAATTTTTAACTTAAAGCTCCGGAAAATATAAGCTTTTTTATTGCTTAAATATCTTAAAAAATGCTGTGAGATATATTTAAGCTTTTTGCAAAGCTTAACACTAATAAAATACATTTAGAGTCATACATAACGTTTTATTTTTGAGCTTTTATATTGCTTTAGACAATTTTTATTGTTGTCAATTTAAAAATAAAAGCTTTAAAAATTTAGAGCTTTTATTCTAGTCAAAAATATTTAAAAAAATTCTGTGAGATCGATTAAAGCTTTAACTAAAGCAGTAAAATGATGAAATTAATGCTTGGGTTAACAAAAGCTTTTCTTTTTTAACCTTCACATTAATTAAGATCAATATCACCCTTTTTTAGATTTTAAACATAAAAGCTTTTAAAAACAAGAGGTTTTATGTTGTCCGAAAATATTTTAAAATAGTATGAGAGATCTGTAAGAGCTTAAATTAAAGCTTTAAGGTATTAAAATTATTTTTAAGTCAAGCAAAAGCTTTTATTTTTGAGCTTTTTTTTCGATTTAAACAAATTAAATAATTTTTTTGTTAAAAATAAAAGCCCTACAAAATTAAAAACATACTGTGAGATCTAAGAAAGGTCTTACTAAAGCTTTCAGCTAAAAAAAAATGATAATAAGTCAAGCAAAAGCTTTAATTTCTTAAAGCTTTCATATTTTTATAGATAAATTTTATATTTTTTAAAAAAAAAATAAAAGCTTCCACAAACTAGAGCTTTTATGCACTCAAAAGTTGTTCTTTGAGATCAAAAAGAGCTTCATTTTAAATTGAAACTTTCAAAAGCAGCTAGTTATGTTCAATCTAGTAATGTACATATACAATTGTGCGAAAATGCAAGCTTTTTGATCATACAAACTAATGATAAATCATCTTAAAGCAAGCTAGAAATTGATTTCTTCCTAGAACTGCTTAAGTTTTTTTAAAAAAAAACTCGTAATATGCATCTATTAACATGTTTAAAGCTTCAACAAGTAAAACTCTAGAATTATTTCTATGAAATTTTTTAATGAAACTGATTGCAATGCAACTAATGTTGTGCAACCTTGTGTTTGCACAGGGCTTGCACGAATTGCCATTTGAACTTATAATAGCAATAAATATCTATATATCTAGTTGTAATATTTATTGCAATTAATAAATTGTTGTTTTGTATTTATATTTTTGTTTTTTGCAAATTAAAACCAACAACAGCAACAAAACAAAATACAACAACAAAACTAAAGCTGCTATTCAAACACCTTCTAATTAGGAGTTCATTCATAAAAAAAAGCTTGTAAGCGCCAAACATGCAAGCTGAATAAAAGCAAACACACACACACACCTACACTACGACAGACAACGCCAATAGCTTTTGCACGATCATCAATGGCAATTAACAGAAGAAAAAAAAACAAACTCATATAAAATAATTAAAAATCAAGTGACTAAAATAAATTTTAAAAATTTCAAAATTTTTAAAGCGCTTAAAGCTTTCGAAATTTTCTATTTATGCCTTAATATGCAGCATATTATTATTCAGCAAAAATTCAGTTGTTGTACAATAGTTAACAAAAAATGTTAAAAAAATGATCCCCACGATCTTCATGTTGAATTTTAGTTGCCGCCCGCCTTCAACAGGCCAGCCACCAACGATCGCATCGCCATCACTGACTTCAAACTTCAGCGTCCAATTAACCTAAATCTGTCAAATGCAAAAAAATTTCTATATAAAACGGCAAAATCTGTTGTATAATGATGAAGTTGAAGAAGAAGCGGCAGTCGTCAATAGCAGCCAACAAAAAGAAACAGCAAAAGAAACCGTAGAAGCTGTCGTACAAAGCAAAAATTAAAAAAAAAAAAATAAAAAATGAAATTTGTTACAAGTATTGAAACGCTTTCAAAATCCATTGATCATTGATCAATGATCATTGATCATTATTAAGTTTCGTTTTCTTGCTGCTTTTAATATTTTTGTTTTTTTTCATTTTCTTTGCTTGTTTGTTGAGTCAAAACTGCAGCTTGAGTCATAAAGTTGGCCATATTTGCAAAGCTTGTGCTTTTTTTTAAATAATTTTTCATTCAATGATTCCGCAATTCATTCATTTGGAGTCCATTGTTGCGCATGTTCAGTGATCTTGTCTTGAATGCTGAATTGAATGTGGCTCGTAAATAGTTTTCATACTCTAGCTGGCAGGCATAAAGTTACACTTAAAAAAATTTCATATGAAAAGTTGTTTAAAATTTGGCTTAGGAGACAAAATGTTAGATAAGCCAGGCCAATAGTTAAAAAAAAACGCATACAAATGCCAGAGCTTTTACGCAGCTACTCAAATTTGTCATTTGGCTGTTTATTTTTCATAAGAGCTTTTAAGCTTTTTCCTAAAATTTGATAAAATCAATAACTTTATTTAGCATAATATTGCCAGAGCTTTATTCGGTTACAAAAGTTTGCCATTTGACTGTTTTTGAAGTAAGAGCTTTTAAGCTCTATCCAAAAATTTGCTAAAATCAATAATTTTACTAAGCAAAATATTGCCAGAGCTGTATGTGGATTCCCAAATTAGCCATTTGACTTCTTTTTCACTTAGAGCTTTTAAGCTCCTTCTACAATTTGCTAAAAACAACAGTTTCATTTATCTCAATGTTTGTCAAACTTTTCTGGGCACTCAAATTTGCCATTTGACTATTTGTTTTCAATCGGAGCTTTTAAGCTCTGCTTAAAAATATGCTTAAATCAACGATTTTATTTAACTCGATGCTTCCAGAGATTCAGCTGGCTACTCAAATTTGACATTTGACAATTTTGTCACTTAGAGCTTTTAAGCTCTATTTAGAAATTTTTTTAAAACATCAACTTTAATTAGTTCAATGCATCCAGAACTTTTCTGAGCACTCAAATTTGACATTTGACAATTTTTTCACTTAGAGCTTTGAAGCTCTATTTAAAAATTTGCAGAATTTTATTTATTTTAAGTTTTCCGGAGCTGTAGCCGGCAACTTAAATTTACCATTTGAAAATTTTTTCACTTCGAGCTTTTGAGCTTTATCTAAAAATTTTCTAAAATCTGCGATTTTGTTAAGCTTATTGTTTCCAGAGCTTTATCTGAGTACTCAAATTAGCCGTTTGACTGTTTTTCACATTTTACATATAGTGTAAACACCTAAAGCTTTTAAGCTATATCTAAGAAATTGTTAAAATCAACAATTTTATTTAGTTTTATGCTTCCAGAGTTTAATCTAGGCACACAAATTTAACATTTTACAGTATTTTCATTTAGAGCTTTTAAGCTCTGTCTAAAAATTTGCTTAAGTCGATAATTTCTGTAGCTTTTATATTTCCTGAGCTTTAGCTAGGCACTCAAATTTGTTATTTCACTATTTTTTCACTTAGAGCTTTAAGCTCTATCTAAAAATTTGCTTAAATAAACGAAATATTTAGCTTAATGTTTGCAGAGCTTTAGCTGGGCACTCAAATTTTTATTTTGACTGTTTTTTCATGAAGAGCTTTTAAGCTCTTTCAAAAAAATTGGTAAAAAACAACAATTTTATTTAGCTCTTTGTTGCTAGAGCTGTACTTAGGTACTTCAAATTGACATTTGACTGTTTTTTATTAAGAGCTTAAAAGCTCTACCTACAAATTTGTTTAATTTAACAATTTTATTAGACTTTTTTCTATTTTCATCTTCTATTGCTTTTTCTGTTGCACAAAAGATTTATTTCCATATTTTTCACTTCCTTTACTTTTTAGTTTTTTTGTTGTTTTTCTATTTTTATTTTTTTTTTTTATTTTATTTGATTTTGTCATAAATTTTCATTTATAACCAGTCATAACTCAAAGACTGCTGCTGTTGCTGCTGCTGCCACCACCTACGCCGCAAAGTAGGCTAGCATATTTGTTTTTCTTCTAGTCTTTTCTGCTTTGCTGCAAACATCTTTTATAATGCTTTTACTTTTTGCAAGCTTTAAGCAGTTAAAGCCTTTTCGGTAAGCGTTCATTCGCTTGTCAAGAGTTGAGTTGGTCTTGAGTTAAGCTCTGAAAGCCTTCAACAAGCTTACTCTGTAGCTATGCAGCCTGTGCAGCGTGTGTTATTCCCAGCTTATGTGGTGTTTGCGGGGGTTGGGTGCAAAAAAAAAGCAATTGTATGGCAAAATGAATAAATCATGTATTGATAGTTTTAACGCCCGTTTTACTCCTTCACCTTCGCCCATAGCCAGTCACTCGCTACGGCCAACTGCATCTTTAGGCAAAGCACAATAGTATAAAATATAAAAATAAAAATAAAAATTTCAAAAATAGCAAAAATACATAAAAAATGAGTGCTGAAGATGTTGAAATATTTCAAGTTGCACATTTATTTCTGTTGTCGTTGTGTTTGTTGTGCTTTTTATTTTGCCTTTTATTTGAGTTAAATTAATTTTTTATCTAGGTTAGCCACTGACGCAAAATATTGCAAAATTTCTCAAGCATTGCAATTTTTTTTTTCGAATTCGCATTTATTTTCAATTGATTTCCGGTTAGTTGCAAAGAAAATTAAGTCTAGACAGAAGATGGGAAGAGCTTTTGACAGATACGCTAGATATAGCAGAATGATGATGGGCTGCAATGTTTTGTTAAAACTTTTTATTAAAACAGCTTTGAGTGGCAGTGACAGTGGCATTTATGTGGTTTTTTCGTTATGAACTATGTAAAAGCTTTTTAAACATTAGTTAATTTTAAGCTTTTTGCCAAATTTTCAAAAGGTTAAGTGAGTTTTAACACAAGAAAACTGAATAAAACCAACTAAAGATGTTGGCATAATTAAATTCATTTTATTAAAAAAACTTGAGCTTTTTGCGCTTATTGTGAGCTTTTCTTAATTAAACATGCTTATAAGAGGTCAAAAGTGTGGCCTATAAAGGTTTTTTGACAAAAGATACACAATTTAGTGAGTTTTTTGTAAGTATTTTATTAAAAAAGTTAAAGAATAAAATGAGAGTTTGCAAAAGCTCTTTTCTTTATCAACTTTTTTGAAGATTTTTAAAAATTTCTTATATTTTAAGCTTTTTTTCATAATTTCAAACAATTAAAGATTTTGAGCTTTTTCCATTAAAGGAAAATTTATTTGATTTTTCTTGATAAACATGTAAATATGTGACAAAGCTTTTTTGACATATTCAAGAAAGTTTTCTGAGCTTTTTTGAAATTTTTAGTAAAAAAGATTAAATAGAGCTTTTTAGAGCTTTTTGTAGGCTTTTATAAGGAAACTTATTTGATTTTTCTTGACAAAAAATAAACCTTTTTTGAAAGTCCATAAAATTTTCTGAGCTTTTCTGAATTTTTGTCGAAATGTTATCTTTTTTTTATATTTTTCATCAACTCTTTATCAAAACTAACTAAAACTAAAACTTATCAAAACTAATTATTCTTCATCAACTATTCAAGAGAGCTAATTTTATTTTCATTTGTGATACCTTATTTCAAGCAAGTTAAGCTTTTTAGAGCTTTTTGTAATCTTTTGTCAGAAAAACTATTATATTATTTTTTACAAACATGTAAATATGTGACAAAAGTACAGCTTTCCAAAGTTTTTTTTATGTAAGCAAGAAGTTTTTCGCAAGTTTTACGAAAGTTTTTTAGTCATAATGTTTTTTTTAATTTTATATCAACCTTTCTCCACTTTAGAGAGTCTCCAAAATTATTTAATTGTAAGTCTTTTTACTTAATTTCAAAGTAAAAAAACTTTTTAGCTTTTTTGCGCTTTTATTAGCGCGATTATTTAATTTTTCTTGATAAACGTCTTAGCATGTGACAAAAATAGAGCTTTTAAAAGCTTTTTACGATAAAAAGAAGTTTTCAAAGCTTTTTCATTAAAGTTTTTTAGTCGACGTGCTTTTCAAGAGGTATTGAGCTTTTCGAGCTTTAATTGTTAAATTTATTAAATTTTTCTCGATAGACATGTGTAGAAAGTGTGTAGAAAAAAAGCCTTTAAAAGCTTTTCTTTGCGTAAACAAGAGTGTAATTGAGTGTAAGAGGCTTTTTTTTAAGTTTTTAAAATATCTTTATTTTTTTTATTTTTCATTAACAATTTTAAATAGTTTTGAAAGTATTTATTTTAATAATTTGGCTTAATTTCAAGCAAATGGAGCTTTTGGGCTTTTTAGAAATTTTTGTGAACTCTCATGAGAAAAATAATTTAAGTTTTCTTGACAAACATGTCAAAATTTGCAAAAAATTAAAGCTTTTTACATGTTCATGCAATTTTCTAAGCTTTTCTGAAGTTTTCTAAGCTTTTAAGAAAGTTTTAAGAAGAAGAAATATTTTTTATTAGACTTTTAGAAATTATTTCTTCAAAGTTTTTTTCAAACAAACAATGCTTTTGAGCTTTTTGTGAGCTTATATTAGAAAAAATATTTGATTTTTCTGAAAAAAATCTTAATATGCGAAAAATAAAGCTTTTAAAAGCTTTTTGAAGCAAAAAAGCTTTGTTTTCGGAGCTTTTTCAGTCAAGTTTTGTGAAAATAATTGTTTCAATCATCTTACTTAATTTCAACCAAATAAAGCTTTTGCGCTTTTTAGAAATTTTTGTGAGCTCTTATTAAAAAAATAATTTGATTTTTTTAACAAATATGTTAAAAATAAAGCTTTTGTGACATGAGCATGAATTTTTTTAAGCTTTTATAAAGTTTTCTTAGCTTTTTAAGAAAGTTTTAAGAAAAACTATTTTTTATTAGAATTTTACAAATTATTTATTTAAAGTTTTTTTCATGCTTTCAAACAAATTATGCTTTTGAGCTTTGTTCGAGCTTAAATCAGGAAAACTATTTGATTTTTGTGAAAAACTTTTAATATACGCCAAAAAATAATGCTTTTAAAGTTTTTAAAGCAAAAAAGCTAGGTTTTCGAAGCTTTTTCAGACAAGTTTTTTAGCAAAAATTTTTTTCGAAAGCTTTTGAGCTTATTTGTGATTATAAAGAAAATTATTTTATGTATTTTTGTCAGACACGTAAATATGTGACAAAAAAAAGAGTTTTTTTGAAAAAATAAAGCCTTTTTCGACATAATTTTTGTGAGCTTTTATTAAGAACATTATTTTATTTTTCTTAAAAAACATGCAAATATGTAACCAAAAAATGTACCTCTTAAAAGCTTTTTTTGACGTTCAAACAATTTTTTCTGAGCTTTTCTGTAGATTTTAAAGCAATAATTTTTTTAATCAATTGTAATATGCGGTAGTTCTGTAATATTTCCTTTTTAAACTACATAAAAGCTCTTTCAAAAATATTTTATTTTGACTCCTTGTACTAAATTTCAAACATAAACCTTTCATAAAAGACTGTTTCGATTAAAAAGAGAGTTAATTTTATATAACTATCGTTACTAGTTGTTTCTTGCATTCAATAAAGTGAGCTTTTGAGCTTTTTATGAGCTTTTCTAAAGAAAGTCATTTGATTTTGTTTCAAAAAAGTTGATATGGAACAACAAATAAAGCTTTTTACTGCATATTGTGCATTTTTGGTTGTAAGAACTTAAGCACTTAAAGCTTTTTGAGTTTTTCATATGTTTTTATAAAAAAAGTTTTTTAAATTTGCTTGCCAAACAAGATGATAAAGTTAAAAAATAAAGCTTTCTAAAACTTTCTTTAGGAAAATGAAAAGACTTTTGGAGCTTTTGTGAAGATTTTTAGTAGAACTTTATTTTAAATTGTTTATGTTTTTTGAACATAATGAATATTGAATGACAGTTCTGAGTTTGTTCTTATTTCAACTACATCTCATTTTTGAAAAAAATTTATTTTTATTGTCATTTTAATTGATTCCAAGGAAATTTAGACAGCTTTATGCATAAAAGCTCTTTCAGAACTACTTTGAAAACAATTATTAAATTTAAGATGCTTATCATTTCTAAATTACTTTGATGAAAAATTATGGTTTTAAGCTTTTTTGAGCTTTTTATAGCTTTTTATGAGCTTTATTAGCATTTTGTGCTTTATTAGACCAGTTCTCGGCCAATTGTGTGCAAACACTTAATAACACACACAACACAATTGATCATAACAAGCTCGGTCAAAGTCCTTTCAAGGGCTGAAATGACCAATTCGTTTTTTAAGCATTTCGTGAGCTTTTAAAAGCTTTTTTTTTAATTTTTATAGCTTTTTTAACTTTTATCAATGCAAGTATTTCATTTTTAGTGTCAAACGTGGTTATGGTGGACACAAATAGAGCTTTACAGAGCTTTTTTAATAAAATTTTTAAGACTTTCGTAACTTTTCTTATGATTATTCGAACAAAAATTATTCAATTTGATACAAAAATACAGTTTGTTGGTTTAAGCTTTGTCAACTTTTCGATTTTTTTTTTTAAATTACATTTTTTTTAAATTTTCGATTGTTTTTATTTAAATTTTTTTAAGCTTCTCGGATTTTTTTTTTTTATTTAACTCTTTTTACTTAATTTCTAACAATTTAACTAGCCTTAACACATAAAAACTGAATAAAGCTTACTAAAAATGCTTAATTTTAGGACTCTTATTCGTTCTTAATAAATTTTATTTCGAGAAATTAAACTTTTGAGATTGTTTGCGTTTTTTTGTTGGCATCGAACGGTATTCTTGTAGCTTTGAGCTTTTTTAAAGTTTTTTTTTTCTACAAAGTTTTGCGATTTTAAAGCTTTTTTATAAAAGTGAATGTATTTTTTGAACTTTTTAGCCAACATTGCCAAGTGAGAGCGAAGATATACTAGCTTTTTTGAGCAGAACCTTAAAAAATAATAATTTTTTTAACCAACCTGTTTGGGTTATTTTCAAACCTTGAATTTTTTCTTTGTGAATTAATTGAATTTTCTCAAGAAATTTTATTTCATTTTATTTTAAGAAAATAAAATAAATCATGAAATAAATTCACAAATTTCTTTATTTTATATAAAAGAGGTGAGTTTTCAAAGTAGTGATTTTTGGAAATTTTTCAACAAAAATGATTTAATTTTAAAGCTTTTTCATGTCTTTTAATTAAAATGATGCTCAACACATACTAACTTTTTTGACTTTCCGTAACGGAGAGGAATTATTTTATACAACAAAATTAACCAAAGAAGCCTCAGTACAAGCAAGTTAAGCTTTTACTACTCAAAAGCTTTTTGTCAAGCACTGATTTCGAATGATTTGAGAATCATTTAAGTAAAAATGTGAAAAGTTTGAACAGTAAAAATGTATTTATTTTAAGTATTTAATAGTATTATGAAATTTTTCAAGGTTTTTTAAAAAGTACAATTTTTATTTTAGAAGCTTCTTTATTTTATTAAAAAATGTTAAGCTTTTTTATATTAAAAAGCTGTTCAAGCGAAATTTTTGAAACATTTGATCCTTAAAGATTTTAATTTTTTTGAGAGAAGTTTAGATCGTGCAGAGTCGTTCCTAGGGAGCAGTACAGAGTAGTTCATAGGGTGTGTTCTCTGGAACACAAAAATAAAAATAAAAATTTAATAATTTCGAAAAGCTTGAAGTGTTTCATCATAATTTTTAATTTGATTGTTGCTAAAGCTTCAACTTCCGTCTGATTAGCTTACTGTTAAAGAAGTTATATTGATAAAAGTAAAACATCAGTTGACAAAAAATTTCCTAGGATTTGATAAGAATTATTAAAATTATAATTGGCAGTTTGCAGAAAACTAAAATGAAGGAATTCTCATTAATAGTAAAAATAGATAAACCTTGCATATTATCTTATCTAAACAAAGACAATAAGATTTATCTTGATTCAGGTTAACTGCCAGACTTGTTGTCGGTAAACTTTTCATAGTTATTTTATAATAAACAGTTGCCGGAAACGATAAATTTTTATAGGTTTTTTTTTTTAAATTTAGACTCAAATAATTTTGGTTACTCCAAACCTTAAAAAATCGAATCGAGTAACTTTGAGTAAAAAACTTTGCGAATACATGTGCAGCGAACGATCATGCACTGATTAAAACAGCAACAGCTCATAAATAAAAATCGACTTGCTCTTAAAATTCAAATTTTTTTTTTGCAGTACTCTTCACTGAGCTTGCGTGCTGATATCTTTTTATAAAAATTGTTTGTTTTTTTTTTATCTGCCATAACTTGCAGTGCACTTTGGCAGTTAGTAGCACCAAAAGACGGTATCGCTAGCCGCGCAACGCGGAAGACGCAGAAGACAATTCAAAGCGCACAAAGCAAAAAAAAGAAAACTACACAAAACAGAATAAAAAAATCCCCCAAGAAATTGTAGTAGGAAAAACATGAAAAAATAAAACATGGAAAAAATAGTACGTAGCAGCACAATAATAAATAAAATTAACTCAAGGGGAAGCCCTACTAATGGACGCCTAGCTGTTTGTGGTAGAGCGTTGACGTTTTTAATATACTGGCTGGTGAGGGCACTAAGGGGGCGGTCAGCTAATTTTCGTTACCAAACAATAATTTGTTGTTGCAGATTTTCCTATAATTTTCACATTATTTTTCTCAATGAATGAGTGAGTGAATTACTGAATAATTGAATGAATGACTGACTGAATGACTGCATAAAAATACATGCGATGATATAAGAAAAATTTTATGCGTTCGCACTTTGAGCCATTTCCGTTGGTTGGTAGTTTTTCTATTTGCTGCTTTTTTTACTCCTGCTACTAATTTTTTGTGTCTGCAACTTATTTTTTTTTTCTTTCAACTCAAGACATGGTTGTAATAATATGATGTTTGTTGTAATTGTTGTTGTTGTTGCTGTTTTGTTTGGTGTTGGCTGCTTTAATTGATTTAGCTAAAAGCAGGCAAAACGAAATAGTAAAAATAATATGTAGCAGAGTGTAGAGAAAAATTAACTTATAAGAAAATGAAATCAATTCAAATTAAGTAAAAATTATGCATGATAAAGTAGTGAATGTAGCAGAAAAAAGAAGGCGGCATAGTAGTGGCAGCTGAGGAATGTGTGAGTTTATAAATAACCACAGCTAAACCTAAGCCTCAAGCGAATAAATATTTCTTTTCGGATGCGTCAGGAAACATTTTTGGGCAGCAAGCTTCGTGTGCGAACTTCTCAAATGAAACATAGCTAAAGCATTTATCAAACTTTGGAGTACTTTTTAAAACAAAATTATGTTTTTATTTAACAAAAAAAAACAAAAAAAAAAATAAAATAAAATATTTAACACCACAACACAAAAATAAAAGAATTGATGTACAAAATTTAGCAAACAATTTTAATTAAAAATTTAACATTAGAAACTTAATATTTAAACTTAAAAATTAAAAATCAAAAAGCTTGCTTTTTGTAAGTTTTTATAGCTTTAAGTGAACTTTAATTAATAAACTTATTTTATTTTTATTGTCAAACTGGTTAATAAAGGACACAAATAAAGCTTAATAAGGCTTTTTTTTATCAAAATTTGAAGACTTTGAAAACTTTTCTAAGGATAATTCGTACAAAAATTACACTGTGCGACAATTTAAGGCCCAATTGGAATAACCTCAAATATCGCAATGGTTTATAGTAGTACATGGTCTATATATTATGCCCTCACACTCAGTTTTATCGGATTAGGTCAAATAAGAGAGAAATTCAAGGTCAAATTTCACCTTTAAGTCACAAATTTTTTCTGATAACTCTTAAACAAAATTCAAATCCTGTGTAGTAACTGTCTCTAAGTATTTGCAATGGATGGTTCTTAACATTTTGAGACCATTTTTTGCTCAAAAGGTTACGTAAGGGGGTTAATTGTTTCTTCGAAAAAAGGACTTTTTTAAAATAAAAAGAAATTTTCAATAGTTCAGTTAATTTTAATTTGTCTTTAATAATAATCAGATTTTGCTGAATTTTTGCATACACTTTAAGTAAAGTAAAATAACCCACATCTGAAAAGATCACAACAATTACATGTGCGCATCCAAAGATATTCGGATTCAAAGATTACCAATGATGGTAACTTCGTTAATGTAATCCCTAGAGTAAAATCATTCAGATGAAAATTAAAGACCCAACAATTTTCTTCAAAACTGTTCTTAACATCTTAACCGAAAGAATTACCGTTTTAAAGATATGAGCGTAAATATGTAATAACAACATATATGAAAAATTAAAACGGTTAAAATAAAAATTATTTTTATTTCTATTTCTTCCCAAGATCAAAATTTTTCATACATGTTGTTATTACATATTTACGCGTATATCTTTAAAACGGTAACTCTTTCGGTAAAAACATTTAGCACAGTTTTGAAGAAAATTGTTGGGTCTTTAATTTTCATCTGAATGATTTTACTCTAGGGATTACGTTAAAGAAGTTACCATCTTTGGTAATCTTTGAATCCAAATATCTTTGGATGCCCACATGTAACTGTTGTAATCTTTTCAGAGGTGGGTTACTTTATTTTACTTAAAGTGTATGCAAAAATTCAGCAAAATCTGATTGTTTTTGAAGATAAATACAAAGTAACTGAAATATTGAACATTTTTTTATTTTAAAAAAGGCCTGTTTTCAAAGAAAAAATTAACCCCGTTACGTAACCTTTTGAGCAAAAAATGGTCTCAAAATGTTAAGAACCATCCATTGAAAATATTTAGATGCAGTTACTACACATAATTTGACTTTAGTTTAAGAGTTCTAAGAAAAAATTTGTGACTTAAAGGTGAAATTTGATCTTGAATTTCTCTCTTATTTGACCTAATCTGACAAAACTAAGTATGAGGGAATAATATATAGACCATGCACTACTAGAAACCATTGAGATATTTGAAGTTATTTTTTCGTGTCGCACTGTGTTATTAAATTAAATAACTTACAAATAACTTATAAATTTAATAATTATTAAATTTAATAACATTTTATAATTTTTTTTGGTTTGAACTTTGTAAACTTTATTTAAATTTTAGATTTTTTTATTTTCACTTTTTTTCGTTTTATTTTCACTTTAAATTTTTTAAGCTTTTCGATTTTTTTTAATTTCTTGCACTTTCTGAATTAAGTTATTAATTCTTTGCTTTTAATTACTTAATTAAAAAAAATTTAACGAGCCTAAACACACAAAAAAGCTGAATAAAGCTCTCTAAAGAGGGTTAATTTCAGGACTCTTATTCGTTCTAAGTACTTTTTTACCAAAACTTTAGCTTTTCATATTGTTTAAGTTTTTTTTTTTTGCTCAGGAAAGTTATTCGTTGTAGCTTTAAATTTTTTTTAGGTTTATTTCTATAAAGTTTTGGGATTTTTTTTTTAACTTTATAAAAACAAGCAAAAAAAAAAACAAACAGCTGTTTTGAGAAGAACAGATATTTTTTTAAGAATTTTTAAATTTAAAAAATATTTAAATTTATAATTTAAAATTGAAAAATTTAAAATTTAATATTTAAAATTTAAAATTTAAATTTTAAATTTTAAATACAATATTGGGTTGCAGAGTTCAAAAGTGAACGAATCAGCACAAAAGATAAACACGCCGGGAAGCACTAAATTAAACTTTTGAATTTTAAATTTAAAATTAAATTAAAATTTAAAATTTAAAATTTAAAATTTTAAAATGAAAATTTAAGCTTTTCGTTTTAACACATTTAAAATTTAAATTTTAAATTTTAAATTTTAAATTTTAAATTTTAAATTATAAATTTTAAATTTTAAATTTTAAATTTTAAATTTTAAATTTTAAATTTTAAATTTTAAATTTTAAATTTTAAATTTTAAATTTTAAATTTTAAATTTTAAATTTTAAATTTTAAATTTTAAATTTTAAATTTTAGATTTTAAATTTTTAATTTTTAATTTTTAATTTGTAATTTTTAATTTTTAATTTTAAAGTTTTAATTTTTAATTTTTAATTCTTAATTTTGAATTTTAAATGTTAAATTTTATATTAAAATTTGAATTTAAAATTCAAAAGTTTAATGTAGTGCTTCCCCGGCATGTTTATCTTTTGTGCTGATGTGTTCACTTTTGAATTCTGCAATCCAATATTTTACTGAACCCAAAGCTTGAGGTTGACAGAAGCCGAAAAGCTGGAGCTTAAGGTTGGCCGAAGACGTGTTCTCAGGACTCACATCCATCGAACTGCCGGTAGTGCAGGATCATAAGGCCGACACGTCTATTAGGAGTTGCTTTCTCAAATCCAATGGTTTTTGGAATATAATTAAATTTATCGACCAGTTTCCAGGCACTCAGCACCCAAGATTTCTACTGAGCAACCCTTATTTTCAATAATTTCAAGCGGAGTACAATTGCCATTATCGCCATATAAAATTAATTATTTTCCTGGACATGACCTATGAGTGCCCTATGGAAAACAATTTTTAAAAACTTATACCGTGCTATGATAAGGCGCCATTGATCATTTCGGGTAAAATCATTTACGAATCTGACAAACCAATTTGTGGACATTTAATTTGAGGTTAAATTCCATCAACCTCCGTTGGTAAGGAGCGAGACCGACCTAAAATCAGCCTGGTTGTACAGAGACGCAACGCCACGCCAACTCGTTGTCTAGCTTGCGACGCACAGTGTGAAATATACGGATTCTAGCGGAACTTAATTATAAAAATTATGTTGGTCTTCCCTGGAAAAAATTGTTTTTTTCAGCTCTTAATGATCCAAACCGTTTGTTTTTGCATAATATTGCTATGTATTTGCAATATATATTTTGCCACAAGTGATCAAAGTCAAGGTTTACTATCAAAAAAATCAGATACGGCTTTTTTTTTATTTCTTGTAACAATTATGGAATAATCTTGTTTCTAATCCATTGCAATTGTGAAAAAAGGTTATAAGTATTTAGAATCTAAAATATTTACACTTTACGCGTTAATAAGTAGATTATATTTTTTTTTCATTTTTTTATACTTTTTCGCTTGTTTCCTTCTCAGGTTAAAAAAAAAAAAAATATAAGCATGTTTGCACTTTGGACAGAGTTTTAAAATTGTAGACACGTGTAGACAAGCTCTTTTTTTCATTTCCTGTTTTTTTGAGTATTTTAAAACCAGAACCAAAGGTAATCTCGTGCTTCTTTTTTCCCCTCCGGATATATTTTTTTTAATTTCTGTATTTGAGAAAAATCTTATCAGATAACAATTAAAGTTTATTTAATATACATTAATAATTTTAATATTAAACAATGCAAGTAAAAAAAACATGAAAAATACAATGTGTGCTGTAAGCAAAGAATACTTAAATCATTAAAAAATATTTAAAACGCTAAAATTTTTGGGAAGAAAGGAAATTTTTGGTATATTCTTTATTCTTTTATATAATCATTTTATAAGGAAATAAAAAACTGAAAATTTGCATTTCTATAACAAAAAAATTATATTTCCTGTCAAATTAGGTAACAGTGGGTGCAGATCAGTAAGATTTGGAATTAAGTTCCACTAGAATGCGAAAATTTCACACTGTGCGACGTTAAGCTTACCACAGCCCACACGAAGCTCCCCAAAAGTCCAGCCCACGATAGTCCCCCGGCAAAAAAGTTTTCACCTTGCAATGAGCACTCAATAAAACCGGAAATGAGTTTAATGGTCTTGACACACTTGTCTTGACAAGAAAGCTTATCATGGTTTCCCAGTATAAATACTGTTGGATACTTTTTGGGTATTTTTATGACTACTCAAGATGTCTAATTAAATCAGACCATCTTGGAGCCATTTAAGCTTTCTAGTATATTCAAATATTGTTGAACACTTATTTTTTTTTTCCAAAACTGACCGCCTTATCTAAATCAAACTAGAAAACTTGGTTCAACCGACATACAACATTAGCCAAATGCATAGCATGCCCAGATAAAGGATCCGGCATGCCAATTTTTCCGGCATAAATGAGCCTATCGATGGAAGTTTGTTCGTTCTAATCACTTATACTCTAATATTCATAGATATATCAGGTATTTATTCATACCAGCAATTATCTTGGTTAAACCAGGTTTCTTGACTATCCCCGTGCTAACTGTATGTTTTATATCGTTTGCTACAAATACGCAGGTACAGACTAACCAATTCTTATGTCCCACTTCCATGATTTTGCAACTCAAAGCCAAGGGCTCATGACAACCTATGTTTTTAAGTGACATTCATAATTGAAACGTAGTCCAAATAAGCATGCCACAACGCTCCTCCTTTTTACTGGCTTGGGACAGGCTAGTGGCTTACCATAATCACCACTAGGCGGAGTTGCTGACACTGTACAATATTTATACATTATTCAGTATAAACTACATGCGAATCATACTCGCCAGCAAGTGATCCAATGTAAATTCAATGAAAAAAGCCTGTTTGCTTACATTTATGTTAAACGAGTTTTGTGTGTACGTGTGCTGTACTGCGATAATAAAATTAAGCAGCCTTTGCTGTGGGCAGTACTAGATGGAGGTCTGCATTGGATCACTGCTTGCACACTTTTTTTAATTTGTTTTTAGCATATTTATTTTTTTATTATATAATTGCACCGACTTCAGACGTTTTTTTATTATTTATTTGTAACGACTTCGGGCGTTACAAGCGTTCATCTTTTCTGCACCTTAATCTGGTGACATCATTCACTTCCATGAAATTTATTTTGAATTAACCGGAAAACACCATTTCTTTCTAATCATGAGCTGCCCAATTTTCACGTTGTTTGCAACATTCCAGCCCTTTTTCATAGCATTTCCAAGGTCAAAAAGCGTGTTTTGTGCAGGTTTAGGCCCATTTCATATTTTCATTCAGTTTTCACATTGTTCTTAGAGTTCATTAGCTTTTTCCTGATTCGCTAACATACTTATCCAATTTCGAGGCACATGCAAACCAATTTTTGATCCACAACCGTTTTAATTTATCGCAATTTTGACTATTTAATACTGGAGGTCTTCCGGAGTACTTTCGTAAGTCCGAAATCAAGTACGGTGCTAGTTACGTCGCTAAGTGTTACCTTTGAAACGGTTTAATAGAAACTGTACATTTACTTCAGCGTGTCTGGAAATGAAATGAGATTATATATAAGAACTTTCTCGATAACTATAAATTATTTCAGAACTTCACAGCTCAGAAATAACTCGACTGTTCAGCAAGCTTTGTATGGCATTATTTGGAGAGGTGAGCATAACTTAACAGTGACTTAACAGCGTGTTAACAGAGTTATGCATAAATTAAGCAGTGCTCTATATAAGACATAATTTAACTGTATAATATTCTAAAGAATTACCTTAGATAAATTTAATTTAAGACTCAACACATTAGCACGATAACTATGCATAATGAATAAATAAACAATGTTGTTAACAGCTGTAAAATATTATAAATTTCACTTAAAACAGTAAAAGAGAATATTTTCCCAACATTATTCGCCTGAAACGTTTCCAAAGCTAAGAATGAGAATTCTTATTTCAACTAATTTGAAAATTTAAATAGGTACGCCGCTGTTAGTAGCATTATTTTTTGATAGGGCGCCTAACTTAACAGTGACTTAACAGTGTCTTTACAGAGTTTAGCTTAAATTAAGCACATAAGTTGCCATTTAAAGAAAATATTTTATTATATTATTCCGCAATTCTTATATTCTTTCCTTATATTTGATTTTTTGGCGTCTTATCGCTGTTTCTGTAATTTTACTTTAAACGAAATCTTCTGATTTCAGGCTTTCAATTAATCAATGTGCGATAAGTAAATAAATCGTAAATATTAAGAAATCTATTTTTATGAACTCTGCTGCTGCTACTGTTGCTTACGTAAAGTTCTCGAGAAATGGAAGCAATTCATTGGAAGAAACAACAGTACAGAGGCAAAAGCAACAGTATTAGACAGGCTAAAAAAAGCTCATGTGACTGTAGCGCATTATCGCTTATCTGTTACCGCTTTGCTCACACTTTTATTTGACTTACTAGCGTGAGTTGATTTTAATATTTATTTAAAATCTTCTGCAGTATTTTATATATTGTTGAAATGTTGTTTTTTTTTTTACAAAATTGTGTTGTTTTGTTTTTCTTTTAATTATAAAAAGACATTTAACTGATAAAAGCTGTTAATGTAGCAAAGGCGGCGCACATGTTTACATGTGTCAATTAATTAATAGCGGGAAAGTTTTGCTTGCTGGGAATTTTTTTAAAGCAAGTTGTTTACTAGAGTTAAATGTTGTCTCTTTTTTAATGCCTGAGACAGGGAAGTACAGAAATTTTATTGATTGAAGTGTGTTGAAAATTTCCCAGATTTTGAAAATATATGAAGCAAAAATATTGAGTCATTGAATTTTTGACTCAATTGAGTCATTGAGTCAAACTTTTCGATATAAATGAAACTAAATAAATTTCATTGTATCCGAAGAATTTAAAAACTCACAATATAATCAATACCAGGAAAGTTGAAATGTGCTAAAAGAAAAAAATGTGCTGCTTATGCCGGAAAAACCAAGTAAATCAGCATGTTTTATTATCAATTTTGCTGCAGTTATCATTTTTGCTTAAGAAATTAATGGCTGTTTTAAATGAAAGCTTTTAACAACAACTTTAAAATAATTTATGTTTATTTATTAATTAAATTTATATCTGTCTGCCAACAATCAATGTCTTAATATAACTTCAAAAAAAGTTTTGACTACTTTAAGTTATCTTTGAGTTCATTTCTTTTTTTACAGCAAGTTTTGCATGCTTATCTTAAAGATAAGAAAATTGCTCAAAATATCTTATTGCTCATAAATAGTCAGTGGTCAGATTTAAGAAAAGCTTTTCAAGTTGATAACATTTAAAGCAAACCAGCTGTGTAGCTTTTTGTTGGTAAATATTTTTATATAGTTTTTATAAAATGAGCTAAAGATAATCTTTATTTATTACGAATGTGTTTATCAAAGAGAGAGAGTAGATAATAAAAGAAATATTAATTAAAAATACAAGAAAACAAACAAAACTTAGAAAAGAGTGTAGACAAAGGCAAAATAGTTAAGGTACATGAAAATTAATAGACTTGAAATGAGGAAATGGCAGAATTAGGGTGTATTAAATTGTGGCGCGTCAAGCTAGTATTTTTATGAAGTGCGCGCCTAGCGTTAACAATTAAAAGAAACACACATTTTTTAAAGTACTGGCAGAAAAGTCAAGTAAAAGCAATGTTGAGCTTTTGTCTATTAATTTTTTTTTTAGTTTCTGAAAATTAAAAAAAAATATGGTAACATAAAAATACTTAAAATAAGTAGAAAAAATGAAGAGGAAAAGTCTAAGCTTGACCGATTTTGACGAAGAATACTTTAACGCGAAAAAAGAGCTTTCAAGATTTTATGTTGCATAAAAAGAAATGCTTTAATTTGCATGAGAAGTCATAAATATACAGATTTTAAAAACTTTTTTATGCTTTCAAAATCAAAATCAAAAAAGCTCTTTTAAAATCAATAATATTGTTTTAATAAAAGCATTATAGTTCGATCAAAAGGCTTATACAATATTGTCATGCATGCTGTAACAAAGAGCTTTTTTAAATACTTTCGATTTAAAAGTTTAAAAAGTTAAATTGTTATATATTTCGCAACAGGTAAGAATTAACTAGTTACAGCTTTTCAAAATGTGCCTCATAATGAAGTCTGTTAAGAAAGCACATTTAAATTTTTCAAAATGTGCTTCATAAAAGCTCTAATTAATCTTATTTTCAAATAACAATTTCTAAGTTACTTTCAATATTTCTTGAATTAAGTAAACTTTTTGAAGTTCAAGAATTTTACAGATTTTGTATCACAATCCATAAAACTTTAATTCGATTAGAATCAGTTTTGCCGATATTTTCTGATATTATCATCTAAAATTTCAAAGGATTTTCATAAACTTTTTAAAAAAGTTATATTTTTGAAACTTATAATGTAGAAACTTAAAAAGCTCTTTTCCAATAAATTTCTTTTGAAGTATTTTTGTTGTCTTGACCAAAGTAAAATTTAAAATTGCCAAATTAAATTTTCTTTTGAAGCTTTGTAGCTGTTTGGAACTTTCCTTAATTTTTAAGTCCATTAATTTTTTTCCCCACTTTTGCTACTTATATTGCAATCAATAAATTTTGCGCACTTGGACTGCTTATCAGCAGCCAAAAATTGCAAACGAACTGAATACATTTTATTACTTGCTGTATATAACAAGTAAAAAAAAATTCCATTTTTTGATAAGAAATATTTTTTTCAGGCGTTGAAAGTAACACGCCTAAAAAACCCGCTGCACTTGACAACCTCTGAAGAAAAAAAAAAAAATATTTAAACAAAATTTCAAACTAATAAAAGCATAAAATTAAAGAAAAGTCTGATAACCTGACTGCTTTGTTGCATTTGGTTTAAAAAAAATTGTGCCCATCAAAAATATAGCCTTCACTTCAGACCAATTACAAGAAGCATTAAACGATAAACATAGAAAGAAGCAAAATTTAAAACGCTCACATAAAATTATCCATGATTAATAATATAAAAAAGCAACAAAAGCTTTTTTATTTATGAAAAAAAAATAAACAACTCCACAATTCAAAGATCAATGACTTCAATTTAATTGAATTCAACGTGCATGTAATAAAAATAACACACAGAGTTGTTTGGTATGCGTGCCCGTTAAACAAACAACAACAAAAAATAAAATAAGTAAAAAATTCACTGAGAATGCGCGCGCATTCAAACACTTAAAAGCTTCGTTAAAGCTACGCATGCGCTATAACGAGACTGGCAAACGTGCTGCGTAAAGCGTGCTGCTTATTCAGGTGTTCTTCATTTTTACAACACATAATAAACTTTATTTATTTTCATCGCATATATCTTCTTATGTTTGAATTTAAATGTAAAGCAATTTAAGGTAAACTAATTCAAACATCTAACTTGAATTTTTCAAATATGTAAAAATTTTCTACAGAAAAACAGTTAAATTTTGAAAATTTTTCCCAAGAAAAGACATACATTATTATGATTTGTAAGCTTGATTATAAAAAAAATGTGTGAAAAAAGCTTCGTTGAAATTTTTGTCAGAAAAAATGGTAGCTTAGAAACTTTTACAGATGTATTCTGGTGGTTGGCAATTGTAAATTTTTTTATTTAGCACTATTTGATATGCTCTTTTAAAAACTTTTTATTCATTTCTTATATGTATTTTATTTAATATATTTATACTTGAAACTAATATATTTCGTTTTTTTTCTCTTTACAGGTAAGAATTCAACTTTTTATACTACATTTAAATGTGATTTTTGAAAATGTGCTTCATATTAGAACCTCAAATGAAGCACATATACAGAAATATACAGCACTTCATACTGAAATTTAATGTTTCAATTTTCAAAATGTGCTTCATAATAAAGTCTTAAGAGTAAGTGTTACCTTCAAGTCTTTATAAATATTAAAGTTTATTTCTTTCAGCTTATTTAATTTTTGTCTTATTTAATTTTATCTCGGCTTTCTAAAAAGATTGGTTGGTACATGGATAATGTCCAGCAAAGAATTCCACCATCTCCCTTTAGACACACACTTCTTTTATAGTTTTGTGACTCTAATAAGTACACACCTGCTTCATACCAGCGGCTTACATGAGTATGCCAAAAAATATAGTGTTTGGAAGGAAAATAAAGTGGGCGGTAAACAATTGCAGGCCCTATAAATCACCTTGACTTAACATTGTTTACCGAATTGAAATACAAGAAGCTATAGTTACAATTCTACCTTGACTTCGAACTATTTTTAACGGTTTATAAGCCTAATACGCATTCCCAGTGCCTGGAAAAAACAAATGCAGGAAATTTACACGCAACACCTAAATATTTTAGTCTGATTAATCTAACGTCCTTTTTACCACAATCGCTAGAGCACCTTATAGATCGGTATCTCCGCAGTAACATTGATTTTACTTTATTAGCCTTTTTTTATTTTACCTTTTTAAAAATTTTGATCCAAGCATATCAGGTTTCAAACCTATTCAGTCAAGCCTGCCTTGAATAGAAAATGGGAAGATAGATAAGCAGGAAAGAAAGTAAATCAAGTTAAACAAGAGTAAAAAGTATATGCAACGCTATATCAACATGTGAATTGAAATATGTAGTAAGTGTCATACCTTTTTACCTCAGTTTATTCAAGTTATTAAGCAATCTAATTCCATAGATCTCTCTACAACCAACTAAAACTAAAGCCGTAAATATTGATGAGTTTCGAATTTCAGTTGATAAGACATTAGGAAAGAGCTAAGAAAATGTTAAAGCGTGGTACCATAGCCTGGTCAGGATTAGAATCCGGTACCTCTTGGTTGGCAGTCAAGCACGCTTACCACTTGACTACGTAGGAAGCCTAAATTTTAATTGATTACCTTCTTGGCATCGAAAGACCTTTCAATAATATCATGTCACAATCAATAAAACAATCAATCAGTTGCATTATGTGTGAAAAAAAACAATAGCGGATATTATAGATTACTTAACAAAAGAGTAATTTTATTAGACCTAGCCGCCTATAACTCTGTACGATCAGTATCTTATAGCACGCTATAAGGGGATGAGCTGTCCTCGTTTCTCTGGAACTTGGTAAACAATCATAACTACTTTCTTCAAAGAGTTAGGCCTGTGTACGACAATATGCACAGAGCTCATTGCAAGCTTGAACGCTGCGCCAAACCTTGTGGTCTTGGAGTAAATCTGGCCACAATAGAGCTGGTTCTGCTTACCAGGAAATATTACATTTCGTCTGCACCGATGGGCCTAAACTAAATGACAAGGTCGACAACGAGGTCTATTCAAAATTAAGAGTACACCTTATCTGTAGGCTTCTTGACCACTAAAGCCTTTTCCAAGCGGCGAATTGATTACAGTAAAGGATATACAGTTACGGATATAAAAATAGGGTCACCTAATCTATCAATATGTTTATGATTTTTATACCCTAAACCTAAAAGGTCAGGGTATATTAACTTTGTGCAAACGTTTGTAACGCATAGAACAAAGCGAGTCCGGTATAGAAAAGTATATATATTCTTGATCGGGGTCACCTAGTGAGTCGAGCTATTCATGTCCGTCCGTCCGTCAGAGTGTATGTTGTCCGTTAACAAAGGATAAGAAGAAGAAGGAGTTGAGATAATTGGATGAAACTCGGTACAGATAGTCACATGAGCCCAAGAATCTGCACTAATGAATATTTTTGGAATCCGCCCACGGGCACGCCTACCTCCCATACAACGCAAAAATTCAAAACTTCATAACTAAGCTCATAATTAACCTAGAACAACAAAATTTGGTGTGTATGTGTTTTGTATTAACACAAAGTTGTCTGCAAAAAATGGGTATCATCCGCTCGCGGACACACCCACCTCCAATACAACCCAAAAATTTAAAAAGCAATAAATAAGCCTCTGTTTAACCTACAGAGCTAAAATTTGGCACATATGTTTTTTATAGCAAAAAAAAGATAGTTTTAAAAAATGGACATCATCCGCTCACGGACACGCCTACCTCCCATACAACGCGAAAATTGAAAACTGCATAACTCGGCTCATAATTAACCTACAACAATAAAATTTGGTACGTATATACAATATATCAAAGAAAACATGTCTTCGAAAAATGGGTGTCATCCGCCCACGGACACGC
Source organism: Tetanocera ferruginea (assembly GCA_958299015.1). Lineage (NCBI taxonomy): Eukaryota > Metazoa > Arthropoda > Insecta > Diptera > Sciomyzidae > Tetanocera > Tetanocera ferruginea. The sequence goes on from OY282644.1 coordinate 14,974,392, forward strand.
CCATTTTCAATACTAATTTTGTATTTTGGAGAAGTAGGTTTAGGGTATGTCATAGTCGTGCTAGACCGACTTTAGACTTTCTTTACTTGTTTTTTTTAATTTCCATATGGAAGTCCGAGAGACCTCTAGTGGAAAATATGCGTAGCCATTACGTTTTTCAGAAAGTAAAGTGTGGTAATGCTGCAAATTAATTGCTGACTCGTATTTCGCCGAATTCAAAAAAATGTCAAAATTCAAATCAAATTTCAACAAATAATTTAACGTCCGCATTTTGGAAGACGTCATGCTTCCGTATGCTGAATGGGATATGCCATTAAAATCCAACAGGATAACGACTCTAAAAACACTTTGGGTCTAGCAAAACAGTGGTTTTCGTACAAAAAAGTAGACGTTATGTCATGGCTAGCCCAATCTCCGGACCTGTTCTTATACCCAAAAGTTCTTGTCAGGCTTTTGTAGACTCAATGCCTAAAAGATGTCGAGCGGTTTTGAACAATAAAGGATATTTCACCAAATACTAGTTTTAAAATTAAAGTTTATGTCACGTGGGATTATAAATGTAAAGAATTAGTAACTTTTTTATGATTTTTGAAAGTGACCCTATTTTATTTTCCATTACATTATTGAAGTATAGCCCGTTTCAAAAGAGAAGAACAATTTCGCGCATGTTTGAGAATAAGAAAATAATTTTGAGAGCGTTTTTCATTCTGATTCGTCAACATTAAAAAAAAAATTGAATATTCTCTGAGCAGAAAAATTAATGAAAAAAATTAATGTATATTCAGTGTGACCAGAGTGGAATATTATATTCCACTTTGGCATATTTCACCTTCGGAAAGCATATTTTTTTTTCAAAAATATGCAGCATATAAAGTGGAATATTTTTAAAATTGCCATATTATCAAATTAAACAAAACCTGCCATAAAGAAAAACCGAATTTGTGATTATTTATTGTTACCAATAAGACGCCTGTCTACTTAAACATTTTTTCTCCACTGAAACACCTTGTAAAACTGAAAGTCATGAATTTATAATGTGGCCCACTCGTCGTTTGTTATTAACGTGACGCATCTTAAAAAGTGAAGCTAACTTGATAATTTGTTTGGTTCGCGCGCACTTACTTTTTTGTTTGCTTACTTCTTTGGGTTTAAGTGTTCGCAGATTATGTTGCACAAGGATTAAATCCTTTTAGAGATTTTACAGATTTTGTGCTATCCTTGCTAAGTTTGCCATTCAGCAATGCTGAAGTTGAACGCGTTTTTAGTTATATGAATTAAATAAAAACAAAAATTCGAAATAGAATGGAGGAGAAATTTTTAAATAATTTGTTAAGTGTAAAAACATGGCTACATGTTAAAAAAAACTGTTGCAATACATACCAAATACCTGAAGGCTTAATAAAAAAATTTAAAAATACAAATTTGTATGACAAAAATGTAATTAATGTTGATCTCGAAGATGTACCTGAATTTTAATTATTATATAATATAATTATATATTAAATCTTAATAAGTATAATGAAATCTTAAGCTGTTTTTGTGTTATTTTTATATTTATAATTATTTTTTTATTTTTTTTTACAGTAAAAATATTATGTAACAACAATTGAAATATGATCTCAAAGATGTGCCTGAATTTAAATTTAATAAATAACTAAATGTTCCTAAACTTTGTGTTTCTTTTATATGTATAATTAGTTTTGTTTACAGAAACTCGGATTTAATGCACATTTTTTACCTGTGTATATTGCTTTAGGGGATTTTTGTTGTATAATATAATTTTTAAAATTTTTAGAGAGGATTTTTATTAGCCTGGTGGCTTATATTTAAAAAAAACATTCAATATTAAAGTGGAATATTTTAGTGGAATATAAAAATTGAAAGTGGAATATTTAGCATATATTTTTTGACCCAAAAGCATATTTCTTTAAAAAATTTCTGGTCACACTGTGTATATTCCTGAATTTTGTTGTTCATCGCAACTGCGCTGCGGAAGTACTGAATTTTATTTTTCGAAATCAACCAATCAAAATTGAAAAAAAAGGGGGCGTCAAAAAAAAATTTGTTAGCCGAAATTTCACTTCACAATTTTTTCTTGAGAAAATAATTTATTTTTTATGTAATTTTGTATTTGATTTCTCTCACAAGATGCAGGTTGTCGGTGCAACACCGTACTTGTGCGATCATTTGTTCTGAATGTTTGCGCATTTAAATAAATAGAAAAATAGTAAAAAACACTCAAAAAAAGCATAAAGTTCAGCGAACAGTACAAAAAGAGCAAGAAATTACGCTCTAAAAAATTTTCTAGCTTTAAAAATAATTTCTCACTGCGCATCGAAAAATGAAACTAAAAAATGTTCTTCTCTTTTGAAACGGGCTATATTAATGAATTTTTAATTTTTTTATTTTGTTAAAAAAAAATTTTTTTGTGAAACTTATAAAAATTTAAATTCTAAAAAAAATATTAAAATAATAAAAAAGAATTCTTTGAAAATAATTTTTTCTAATAGTCTTTACTATCTATGATTAAAACGGAGAATGTTTTTTATTGACCCTATTTTTTTTTTTGTCCATAACTGTAAATGCATAGTTATCAAAAAATGTAGGCTGAGAGCGAACAATTTTCATATTTTTCGACAGCCAGGCTGTGGTCAAATCATTAAAACAAGTGACCCATAAATTCAAAATCAGTCAAAGAATGTCGTGCTTTATTCGGGGAAATGTCTAATTATTTTAGCATGAACCAAATATGGGTATGTGGGCATGAAGATGTCAAGAGTAATGAAAAGGCAGACGAAATCGCTAGATGACGGTACCTAGATGACATCGATGGCTTAAAACATACCGGCTTAAGACATTCCGGTAAAAATAGAAATTTCTAGGCTTATTTGGCCATCTCTTGATCTCCAGCACTCTAGAGCGCTGCTTTCGCTGGATGGGTTAGACCTATGTATTCTTTATGGTATCCATTATAACAGGGTATTGCTTGATGAGCAGAAATGATGTGAGACAAAAATTTTGGAAATCACTTTTGTAGAAACTGCAGACGCATGCGCGCTAAAAGACGGCACATTATTCTGGATTTCTTTTCCTGCACGAGCTTGATTACCAGTCAACGACAAGTGTTAGGCGTCTGGCTAGCTTTGTAGAAAGTACATTGTAGTTCTATAGATATACGCGGCCAAGAGAGATACGGTTTCACAAAGTATCAAACTGGTCTAAGTGTTTTTATTACATAGCCTGACGCCCCTACCTGTTGTCTAAGATCACAACTAAGATAGACCTTTACCCGTCTATTTTTCCAATGAAAATAATTTTTTATCAATTTAATAGTAGGATTCATGTATCATAGACCTACCTTCATAATCGCTATAATTGAATTTTGCAGTTAGTATGTTAAGCTCTCATACGACAAAATTACACTGAAATGAAATTTAAATAAATTGAGGTGTGTTTCTTCAATTTTACGGCGCTTTTACCTTAACTTCTGTTTGAGTTTTTTTTATGATTTCCAAATTATTAATTAGTTTTAAATTAATTTAATTAATAGCTCAATAAATCATTATTGACAGATTCAAAATATAAATATTCAAAAGCATTTAGATAATTTATTAACGCTTCTCTGCCGAAAAGAAATGTGAAAAATTGCCTGCAGCTTAAATAAAGCGTTTCACTGTTGTGACAGTGTCTTAAAATATTATACCATATGACAATATAAATTTTTTTTTAAATTTAGACGGATTTTAATAGAAAAGTCTTATAAAAGAAATGTTTGCTCATATATCGGCGTTTTTAAAGCTAACATCTGATTTGTCTTTTATGTGAGTTTTCAGTGAACACTTAAATTCTGTACGGACAAAAAGTAGTAACGGAAAATGTACACAAAAGCAAAAAAAGTAGTATCGGAAAATGTTCACAAAAGAAGCTACCTTGACTCTCTAACTGCAGTGCAAAGGTTAACATGTATAAGAGTATTAGGAGCCATGAGGACTACGCCACTGGCGTAAAATCTAAGACTCCAAAATACAAGAAATCGATTTCTCAAAGGCTTGGAAGTGCTAGTGAACACACCATTCTTAGACATATGGAAGTTCATAAAAAGCACAGGATAGTTCAGTGAACGGGTATAAAAAAAAGGAGTTAGGCTTATGGGGTACCACAACCAATGGGTTAAAAAGAATCAAATAAGTAATTAGTAATGTACCAAAAGGCGCAAAGAAAGCAACTCAATGGTACACGACCCTTTCTAACCTAACCAAACCTAACCTATATTGCATGATTATTCTTTAAAGCTTCTCTAGTGCTTTCATTTCATTTGTTTTATGCGAATATTAAGAAAATTACTTTTGCTTTACCGTAAGCTTTATAACTACTAACTGCTTATTAATTACATTTAACTACATATTTTAACTACTAAATAAATCTTATATAATAATACGTTAAGCAAACAGTGAGTGGAAAAAGTAGCAAGCCAGACAACACAAAATAATTTATTGATTTTTGTCTAAAAGCAACATATAAGAAACAGCTTAAAAACGAAATATATAAAATTTTAACAAGCCGCTATTTAGACGTTAACTACTTAATGAGCTTTTATTGGCAAATTAAAAGTAAAGTTGCAAACTAAACAAAAATGTTGCGCGCTTTTATGTTAGGTATTTTTTAATTAAACAATTTAATTTAAAGGAAGTTGTAGACTGATATGGTAGACTATGCCGAGAGGGGGGAGGGGGGGGGGGGGGGGGTTGCAATATGTTTTAGATCACTAGCTAAGCTTTCACTAAGCCTAAACAAACTAACCCTGAGTTGCATTATTATTTTGCTATATTTTACTTCTTGCTAGAAATCCGGCAACGCTGCGCCACATTGTCTGGCTTGAAAAGTGATACATTTAAAGAACCGGACTGCAAAATAAAACAACAACAATAAAAAAATAATAACAACAACAAATATGAAGTGCCAAAGCAAGGCGTAGCAACTTGGCTGATAAAAAGTTGTCATTAAAAAAAAAAGCAATAAATATGCTAATGTCTAAAAAAGTAGTTTATTAGCAGTAAAACAAACTTGTTGCTCAAAAAAAGTAGTTTTATAAAAAAAAAACAAAAAAAAAACTTTGAATGGGCGTGTGTTTGTAGTAATATTTTAAAACATAAGATTAAGACATACATACATACTTGATTTTGCTACTTTTTTTTTAAACATGCCATAATTTAGAAAATTATGCAATGTGGCAGCTTTGCTCAAAAGCTGTGCAGTCAAGGAGTTGCCAGCAAAGAATTTTTATGCATTTCTTTGATTTCTTTTTTTGCTTACAAAGACTTAAATCCTTTTGTTAGCGCTATTTTTTTTATAATGTACCGTTAAGGCAGAGCTTCAGGTGTTGCTTGACTGACTGTGCATGCTTTTGTTATTGTTGTTGTGATTATTATTGGCTGCCAAGCGTTGCCAGAGCGCATGCACGGATTTATGCACAAAGAATGCGGTTGCAAACATGCTTTGAGCAGCACTTGTTGCTGTTGTTGATGTTGTTGTTGCTGTTAATAAAGTAGTTTAAAAAAAACTACTTCATGCAATAGGAAGCGGCAAATAATTTTGTTTTTTTATTTTTAATGCCTTTTTTTTGCCCCTCATCAAATCCAACTCTTGGTTGCATTTTATTACGTAAGCTTTAACAGTTAAATGGCAGCAGAAATAAGAAAAAACAACGCTTAAAGCTTAATAGATTCTGTTATAATTTCGAGAAAGTTTCGGCACAAAGAAATTTCACAGGTATTTCAACAGTTTAAGTTTTCTTTTAAAGCTTAATTAAGCTATATCTAGAGCTTTGGCATTAAAATGCACGTTAACACTTTTGTAGTTAATTTAAAAATGGAGGGCGTTAAAAGAAAAATACACCATAAAGTACAGTAAGGTTTTATATAACTTACAGTTATATGCAGACATGAAATTATTTCTACCACTTTCTGGCCTCTTGGAATGTGTGTCTGAATGTATGACGGCAGGCGCGCACGCATTCTTTGTGTCCACCCAGCCTGCACAATTAACGTGATTCACGTGGCACGTGATGCGCCTGCTTAACATGACAGCTTACTTTTAGTGATTTTGAGTGCCCGCAGCACAATTTCAAATGTATGTAATTTTGAATCTTTTTTTTTTCTGATCAGCAACGCTGTTTAGTTTAACATAAAAGCGGAATTTTATGGTTTTCCAAACGTTTTAATCTAATTTTCTAACAAAACTGTTTTAATTGACATGAAATATTTTTGACTGCTGCGTATGTTTATTTACACTTTTATGATTGTCAATTTACGTGATTGAAATTTTTGACTAAATTTCAAAAACCAGAAATTAAATAAAAATTACTTTTTATAGTTAATTCTAATTTTAAAAGCAGTTTAGAAGCATACAATTTAAATTTTTATGACGCCTAGTAATTTCACTTAAATAACGTGAACAGCCCTTTTGTATAACCTCAACATTTAAGGAAAGCTGCATATTTAATTTTGATTAAATGAATTTCACTGCCGCCAGTGAAAATCACAAAAAGCCCAGCATTTAAATTAAAATTGATTCGTTATAAATTGAATCTCATCAACCAATTATGGCTCATTTGGGCCAATTCATTAATTATTTATATTTATATAGATTTAAGAGATAAGCTACAGCTTATTTTTCTAAAAGCTTTCCAGCTGGTGTCAAAAATGTTTAATTATAATAAAATTTTAAATGGCATGCATACTAATTTAAGACCGCCAAAAAAATGGTCTATTGTAGAGATATTAGATTGAAATATCGGTCAATAGCAACACTAAAGAATAACCTGCAGCTTGAATAATAAGCAGTTAACTCTCTGATAAATAAAACATAGTACAACACATAAAAAAAAAAAATATTACAGAATTTGTTCGACCGTTACTGGCAGAAAAAACCAAACTTCACGTTGATCGGTTTTTCAAAAAGAACGTTCGATTGAAAAAAAAACCAAATTTGCTGATTTACTTTAATAAAAACAACACAAACTTTTAAATATATGCATATGATTTAATTATTTTGCTCCCAGACCTATAGTAAAATTTAACAAGGAAAAAACGAAACACCTTAACCCTCTAGCGCACTTTTTTATGGGTCTTATTTGAACGTTTTCAAAAAATTTGAAAAAATATTCTTAGACGTAGTCGTAGAGAGTTAATATATTACATTAAATTTCACTATAAGTCACTTTAAAAAAAAATTGTCTGAAGCTTACTTCTGGAAAGAAAAATAGTACTTTTCTAATAGCTTTTTCTTAAATTTTGCTTAAAATAAACAATAAACAGATTTGTTTAAATTTCTTCAGACTTTTTAAATTAAATAATGAAAAATTTACTATTTTTCTGCAAAGCCAGACTTTCTATTTTTCTATTCTACCCAGATTTTTTTTCTATTGTACAAAGATTTTTGATAAAAGTGGCTAAAAGTGATATTTTCATAGGATATTTTAACCCTCTACGACTTACTTTAAGAACATTTTTTTCTAAGCTTTTTTGAAGAGGGCCCAAAAAGAGCATTAAAAAAGGCGCTATAGGCTTAAAACATTCTACGAAAATATTTTTCATTAAATTTAACTAAAGGTCTGTGAGCACACATTCAACATTCTATAATTAAATTCCCTTTCTTTTCTACTTATCTATATCTCCTCATTTCCGAATCGAGGCAGACTTGACTAAATAGGCTTGACACCTGAAATTCTTAGTTTAAAGCTAAAAAAGATCTCTGCCTGAAAAATACTGAGGTAATTAAATAGGGTTTTTATAAGACTCTTTGATCTGTAGCGCTTCACAATACACACCTGATCCTGTTTAGTTTTCCATGTTGAAGCCATCAGTGTAGACTTGGAGATTACCGTAGGGTTCTATGGCCGTAGTATTGTCTGCGAAGAAAGGATGTGGTGTATTTTGTACTCAAGTTCACACTAGGTTCCATAGAGATTCAGCCTGCATCTAGGCCCGAAAGTATTGTTTTTCCAGGCTTGTGACTCACTAAGACGAATTGGTTGCAGAACACTAAAGGAATTCTTCTATTGAAAGAAGATGTAGCATCATTTCTAGACTCGCCTGTGGCGCAGATGTAATGGCACCTGTTACTCCTAGCGTGCTAAGCTTTGCACTTCTGTTAGAAAGTCAAGGTACATAGCTCCTGTTATGTACAATTGTCCACCACACCAGATAACCGTAGTTGACAATAGGTCTGACTATCGCTGCATATATCCAGTGGATGATGTGAGGTCTCTGGCCCCATTTATTACCGAAAGTGCTTTGGCTTGCCTAAATGGCGCATAGTGCTTTGTTCCATCTTTCCTCTGTGTAACGTTTCCAACTGAGGTTGTCATCAAGGATAGTTCCAAAATATTTAGCTTCTGTGGAGAGCTTCAGAGTTACTCCATTAAGTTTCGGCAGTGTTAAGCTGTCTTCTATTAATTCTTGTGAACAGCACGAGTTTGATCTTGATTGGATTCACACCCAGGTCGTTCGACTGTATTATCATGCAATATGAGTAATCTACAAAAACTGAAGTTAGACACACCAGAGAAGCAACAAGGAAAAAGGCAACTGAAAAAGAAGCGCTACTCAACTAATTTTCTTATAAAAATTAGAAAAAAAAGATAATCGAGCTTTATTAAGGATGATTTTTAACAAATGCTTATGAAAAAAGAAATTTTGACCGCCTTAAGTTGGTGGAAATTAATGGAAGCACTCAGTAAGCAGCTGAAAGTAAAATTTTGTAGCCTTAAGTTGGTAGAATTGCAATGGAAGCACTCGGTTAGCAGTTGGAAATAACTGTGTATAGCCTTAAGTTGTAGAAGAACACTGGAAGCACTTGGTAAGCAGATGAAAATAAAATTGTAGAGCCTTACGTTGGTAGAAGTACACTGGAAGCCTTTGGTAAGCAGTTGGAATATAAAAGCAATCTTTGAAGAAGTACCACATAACATATTGTATGTAAAATATAACGAGGTATTCTTTTCTCGGGAGAAAAAATTAAGACGATGGAGTTATCGAACTTTAAGACGCTTCCTAGAGAAGTCTTTATGAAATATTGTATCAATAAAAAAAGCTTTAACTTTTTATTTGGTAGTTAGAGCACTAGCAACATAAGAAAAATAAAATGGAAGTACTAGAAATTAGCACACATATATTTTATGCAAAAATAAAGAAAAAATTGCTATATTTTTTACGCTAAAAAAGATGTGCAACTCTAAGTTGCAAAAAAAGCACTAGGTAAGCAGTATGAAAACAGAAGAGAATCAAATGAAGCATAAGCCACAGAATATATTTTATTAAAAAAAATCAGGTGGCTGATTTTATGAGCTATATTTATGATGCTTCCTTAAAAAGCTTTTATGAAACAAATTATCAATTAAGTGTCGCAAAATCGAGCTAAAATTGGAAATTGGAAATTCAAAATTAAAATATAAAAATTAAAACATTTTAAATTTAATTTTAAATTTAAAATAAAATCATTTTAAATTTTATTTTAAATTTATAATTAAATTTAAAATTTAAAATTAAAAATTTAAAATTTAAAATTTAAAATTTAAAATTTAAAATTTAAAATTTAAAATTTAAAATTTAAAATTTAAAATTTAAAATTTAAAATTTAAAATTTAAAATTTAAAATTTAAAATTTAAAATTTAAAATTTAAAATTTAAAATTTAAAATTTAAAATTTAAAATTTAAAATTTAAAATTTAAAATTTAAAATTTAAAATTTAAAATTTAAAATTTAAAATTTAAAATTTAAAATTTAAAATTTAAAATTTAAAATTTAAAATTTAAAATTTAAAATTTAAAATTTAAAATTTAAAATTTAAAATTTAAAATTTAAAATTTAATTTAAATTTATAATTTAAAATATTTTCATTTTATTTAAAATATTATTATTTAAAATAATTAATTTAAATAAATATTACTATATATTAATTAAAAATATTATTTTTAAATTAATTTTAATTTTTAGTTTTTAATGCTAAATTTTATTTAAAAATTAAATAATTTTAATCAATTCAAATTAAAATTTAAGTTTCTTTTAAATTTAAAATAAAAAATTAAAAAAAAAAAATTTAAAATTTAACAAAAAAAATTTAAATTTTAAATTTAAAAGAAAGTTAAATTGTATTTTGAATTAATAAAAATTATTTAAATTTTTAAATAAAATGTAGCATTATTAAAATTAAAATTAATTTAAATATAATATTTTTAATTAATATATAGTAATACTTATTTAAATTTATTTTAAAAATATTAATATATAAAATTAATTTAAAATTTAAAATTTAAAAATTTGAAGTATAAAATTTAAATTTTAAATTTAATTTTAAATGAAATTTTAAAAGTTTAAAATTTAAATTTTAAATTTTAAAGGCATTTAAGTGCTTTTAGCAACATTAAAAATCCTTACTTTAAACTAAGCTTACTTTCAGTTAAGTTTCTTGTTTATTCTCTTTTCAGTTGAAAATGTATGAAATAAATTTTAAAACTGTTTCAATACTCTCTTCAGTAGTTTATCGATGAAATAATTTTTAATGGTTATGAACATTAGTTAATTGCGTTATATTCATAACAAATTTGACTTTAGGAAACTTTAACATTTAAGCTTTTTTCAAACATCTAACAATGTCTTTTAAAATAAAATTTCATGTAAATTTAAAATTTAAAATTTAAAATATTTTAAAAAATTAATTTAAATAAATATTACTATATATTAATGAAAAATATTATTTTTAAATTAATTTTAATTTTTAGTTTTTAATGCTAAATTTTATTTAAAAATTAAATAATTTTAATCAATTCAAATAAAAATTTAAGTTTCTTTTAAAATTAAAATAAAAAATTAAAAAAAAATTTAAAATTTAACAAAAAAAATTTAAATTTAAAATTTTTAAATAAAATGTAGCATTATTAAAATTAAAATTAATTTATATATATAATATTTTTAATTAATATATAGTAATATTTGTTTAAATTTATTTTAAAAATATTAATATATAAAATTTATTTAAAATTTAAAATTTAAAAATTTGAAGTATAAAATTTAAATTTTAAATTAAATTTTAAAAGTTTAAAATTTAAATTTTAAATTTTAAATTTTAAATTTTAAATTTTAAATTTTAAATTTTAAATTTTAAATTTTAAATTTTAAATTTTAAATTTTAAATTTTAAATTTTAAATTTTAAATTTTAAATTTTAAATTTTAAATTTTAAATTTTAAATTTTAAATTTTAAATTTTAAATTTTAAATTTTAAATTTTTAAATTTTAAATTTTAAATTTTAAATTTTAAATTTTAAATTTTAAATTTTAAATTTTAAATTTTAAATTTTAAATTTTAAATTTTAAATTTTAAATTTTAAATTTTAAATTTTAAATTTTAGATTAAAAATAGAATTAAAATTAAATTTAAGTTAAAATTAAAAAGTAAGAAATTAATTTAATTTTTTTTGAAAATCTTGTCAAATTTCACTTTTAACACTATTTAAAATCAACAATTTTGTGTTGTGTGAGGCTTTGATAGACATTGTTAGATGTTTGAAAAAAGCTTAAATGTTAAAGTTTACTAAAGTCAACTTTGTTATGAATATAACGCAATTAACTTATGTTCATAAACTTTAAAAATTATTTCATAGATAAACTACCGAAGAGATTATTAAAGATTTTTAAAATTTATTTCATACATTTTCAACTGAAAAGAGAATATACAAGAAACTTAACTGAAAGTAAGCTTTGCTTATAGTAAGGATTTTAAATGTTGCTTAAAGCGTTTAATTATCTTCTCTTCAACCAGTTATCTTTCGCAATTGAAAACCTGTTAAAATATTAAACTTTAAAAGATGCGCAAAATGTTGCGCAATTTTTGAGTTATGAATAAAAAAATACATGTGCTGCGTTGTGCTCGATGTGTGCTATCATCAGCCACATTTGAAAAAAATTATTCTTATACATAATATCATTATAATGAGTCGACGATTTTAAAATGTGCTATTGTGCTATAACATGCTCATGTTGTGCTGCAATTTTTTACAGAAAATTTTAAAAATTCTTATATTTACGAATCTTGAAAGCAATAATAAGAATTTGAACTTTCAAAATGGCAGCACTGCTTGATTTTTTTTAACACTGATGTTCCTAAACTTTCTTGGAAAGACTATTTAGACTATTTTTTAAGACTCCTGCTGAAGTAGCTCTTATAAGCACAGCAAAGCTTTGGTACACTTGTGGCAAACACGATTTTTAAATAAAAACATTAAAAAACTGTTTTTAAATTTAAACATAAAACTTACCAAATTCATAATCCATACGCAGTTATCATGATGTCTTATGTATTTATGACCAAATAAACTGTTCTGCATCAAAAGTCCAAGTTTAGATAAGAATAGATTATAAAATATGCTGCCGTTAATAACTTTATCTTCTTCTAATTTAATTATGTAGCGGAATATTTGATTTTGTTAATTTGTTAATTTGATTAGAATGTTGGACTGAGTTATGCATTTAGCTAAAATACCGGTTTTTATTAAAGCCTAGCAGGTGTTAAGCATAGAATTTTATTTTGATATATGAAGAACTTTTGTATGAAAGCAGCACATTTTAATTATAAAAAAATTGTGTGAGTGCTACGAAGTTTTAATTCAAACAAAAATTTTGCACCTAATGATCTGAAATATATAAAGTTTTAGAGTGAGATTGTAATAAAATTAAATATTTTTATGAAATTAAGGCTTTGCATATGCACTATAGGTGAGTTTATCAAATGAAATGTTTTCAAAGTAGTTTTTTGAGTAGCTTTAAGCTCAATGTCAGTAAAGTGCCACTTAAGGGGGGACATGAATCCAAAGTGTTTTGCGTAGACACCTGCCGTGTAGGCTTAAGTCTACGTTGCTCCATAGCATGGGACCGAAACATTGCATCGGCCAATGCCCCTTCGAGGGTTCAAAGGTACCAAATTAGCTTAATGTTATGATGACATATCGCAACCCTTGGTTTGGGTGGAGGCCTATCTAACACCTCTTCCGTACTGCGGAGTACGGCGCCCGAGTTGAGAATGCAACTCACACACCGAGCTAGGTAGCTCTTCCCGCGAAATGGGTAGTAAACCACAACCACCACAAAGCTCCCCGAAGGGCCAGCCCAGTAAGTCAGCCTGGCGAAAGCCAGGGGCCGCTGACTACCCGTGGTACCAGTTTTAAAGTCCTTGGTCAGACCTCGTAGCAAACTACTACCAGTTTTAGCCCACTTTAGGGCGGACATTGACCGTTTTTTGAAATCGACTTTTTTTATAATTTTTTTTTTGAATTCATGGAAACATTCCTACGGGTTCTAAAGTTACAGCCGGATTAGTGAGAGCGCATTTTTATTTTTCTTTGCATTTTTCTTTGTTCACAAACTTTGAACGCATCTATCTCGAAACCATGTTTTTCGTATTGGCTGCGGCACTAGCGGGTTCATTTTTTAAAGACTTTTTTTTTTTGTATTTTTTTAAACTTGATTCGCTATCGTATGATACGAACTTTTTTAAATGTTTTTTCGATTTTTTATGAATTTTTAAAGTCAATATTTTTTTCGAAAAAAACACACTTTCAAATTTGGAACATCACCAAAAATTAAAAAAAGCTCCTGTCATACGACAACCAATTTTGTTAAAATTTAAAAAAGTCATTTTTTTCTAGATCGGACAATTTTTGCTACTCCCAGCGCTGCAACCACGAAGCCCCCTTTTTTTGTCTGCCGCCAGTTCGGAGCTCTATAAAACCATGTTGGAGTGAAAAATATATTTTAAGAATTTTTTCTTGTAATTTGTTTAATTTTCTTGAAATTTTGGAAAAATTTTTGTTTTTGACCATGATAAAATAATTTTACCAGGTAGTGTTGACAAATGTTGATTCGCTCAGCTACAAGTAAACGAACTCTTGTCGAAAAACAGCTGTTCGTTGCTATATTCGTTGGCCACATTCAGCTGTGTCAACTGTTGTGACAGGGAGCGCTATTATCGGTATTGAAGTTTCAGAAAAATTGTCAAGTTTATGAAATATCAAGCTTTGTATCAAATACGAATGGAAATTTTACCGACAAATGAAAAAATTTCTATTTTTAAATGCATTTTAATGCGCAACTTCATATATATGTGCATCAAGTTTTGACTTAGCAGTTGGCAACTGTTGGGTACGCTGAATGTGATCAGTGAAAGTTAATTGTATGCTATGACGGATTGTGAGCGCTCTCTTTCTTGTTATATTTTTTGACAAAAGTCCGTTTCCAACGGAAACGTCAAAACTACCTTGGAGTAATTATATCATGGTTTTTGACTGAGTTATGAATTTTTAAAACCAGGTTTGTTTTCTCTGCCGCGAATGTTATGTCCCTCCTTAAAGAGGAATTGTGCACTGATCGAAAGACTGGTTCCGGCAAAAAAAGGTCCACATGATCAAGTCAAGGTAAAGAAAGTGGTTACTCTCCTAAAGAAATATTCATGCATATCGGAAAGAAAATTGGCTAAGAAGGCTGAATGTTCAGAAACTTTTGTGCGCAGAACAAAGAAAAAGAAAGATGCTGGGCTTAAGATGTACAAAATGCAGAAAGTTTCAGATAGAAACGCGGTTAAGAACGAAACCGCAAAAGAAAAGAGAAATACAATTTTATACGGCCGCTTCTCGAGGAAATGTTGCTGAAAATGTTAAAGCCAGGAACAACTAAAAACGAGGACAAAGACTTGCAAGACTTACACAGAAAGTGAAACTGTGAGGGTGTCGGACGTTAACATAAAAACATTAATGGAAGGCTTTCCTGAAAAATAAAAATTTTTTATTATTTTTTTCATTTTTCTCAATTTGTGTCTTATTTGAAAAGAATTTGAAAAATAAATTTAAACCAAACAACTAGTTTAAAAGAGATTTTATCATTTTGGTATGAGACAGTTTTATTCGACACAGTCCTATTTCATGTCAATTTTTTTTTTTTTAAAAAAAGTATTTGTAGGACGAGGTAGAAAAAGTTATTTCCAGTTCCTGGTTACATAGAATCCGTACTATAAGATAAAAAAAGGCACTTATTTTTATAGAAGTTGTTATTCTTTTCATCAAAATTTATCAATTACTGAAGTTTTTCATTTGATAATATCATACATTAAAATTACTAAAATATAAATCAAATTTTATATTTTCTAAAATTTGTTAATACTATATTTTTACTCTAATATTATTTATAATTAAAAAAACTTTATTTCGCTTGTCTAACCTAAACACAAATTTTCTATAATTATTTGTTTAAGAGAATACAAAACGAATTGAACAAAACATGATTTTTTTCTTAAATATCTCAACTTTGAAGTGTCACAGTGTAGGCGAAACTGAGTCCTTTCCCTAAATATTTGGAACTTAGTGATGCAATTACCTGTCGATTGATATCAATATTGTTAGGATACGAGTCACAAAAATTATGATTTTTGTTCATGGGCCAACGCATTGTGATTCGTTTTGAAAGTGTCAAATTTTGATGTGGCCGTTTAATGGGTTAAGCATGTTTTTATGTAATCAAATAATACAATAAAACAATAAATACTTTTTTATTTGTTATTTTTTTTTTTTTCTATAAATAAAAACTAAGCTGTAACTTTCCAATTGAAAGGCTTTACAATAAAATTGATTTGCAGCTTTCACTTTAATTAAGCGCTTTTATCATTTATTAATAAATTCACTTCACTTTAGCTGTTTAAAATTAGCAAATTTTATTTTATTTATATAAATGCCAAAATTAGCTGCGGCTGTTGTGTTGTCTCGGCTAATGCCTGCCGCACTAACCGCCTTCCTTCCCAACATTGCTTATTTCACTTACATGATCGCTTATTTTTTATTTTTAGTTTGTTTTTTTTTTTTGCAACTGTTCACCAACAATAAACAGACAACAATTTGTAGCCGCCAAACTTGCAGAAATTTGCAGACTCTTGAGATCAAAGCAAAAAAATTAACAAAAAAAAAAAGAAATGGCAAAAAACATGATGCAGACGACCTCGTCGTTTGACCTCATAATTAAAGAGCGCACGTTTTGCAGTCTACAGCTGCAAGAAAGGCAACAAAAACAAACAAGAGCAAGCAAACAAGAAAAAAAAAAATAAAAATGGCCAGGTAACGGTGCACAACAACGTTTCACAACAGTGAATGCCCGCAAGACTTGCAGCGAGTGAATTGTGAATTGTTTTTTTTTTTTAAGTAATGCTTTCTTTTTTTATAATTTTTGCTTAATTTTATTTTTTTATTTATTTCATTATTTGCTATGACTAAATTTAACTAAGCAGCTTTTAGATATTGTTCATTATTTTTAGCTTCATAGCACTGCTGCGCAGAGTGCTTATCAAACAACCCTCGTTTTTATAGCAAAGCACAGAATTTGGCAAATTTTGCGCGGCAACAACTACTCGTAGCTATTTTAAACAAATTTAAAATAATTTTAAAGAAAATTTTTAAGAATATGCAACATAAATAGCTGGCAGCACATGTTGGCCAACCGCACTAACAGCAACAATTTTGAGCAATACTCTGGCAATGTTGTCATATGCAAAAAATTTGAGCAGCTAATTTTAAACTAGTGCATCAATCAAAAAAACAAGAAAAAGCTAACGACTAAAGCTTTTTGCTTGCATTTAATTAACAATGACAAGAGCGGCGTTTTTTTTTTGTTTTGCCAATAATTTTGTTGTCTGTAATTTTTGTCAACTTTTTTTAAGCCAAATTTTCTGCTGACAAAAGCAAATAAATAAGTATGCTGACAAAAAAATATTTAAGCTTTAATAAAACAGCTTAAGTTTCAATGAACTTTTGTAAAACGGTGTTGAAGAAATAAAAAAAAAATAAACACTTAAAAATTGTCTACATCATTTTTTACCAACATTTTTATCAGCAAAAAAAAAATGGCTAAAATTAAAAATATGTTAAACAAAAATTAACAGTTAGCAGCTGCTTATTCGCAGAAAAATTGATATAAATGCTTAAATTAAATAAATAAAAGTAGAAAGCTTTTGTTTATTAGCCACAAAAGCATGACGGAAAGTTACTAAAACTTGACAAAATTGGCTGTACAAATAAATAGCTATAAAAAGCTTAGTTTTTTTTGCAAAGCTTGCAGTCACCTTGCTTGCGCCGCTTAACAACCTTCAGCAAATAATGCAAAAATTCTTAAATTCAAAATAATTTTAAATGCAGCTTTAAGTTCTTAAAAACAAAATTAAACTAATACAAACAAAGAAAAAAAAAAAAACATTAATAAAAAACCTTTGCACCAATTTTGCTCAAAGCTGACCAGCCATGGTTTGCAACCATGAAAATGTAAATAAACCAGAAATGCTTGACGCTGCAAGCATGCAACCGTGCGTCAGCTGGAGGCCGTTCATTGCTTGCTGTTTGTGCCGCATTTTTGCCACAGCCGTTTGCGTCTAACTACTTACTTGACCAGCCAGCACCAATGAACGTGCCAAGAGCAAGCTGATCACTAGCCTGCTTGCTGGTCGTCGTAGTTCAGCTACTACCGCTACTATAAGCTGGGCGGCAGGAAAACCAACAAGTTTTCGGCTTTACCGTTTAAGGGGGGACATGACATTGGCCATTTCTTGAAATTGAACCTTTTTTATAATTTTGTATTTTAGTAAATATTCTAAAGATACTAAGATACTAAAAAAATATAATGCAAAAATTCTTACGGGTTCAAAAGTTATAGCCGGATTAATGAGAGCGCATTTTTAATTTTCACCTTTTTTTTCATTGTTCACAAACTTTGAACGCGTTTATCTCGAAACCATGTTTTTCGTACTGGTTGCGGCAATAGCGGGTTCATTTTTTAAAGTAATTTTTTTTTTTTGCATTTTTTTAAACTTGATTCGCTATGGTATGACAAGAGATTTTTTTTTAATTTTTTTCGATTTTTTATCAATTTTTGAAGTTAATATTTTTTTTGAAAAATCACACTTGCAAATTTGGAACATCACCAAAAATTGAAAAAAAATTTTAAAAAAAGCTCCTATCATACGATAACTAACCAATTTTGTTAAGATTTAAAAAAGTCATTATTTTTCCAGATCAGAAAATTTTTGTGACTCCCCACGAGGCCTCGTTTTTTTATCTGCCGCCAGTTCGGAGCTCTATAAAACTATGTTGAAGTGAAACATATATTTTTTTGAATTTTTATTTTTAATTTGTTATTTGTTCAATTTTCTACAATAATAAAAAAAAATTAAAAACTTGCTTGTTTGAATTTTATGTTAATTTATGAATTATGAATTTTTAAAACAAGGTCTGTTTTCTCTGTCGCGAATGTCATGTCCCTCCTTAAGCTCTGCTGCAAATTTCATCATATGTAAATTTAAGATTTATCGATAAATTATCTTTAATATATTGTTGAAATCTTTCAAACAAAATTTATACTAATTAATTAACAATTATCGATAGTAAATTTTTGATAACTGCATTACCAAAAAACTTTGTTGATAATTTTGAGCTCTTTTTTAACAAGTTAAATAATTAGGTTTATCGATAATTAATCATTGATATATATTTCAATCTCTTTTCAACGAAATATTTCAATGAATAATCATAAGATTTACAAATGAATATTTATGGGAAAAAATAATCGATAAAAAGCTATCGATAATAATTTTTCAATAATTATTTTGTTAAACCTGACAACAATTTTATAAATTTATATTTCAAAACAAGTAGATTTTAGTTTTCGATTATTAAAAATTAAAAATTTCACGTTGATGAAAAAATAATCGATTATTGATCGATCATTAATCGATAATTAAATAAAAGTTATTTTTCAATAACATCAAACATTACATAAATTATGTAATATTTGTTTAAATAAACAATAATAAAAATTAAAAATTGATTAAAATAAATAATTCGATTTTTCGATAAAAATTATCGAGCACAAATTTTCGATAATTTTCTTATATAAAAAACTACAAATTTATGTGTTTTCATATGAGAATAAAAATACTCTTGCCTTTGATTGATATTTTAAAGATTCTGCATTAAAAATTTCAAGGTATTGCAAAATTTATCGATATTTTATAAACAAATAAAAGTTAAATTATTTGATTATAAACAATAATTAAAATATGTAATTTATAAATAAGAAAATATTTAACAATGTGAAAATTCAAAATATATCTAAAGATATAACTTTAAATAACAATCTTTCGATAATTTCGTTAAAAACACATAGCAAATATAATTTTTTATGCTTTTGCCTTTCTGCTCAATCAGCGTGAAGGTTTAGTTTTGTTGAAAAAAATTAAATTATTAATTATCGATATTTTTGTAATAAAATGATAGTTATAAATTAGTGCCTAGAATTTATTGCATGTCTTTAATTATAAAAATGACATAATAAATGAAAATACGTCGCATTAAATTATAAATTAGATGTATTGATAAATTATTATCGATAAATTGTTATTTGTTGATAAAAAAAAACAAACAAACAAATTGGCCATTTCAGCCCTTGAAAGGACTTTGACCGAGCTTCTTATGATCAATTGTGTTGTGTGTGTTATTAAATGTTTGCACACAATTGACTGAGAACTGGACCTACATGTTTTATGCCGACTCCGAACGGCTAAAGTTCATGTTCTCAAGAAGCTTTACATGGCATTATTTACTCTCTGAGGTTTGCCATTGTCTGCAGAGAGGTGGTGACCGATCAGAAAAATTTTTTATTGAAAAAACTTTTCGCCGCGGCTGGGGATCGAACCCGGGCTTCGAGCATGCTAAGCCTCACACTTAACCTGTATGCCACGGTCACCACAATGTTGATAATGCGTTATTTGTTGATAATGCGTAAAAATTTCTTAATTTTGTGATGTATTCATTAAATATAATCATAATTTTTAAAAAGTATAGTCAAAATCTACATTTATCGATAAATAAGTATCGATAATAAATTTTCGATAATTTTTTTTTTCTAATGCAACAAATTTATATGTTTCTATTGAAGCATTAATATATTATAGCATCTGGGTAATCTTTTTGAACGTGAATATCGATAAATAACTATCGGTAATAAAATTTCGATTATAATTTTTTTTCTTGTGCAACAAATTTATATGTTTCTATTGAAGCAAAATTATATTTTAGCATCTGGATAATCTTTTCTTTAATTATTTAAATTTTTTGAAAATTTATCGATATTTTAAAATTAATTGACAAATCTTATCATTGCATTTTCTTAAGTTGCTTGAGTGTTTATCAAAACATAGCAATGAATACTTATTTCATAATAGTTATCGATGCTTAATTTCCGATAAACAAGCAATTTATTACAGAAATCGTTCATTCTGGTGTTTAAAAATCGATAAATGTGATGAAATTACAGTTTAGCTTTAACAGATGCTAGTTTTCAGTGCCTTTTTTCAAAATTACGTGTTGTTTATAAAAATATAATCAAATTTATCGAAATTATGAATATATCGATATTATAATTATCGATAAATTTTGTATAAAAATGTTGTAGAATAATTTAATAATTCATCAAGTTTGCGAATACAACTTAATTTTAATACATAATAAAAAATTTGCTTGATTTTTATTAAAGCCAACTATTTTTCAAAATTTATACTTATATTTTTAAAATTTTGTTTGTTTTTATATATTTTTTATATGAAAATATTTTAAATAAATTTCCCTTGGATTATAAGAGGAAGCTTTAACTAACCACAAATGAGCAGCTTTTTATACAACTATCTGCGCTTTCGTGCTGTGACTTAAAGCAAGCTTCTTTTTTTTTCTTTATTTCTTTCAACACACAGATTAAATTACAAAATTTCCCAGCTGTACAGGGCAACATTAAGAAAAAAAAAGCAACTGACAAAAGGAAATAATTATAAAAAAAATACACTTTCAATTTCATTCAACTCGAGCTTTAGTTAAAATGCCGCCTTAACAATCTCTGAAAAACGACAAGAAAAATAAAATTATAGCAGCAATTTGAGACATTTAATCGACACCATCGAAAAAAAATATAAGAAAAAAAATAATCTGAACAGCAATTTTGAACAATAACAATTTTTAAGGTGTGCCAATTGTTCATGATTTTCTTAATATGCTGCTAGTAGAAAATAAATATGCTTTATGCGGTATTAAAATAATGCAAAGTTACGATTTTAATAATTCTTTTAAATTTAATCTCTTCAAAATAAAAGCTCTGACTGTCACAAAATTATAGGCGTATAAAATTTTGGCAGCCAACCTGCTGGCATTGTTTTTTTGCAGCTTTTTTAAATTTTAATTAAAAAATTAAAGCTTTTGCAAAAAAGAAAATTTCTTTAAGAATTAACAAATCGTGTCTAGCTGTTTTTGTTTAAAAAATGAGCTTAAAGCTTAGATTTTTGTAAACCGTTGATCTTATTGTTATTATTTATGCCCAAGTTGCTTATTGATATGTTGATTAATTTTTAATAAATTTTTCCGCTTATGAATCATAGAGTGCAATAATTTAAGCATGCCGTCTAGTACAAAAGCTTTTATAATTTATTTATAAGCTTAAAAATATGGGTTTTTTTGTATTTATTGTTCCTTGCCTGCTTAACGCAGTGATTCATGCATACAGCTGAGAAGCGTCGCTGTCAAGAAATTTTCTTGAATCTTCGCTGCATCTTAATTTAATTAACACCCGTAAATGTGGCGCTAATTTTTGACAAACTGTAAATTTTTGTGGCGCACCTTCTGGCACACTGATTAACTGTTTGTCTAGCCACCAGTTTAAGCTGAAAAATAACTGCCTGTCTGTCTGTCTGCTCATTTGTTTTGACATACTTTTATTTTACTATCTCGCTGTCTTTAAAGGTGCGTTCACAATTATATTGCGTTGTTTTCAAGTGTGGTAATTTTAATTATTTTGAGTAATTCCTAGAAATAAGCTTTATTAAGCTTTGCTTTTTTAATAGCTATAAAAAGCTAAAAATAGCTTATTTTATTTGCACAGACATATATAATTGCATAATATTTTTGCAATTTTAAATTAAAAAAAAATTTAGTTATTGTTTTTGCAAAAAAAAAAAAATTTAAATATTTTTAATGGTAAATTTGTACAACAACGATTTCACAGTCGTCGTCGTCGTCTTCGTGTGCAAATAATTTGAAATTTCATTGTAAATTATCTGTAAACACTTGGCACTAAAATCAAATTGAGCTGCAGCAAAAACAAAGCAAAACAATATAAAAAAAAAATTACAAAATAAAAATAACAAAAACAAAATTAATAAATCGCTATTAATTTTGCATGCAATTAATTAGAACTTTAATGCTGTTTGCTTCAAGTACTTTTATACTAAATATATTCAACAAAGAGCTTAAAGACAGAGCTTAAAGCTGTTGCACAGTTGAAAAAAAAGTAAGGAGAATTTTATGTTAAATATTAAGATTTTATATAGATTTAAAAAATGCAAACAAATCAAAAATGATATGAAAACAGCATCAAAGCTTCGGCACAGAAAAACATAGAATCTCTAGCTGACATTTAAATGGTAATAAATATAAAAATATTACACAGAAATGCTTACCCTTAAAAATAAGCTAAAATTTTCGTTAATATCTGTTGACCACGTTTCTCAAGAAAAACATAGAATATAATTCTGCAGTTTATGAAACCGATTTATAAGCTAAGCGAAAAATTTTCTTGAAAAATTTTAAAATACGCATCACTTAAGGTGAAAAATTTAAAAACGTAGAAAATTGCAAAAACATAGAATGTTGTTTTTCTGAACCTTTTATTTCAGCATCCTTATGTGAAAAACTAGAAACGATAAAATTAAAAAAAAAAATAATTAAATTTTGTAAAACATAGAATGTAAATTTTTCTCATAAGTTATAATTCCAACACTAGTAGATTCTTGAAAAATTGGAAAAAAATTGCTTTTTATTTTGCATATTTTTAAAACCGAGAGTTCTAATTTTCTCAAAATTTTGAATTTCTACATCCTTATGTGAATAACTGGAAAACATAGAATGCTCCACAGAAATTAATAAACAACAACTCAACAACTCGGCTTAATTTGTTTTAACAAAAAAAATTTCTTGAACATTTTTAAAATATGAACCACCTTGAGTGAAAAAAAATTACAAACATAGAAAATTTTAAAACATCGCATTTTGTATTTTCCCTGAACTCTTTTTTAAAAGCATACTTATGTGAAAAACTAAAAAATATAAAATTTTGAATACAGAAATTTTTTACAAACATAGAATTTTAATTTATCTCGTTAGTTTGAATCTCAACACTGGCAGTGAATTCTTAAAAAATTGGAAAATATGTATCTTCTTTTGCATATTTTTAAAAAAGAGAATTCTAATTTTCTCAAAATTTGTAATTCCTACATCCTTATGTGAATAACTGGAAAACATAGAATGCTTCAAAGCAATTTGTGCTCAATACCAATGCTTTAACGAAAAATTATCTAGAATATTTTTAAAATATACACTACCTTATGTGGAAAACTGAAAAACATAGAAACTTTTAAAAACATAGAATCTCATTTTCTTTCAATATATCATTCCACCATACTTATGTACAGTTTTCTCTCAAATCGTAATTCCAACACTGGCAATGAATTTTTGAAAATT
The DNA here is from genome assembly GCA_958299015.1 of Tetanocera ferruginea. Taxonomy (NCBI): domain Eukaryota; kingdom Metazoa; phylum Arthropoda; class Insecta; order Diptera; family Sciomyzidae; genus Tetanocera; species Tetanocera ferruginea. The sequence continues at coordinate 14,998,033 of OY282644.1, forward strand.
ACAAAATATGCATCTTTTAATGCATATTTTTAAAACATACAATTTAATTTTTACCTAAATTCTTAATTGTAGCGAATAACTGAAAAACATAGAATGCTCCAAAGCCATTTGTACTCAATAACGTTGCATTATTTGCCTTAACGAAAGGTTTTCTTGAATATTTTTAAAATATGCATCACTTTGTGATTAAAACTGTAAAAACATCGAATATTTTCAAAACATAGAATATAGTTTTTCTCTAAGTTCTGCATTGTAGCATCTTTATGTTAAAAATTGGAAAATATAAAATTGTGTAAACAGAAAATTTTGTAAACATAGAATTTTAATTTTTCTCGTAAATCTTGATTCCAACACTGGCAGTGAATTCTTGAAAAATGTAAAAATATGCATCTTTTTTACATAGTTTTAAAACTTTCAAATTTAAATTTTCTTTAAATTTTTAATTCCAGCATCTTTAAGCGAATAACTGGAAAACATAGAATGCCAAAAAGCTAAGATTTTCAGTGACAAATTTGAAACCAAATCATGAGAGATATTGAAGATTTTAACATTTTTGAGACGCAAATAAAATAACATCGCATTTTAGGACTATATCAGACTATATCAGAAGAGCAGGAGCATTTAAAAAAAATTGTTTTTGAACAAATAAAGCCTTAGAAATGTGAGAAACACCTTAATTTAAACCATCTACATGAAGACTTAATAAAATAAAGAAAACATAGAATCAAGTAAAGCCAAGCTACCGAATAAATTCCATTTAATTTTCATAAATATTAAATATTATGACAGCTACTGTGTAAAAAATATAATTTGGGCAGCATAACTGTGCATAAATTAAGAAACATAGAATTTGGTAACTGCACCAGGAAAGTAGCAATAAAGAAAACCTTGCTATTTCTGCCATTAGAAAGTGATTTACTGCAAATAGAGCAAAATTATAATGTGAAAAACCTAATTTGGGCAGCACAAGAGTACATTTATTTAGAAACATAGAATTTGTTTACTTCACCAGGAACGTGCCAATAAAGAAAACCTTGCTATTTATGCCATGAAAAGGTGATGTACTAGCAAATCAAGTACAAATTATGCAAGCTTCTATGTGAAAAGTCCGATTTGAGCAGCAAAAGAGCACGATAGTTAAGAAAAATAGAATTTTGTAACTTCACCAGATAAATGGTAATTAAGAAAACTTGGTTATTTATGCCGTAAAAACCTGATATATAAGCAAATAAAGCAATAATATGCGAAAAGAAAAACATAGAAAAACAAGTTTAAAATTTTAACTATGACAGATGCCGATTTCTTCAATAAATAAATTCTTGGAAATCGCAAAAAATGATCCATAGAATAAAATACATGTTTATCTAACGATGTTTCGAAAACATAGAATTGTAAATTGGCCAAATATGCCAAATAATCATACTAATTCAAATAATTTTAAAAGCTTTGCCAAGCTACTTAATGACAGAAGTAAACCAATGAACAAAATACACGTTTATCTAACAATGTTAAGAAAACATAGAATTGAAAAATGCCTAATCTGCCATAATAATCACACTAATTTAGACAATTTTAAAAGCTTTCTCAAGCTAGTTGAGGAAAAATAAAATTTTTAACAAAAAATAATATCAATTTAAAAACATAGAATTGGGCAATTGAAGCAGGAAAGTGAAAATTAAATAAAAAGTTGTCATTAAATGTCTATGTATGCATACTTTTGTACTTTATCTAAAAATTTAGAAAAACCATGTGCTCAGAAAAACATAGAATTTCAATATTAATTCTAAGAATACAAGAAGTGAGTTATTTTAGCAGAAAAGTTAAAATAGAAAAGTAAAAATTAAATTTAATAGTTAAACATTCAGGCGTTTGTGCTTAACTAAAAAATCAAGCGTAGCCATGTCATAAGAACTACATAGAATTGCAATATTTGTCATAATAAAACAAATTCAACGTACTTTTTGTTCAACGTTAATATTAAGATTAAATCAATATTGTTTGTGCTAAAGACACGTAGATGAGCAAAAATATTACATAGAAATACAAAATATACGTTTATATAAAGAAACATAGAATTATGATCAGCCAATCTGACAAGAAGATCATTAGATTTAGGTCTAACACATACATTTAAGAGTTTTTCAAGCTACTTTGTGAGAAATTTGATTTGTGTAGGACAAATTGGGAAACATAGAATTTGTTGACATTAACAGGAAAGTGGAAATGTAGAAAATAGTTATTATTCAATTATCATGTATGTTTAAAAGTGTTTTACTTGAAAAATCAAATGAGTATATGCAATGAGAAAAAACATAGAATTTTTATTTTACTCCTAAATATTGCAAAATTATACTTTAGCAACAAATGAAACATTAAAAGTGCAACTTTTCCTTTAAAATTTCCTGATTTTGAAAAACATAGAATGTTGAAAAAATTTCAGCTAACGTAGAAAAATTGTTTATGCTTACAAAGTAAAAAGTTAATAATTAAAAACCACATTAAATGTTAGTATTTAATCATGTGAACAATTTAACTTAATTTCAAAATATATCAACATCGAATGTGAACTACTAAATCTGTTTACAACGACTTCAAAAATCTTTTCGAATAAATTAATATTAAAATAGTGTCGCCTACAGTATTAACATAATGTCTGAGTACTCATGCTGAAAGACGTCACTAGAAAGCTTTTATTACCATGCATATTTAATTTAAAACTTTAACCTTTTTGATTGGAATTTTATTTGAAAATATGAATTTATATAACAGTGTTGATAAAAAAATTTATAAAAAAAAAATATTTTACAAAAATTTTTACGTTTTCACTATCAGTGTTATTAAAATTTATATAGTAAAAAATTTGTGAAAGGTTAATTTTTTTCCAAAAATAGTTTTTTATGTTAAGGAAGTTGCAGCAAATATTTTCCTTTTTTACAATTCTACTCAAAGAATTCAAAATTGGTTCAAGCCATGTATTATTTATAAAAAGCGAAACCAGCCAATCCTGTTCTCAAGGCTACGCGCTAACATTTAAACACTCTTCCGTAGCCAAACGGAACCGTATAGAAATCAACTTATAATTTTTATTAACATTATTTTTATTTGTTTTGTAGTTTTTTTTTATTTTTTGTTTTTTTATTGAATATCAAATACAATAGAACCAGCAAACGAGCAGCAAGTGTGTGTTGGTCACACTTTGAGCAAAGCACGTGTGTGCCGACCTGCCGGCCGGCCGGTCTAAAATGTCGAAGACATCAACACACAGGTATGTGTGTGTTTGTGTTTGTGTGAAAAAAGCAAAAATTATTGAATTTCTAGCACGCTTGCATATTTGTTAATCAGGGTCAAAGCTAGTCTACAGTGTAATACAACAACAGCAAAAATAAACAGAAATATAGTAATGATGGTTTCGAATTTCATACCAAAGCAGATGAATGGTTTTATATGCCAGTCGGCTAGATATATATGTTTGTTTTTTGTTACTAATTTTGTAAGAAACTAATTTAATTATTGCACTTGAATTGCTTAAATGACTGAGCAATGTTTTCTATGTTTCTTAAGACAGTTAATGCACACAACTACTAATTCACGATTTTATGACAAGATTTTGTAACGAAATGTTTTATTCATATTTTTCTCATAAATTCATAAATTTTCTACGTTTTTTTTGTAGCTTATAGCTATGAAATAAGTTCTATGTTTTTAAAAAATTGTTCAAAATTTCAATTTCTTTCAATTGTGCTTTGAATTCAGGCATTTTTTTATGGCTTTAAGTCTTGATTTATTGATTTCTTAGGTTTCTGTTTTCATACAACTTTAAAAATAAATTCTATGTTTTTAAAAAATTATTCGATATTTAATTTTTCAAAATTGTCATCTATCAAACAACGTTTTAAACATATAATTGTTGATTTGTGTATGTTTTTCGCTGCATGTTACTAAAAAAATTCTATGTTTTTTAAAAATTAATTAAAAATTAATTTTTTTCAAGCAAAGCTTTTAATATGAAAATTACTTTAAAATTTAACTAAAATGTCTCATTTAAATATGCAAAATTGCCCTGTTCTCTGAAAAAGAACAATTTATAATGTCATAATTTTTTGCTCCTTTTGATTCTATTTTTCTATGTTTTTGATTTGTATTTTATATAAAGCAAATATTTTACAAAAAATATAACATACAGTTTTGATTTTTACTAAAAACTTTATTCTATGTTTTCAAAATTTTATTCTTTTATTTTAAAAAATTTATGCAAATACTTTTCAAGAATGAAGAAATTTCTAACTTTGATTTTTATTAAAATACTTCCTTCTCTGTTTTCTGTGTTTTCAAAACTTCTGTTTTTATGTGAAAAACCTTATGTAAAACTTTCAAAAATAGCAAAAACTCATTCTAGAAATTCTATGTTTTTTCCAAATTTACAAAAATAATTTTTTGGTGTTCCATATTTCGTTTTTTACAATTTGAGCTTTGAAAATAATCGTCAAACAAGGTTTGATACTAAAACTTATGCTTGCTTTTTGTTTTTCGCTGCATTGATTTATAAAATATATTCTATGTATTTCAAACATTTAGTAAAAATTTAAGTCTTATCAAAGAGTAATATGAAACATTTAGAAAGCTTGTAATTTAAAACATTCAATTAATAACTTAATATAAAAACTGAAATGTTTCATTCTATGTTTTGTCCAAAATCATTTGTTTTTAAAACTTATTGTTTTTAAATTACATTTTTCGAAATTTCTATGATTTTTTAATTTTTTAACAAGAAAGTTATCTTTGGATTACTTTTCCTATGTTTTATATTTATATACAAAATTATAGAAAACCGTTTATAATACAATTTCGCTTAAATGTTGAACTCAAAATTTTGATTTTCACGCTCCTTCGTTACTCAATATAGAACATTTTCACATTCTATGTTTTCTTGAATGCATTTGTCTGTTGTTTTATGAAAGCAGTTTTTAGTTTTAATTTTCTATGTTTTTATTTATATTACATATTTCGCACAATTTATCAATAAAAACAAAGTTATATTAATTCTCGTCCGATTGTCACTAAGGACCTAAACTGTCATTCTATGTTTTATATGTTAACAAATTGTGTAATAATCGTTTTTCTCAACTTTAAATATGAAAATTTTGTACATTCCTTCCATTTTCTCGTAGTTAAAAGTTTTAACACATAGTTAATTTTCGTTCCCTTGTTTTATATGAATTTATTTAAATGTTTTCACAAAGTTTTGCTAGAAATATTAATGATTTTACTTCAGTTTTAAGTTGAAAATCATTTTCTCAAATTCTATGTTTTCTATGTTTTTTAATAAAATTTGTGTCACTGTGCCAATTTTTTACAAACACTGCCTTTTATATGAAAAACTTTATGTAAAGCTTATTTTTAAATGTGAAATATCATTCCATGTGTTTTATGTTTTTCTAAACCTTCTTCAAAACCATTTTGTATATTTAATTTTCGCTCTTACATGCACAATATATATTTTGAATGCATTTTGCACATGTTTTATGCTCAAAAGTTTTTAAAACAAACATCTTCTGCACTTCATGGCTTTCATTGTCTATACTTTTTTTTGTTTTTATTTAATACTTTTTAAAAATTTAAAAAGAAAAATATAATCATTCAATTTTTGCTTAAGACTATTGTAAAAAATTAAGATTAAAATTCTATGTTTTCTATGTTTTTTCTAGAAATGGCTAAAAATTAGTTTTTTCCTAAACTGCGCTCTATAAATGTCATATTCTATCTAAAAATTATTTAAAAACGTGCAATTCACATTCTATGTTTTTCAAAACTGTAGCGTAAAGCATTTTTCGTGAGTAAATTTATTTGTTAATAAAAAATTTTTTTTTTTATTTAATGCTTTGTAAAAATTTCCAAAAAATACAAAATCATTTCATTTTTGCTTAAGACTATTGTAAAAAATTAAAATTTAAATTCTATGTTTTTATGTAAATTTTTAAAAATTAAGTTTTCGCAATCAGAGCTTTAAGAATGAACAATTTTATGCTAAATTAATAAAAAAAAAACAACATAACCATTCTATGTTTTTCAAAACTTAATCTTTTCTATGTTATTAATATTATTCAAAAACTATCTTTAAAAATTTTTATAAAAGAACTAATTTAAAATTATGCATTATCATTATATTTCTTCTACGTTTTTCTAAACCTTCCCCAAAATAAACATTTTCCTCTTGTTATTTTAGTTTTTGAAAAACACACATTTTCTGATTTTGATTTTCTATGTTTTTTTTTGTAATTTTTATAAAATATTTTTTAAAACTTCCAACAAAAAATAAAAATCATATAATTTTTACATTCGATTTTTATTAAAAATTTTAAATTTTAATTCTATGTTTTCTATGTTACATAAGGAAATGATAAAAAAATTAGTTTTTACACAACTGAACATCAAATATGACGAATTGCACGCAAAAAATATTTTAAAACGGCAAATTCACATTCTATGTTTTTCAAAAATTTATAGCTAAGATTTTTATAAGTATGTATTGCTTAAACATGCACAATATTAATTTTAAACACATTTTTCTCTTGTTTTAAACTCAATAAAGTTAAACACAAACATATTTTACACTTAATTTTCTGTTTTTTTAATGTTTATAAAATATTTTGCAAAGTTTTACAAAATTAATACAAAATCCTATAATTTTTGCTTTCGACTATTTTAAAAAACTTAAAATTGTAATTCTATGTTTTCTATGTTTTTTATAGAAATGGCTAAAAATTCGTTTTTTCCTAAACTGCGCTCTGTAATTGTCATATTTTATCTAAAAATTATTTAAAAACGTGCAATTCACATTCTATGTTTTTCAAAACTGTAGCGTAAAGCATTTTTCATGTATAAATTTTGCTGCAACGTTTATAATACGAATGTTATACACATTTTCTTATAACTTTATGACTTAATTTACTATTAAATTGACTTTTTTCCAAAATATTTACTTTAGTTCTTTTTGTTAGTCTTATATTCCACATTTATTTAAGTTCTGTGCACAGTGCTTAAATAACCAACTTTTCTTTCTTACTTACCTTTTGTATAGTTTTCTTTTTAATCTGCATTTATTTTCTGTGTTTATAAATTTTTTGCATCTCTTTCTTTCTACATCATCTACATCATGTTTGTGTTTGAATTTTCTGCAACTCATTGCATTTTCATTGGAAAATTCGCAACATTTTGCAAAACACGTTGCGCCAGAGTTGCCGCTATAACAGGTTTATATTTTATTTTTTCGCTTTGCACCTTATTTTTCTTATTTTATTTTAGTAGCTACAATCAAACCGCATGCTTGATTAGCAATTTTTTTTTAATTGTTGTTGTTTTTGTTGCTATTTTTCAATATGCAATTGCAAAAGTTTTCAATTTTTCCACAGCGTTTTTGTTAATAGTTAGTGTTGTTTATTGCCTTTCAAACAACAACAATTAAAGCTGAAACAACTTGACAAACATAAACAGACAACAGCCAACAACAACAAATAAAAAGTTGTTGAACAACATTTTGTTTTTTTAATATTTTTTTTATATATATATTTTTATATTTGTACTATATGATTTTATAGTTTCTACAACGCTATTGTGTATAAATTAATTTAATTTATTTAATTTTTAACCAAAATAATTTGCATAAATTTTAAATTTATTTTCAAAAAAACATAAAAAAAGCATAAAATATAAGAGTTTAAATTAATGCGCTGAAATGACAATAACTTCAAGCATGTCAGCAACATAACATGTTGCTCCCATAAAGCTGTTGATGAAAAAATTAATTCCGTTTTTATTTAATTCTTAAAATTTTTTAAAATATTTCTGTCTTACCTGTTGTTGCCGGGCTGGTAGATTTGTTTGTGTTTTATTGACAACTCTTACAAAGAATCCGTTGAAAGCACGCGTCTTAAACAGTCGAACAACCACGTCAGAAGCATGTTTTTAATATCTGTTTGTTTCACTGTGCTGCTCTCTCTCTCTTTCTGGCACGTCAAATGCTGCAAATGTTTGTCTCGTCTGTTCATCTATCTATTGGTTTTGTCTGTCTGTCTAGCTGCGCATATTCATCTGTGCCAAGTTGTTGAGCGGTTTAAAGACTTGCTTCAATGAAGTGAATGTTTTGGCTATAATGTTTTTTTTTTCTCAGCGCTCACCTTGTGCTGTATTTCCAGTTTTTGTCCTAGCCATACACTTTAAGAAATTGAAAAAAGTTGTTGTATATTCATAGCTTTAAAAATTTTGTCGCTTTAGTTGTAAGCATCGCTTTGCATGATTTCTTTTCAGTGCACAATCAAGTTCAGCTTAACTAAGCGCAGCGTTCTTAAGCCGACAACTATTTTTCAACAGCGGCTTAAAGCCGGCTATATAAAAATACCGCTTAGAATTGCATCCGGTTTTTCTATTTTTAAACTCTGCTTGTGTTTGTTCTAAAATAAATTCTACGTAACATCACTACGCTGGCAACTTGCAGACATGCCAACTTTTGTGAATGACATTTAATATAAGAGATGCTTATGTAAAAGTAATAAAAAACTAGGTTCTATGATTTATATGTTCTTGGAAACAATACTCAAAACCATTTTTAAATTCATTGCTTTAGTAAGCACAGTATTAAGCTTGATTTGAACATTCTATGTTTTCTATGTTTTTAAATTAATTTAAAAATTTTCATAATCAGAGCTTTGATTGTGAAAAATTTCATAAAAAATGTTTATAAATGATGTAAGTCATTCTATGTCTCTTTTTTAAATTTCTCCAAAACCATTTCTTAGCCTTTTCTTTTAATTTGTTCAATGTAAATATTAAACAGGTTGCTTGTATTTCTGTAATTAACAATTTGCAATACAAAAAGTTTTTTGTCTACTAATTTTTCGATGTTTTCTATGTGTACTTAGACAGTTACAAAACAATTTTCACATCAATTTTTATAATTTAAACGATCGTCTTTAACAAAAAGCAAACATTTTTATCATTCTATGTTTTCTATGTTTTAAATTTATTCAAAAATTTTCATATGAAGACTTTGATATATTTGTAACTTTTTTAAAGAAAACCGCGTTCTATGATTTCTATGTTTTTCAAAACTTTCTCCATAAGCCTGTTTTTAGCTTTGAAATACACGATATGAATCTTGATACTGAATATGTTTTATAATTTTTAGTAAAAACCATCTCCAAACTGAAAGCTATGTTTTATACGTTCAGTTTAACATCTTTCAAAAATTATCACGAAAAATTTCATGCTTTATATGTTCCTTTCGTACTAAATCGTTCCTTTCGTTAGAACTAAAATTTTCTGCTTCTACATTTACACTCCATTCGAAATTTTTCAAAATCAGCACATAATTTGCCTATATTTCGACACATGATTAATAATTTTTAATACTATGAATTGCTGGATGCTTATTATTTCTATTTCTATGTTTTTTTATGTTTATAAAATTAATATCAGATAATTTTCCACAAAATTATGTCATATTCTTGTTAGTTTTTTACTAAATTCTAAAAATTGGCATTCTATGTTTTTAAATTTATTTAGAGTTATTCACAATCATTACTTAAAACACACAAAATTTGTGTATACAACTTACTTTTTGTGTAAAATTTCGTTCTATGATTTCTATGTTTTTCAAAACTACCTCCAAAACATTTTTTGTCTTTTGTCGTTTACTGTAACTCGCACAGCATAAATTTTGAACAAACTTGTCATGGGTATGATTAATAATTTTTAAGACAACGTATACCTGGAGCCCTCTTATTTAGTTTTCGATGTTTTCTATGTTTATAAAATTATTATGAGAAAATTTTTCACAAAAATTGTATTGGTTCTATGCTCGTTTTTTGCCGAAATCTTAAAAATGTTCATTCTTTGTTTTTTAGTTTATTCAGACTTTTTTCAGAATTTTAACGTTTAACATTCAAAATTTTGTATAATACTTAATTTTTATGTAAAACTTAGTTCTATGATTTCTATATTTTTCATAATTATCTCAAAAATCCATTATTTTGTCGCTTGTTTAAACATGCGCATTTATAGAAATTCCTGAGATGGAAATATAGATGGATAGAAAATAAATTATTCCATGTTTTCTATGTTAATAAAATATAGTGTCGAAAAATTTTTAAAAAAATTGAAAGTTCATTTCTTACTATAATCTTGAAAATCCACATTCTATGTTTATAAATTTGTTCATTTTTTTTCATGATTGTATCATTTATCAACCAAGTTTTGTGTTTTAACATATGTAGTTGTAGTATTTATGAAAACTTTGTTCAATGGTTTCTATATTTTTTTAAGAGTTCTACTAACTATTTCTTATATCTTTTGTCTTAAAACGCACAGTAAACCTTTTCAATATAATTAAACAAACAAAAAAAACAAAACAAATTGGCCATTTCAGCCCTTGAAAGGACTTTGACCGAGCTTCTTATGATCAATTGTGTTGTGTGTGTTATTAAATGTTTGCACACAATTGACCGAGAACTGGACCTACGTGTTTTATGCCGACTCCGAACGACTAAAGTTCATGTTCTCAACAAGCTTTACATGGCATTATTTACTCTCTGAGGTTTGCCATTGTCTGCAGAGAGGTGGTGACCGATCAGAAAAATTTTGTAATTGAAAAAACTTTTCGCCGCGACTGGGGATCGAACCCGGGATCCGAGCATGCTAAGCCACACACTTAACCTGCATGCCACGGTCACCACCGTATAATAATTATTATATTCAATATAATTATTATAAAAAAATACCTATCTTATCTAAGATAAAAATTTCTCTATTTTCGATAATAGTAATTTTCTCTTTTTCAAATAAAATTTTCTTCAATGAGAACAAATTTTCACATTTTCGAAGAAATGTTTCTTCACTTGTGGTAAATGGAAATATTTCAATGTCTTTAATAATAAAAAGTATTTTTCTCGCACAAAAAAATTCCCATTTATAGAGAAAAATATATTGAAAATTAAAAATGTTGCCAATATTTTGATAACAAATTCACTATTGAAGAAAATACTTCAATAAAAACAAATCTTTTCTCAAAAATAAAAAAGTATTCTTCTCTAAAAATGATATATTTTTATATATTTCTCTTTTTCATGGAAGCTTTTAATCATTTTTAGGAAATTTTTAGGATCACATTTAGAGAAAAGCATTCTCTGGAGCAAAGTCTATATGTATCATCTTTCTCTAAATATAATGCTTTTTTTTATTCACAACAACTTCTATTGCACATCTGAAAGTGTTTATATGAGAGTGGATCCTCGTTTATGTTCTTCTTAAAGTAACAGCTCCTAGGAGCTCTCAAATCAGCTCGCAAAACCTTCTATATTGCACTGAGAAAAAAACACATACCTTGCTCCGGTAAAAAATTTCTCTATTTTTGATAATAGCAATTTTCTCTTTTTCAAATAAAATTTTCTTCAATTAGAATAAATTTTCATATTTTCGAAGAAATATTTCTTTACTTCTAGGAAATGGAAATATTTCAATGTCTCTAAAAATGAAAAGTATTTTTCTCGCACAAAAAATTTCTCATTTATAGAGAAATTTTATTGAAAATGAAAAACTTTTCTTATATTTTGATAAAAAATTCACTATGAGAAGTATTTTCTTCAATAAAAACAAATATTTTCTCAAAAAAAAGAGTATTTTTCTCTAAAAATGATATATTTTTCTATTTCATCGTAGTTTTTTTATCATTTTTAGAGAATTTTTAGTTTCGCAATTAGAGATTAGCATTCTCTGGAGCAAAGTCTATACCATTTTTCTCTAAATATAATGCCTTTTTTATCATATTCCGAGACATTTTTTTCTGAGTGTGGCGAGAGAAGCGAGAGAAGCTATATCGAAGCTGTTTGATAAGAGAGCAAATTTCTAAAATGCTTCATATGAGCTTCGCAGAAACTACGCACAAGTACCGGAGAGATATATTTATAGTATATATCAAAATAGCTTTTTCAAAGTTTAATTCATTCAATTGTTACGATTTTTACTTAATCTCTATACATGTTACAGCTTGAGAGAAAATTATAAATTCAGTCACGCTTTAGAGTTAAGTTATTCAAAATCTTCTCTCTGCTTTTGTCGTCATCTTTTGCGTCAGTTGTCAATCTGAAAAAGACAATTCAATCAATATAAAGGCCGTTCATTTATTTTAAGTCACTAGCACTTTAAATCACTTTACATAGCAAAGCCTGATATGTTTTTTTCAAAGTGCATAAATGTCATTTTAGCTTTCAGCATAGCTTACATTAATTCCTCTCTTTTGTAAAATGCTGCTATTAAGTTGCAATTTTTCATCGACCTACAAAATAATGCGGAACTAAAGCTCAATAAATAAGGATTAAGAAAAATGAAAATTAAGTAGGTAGATGTAGGTAAACCAAAATCCGAAGCCTTGATAGCAAATTAAGGACACACTAAATAAAAAAATAAAAAACAAAAAAGACAAAATGGGACACAAAACCAAAAATCAAAGAAAATCAGGCAAGAACTTAAGCTTAATGGAATTTAAGTGTTGGAAGGAAAATAAATAACAACAGAGCAAAACATGTCTAAAAGAAAAAAAATTACTATAAAAGCTGATAGATATGACTTTCAGCTAAAAGAATGTTGAATTTTTTTATAAATTTATTTGAAGTATATTGCCCAGCAAATATAATGAGTATTTTATGACGCTTTTAAGACTCATGTTTCATGAGTTCATAATAGCCCAACCACAATGACGACAACGAGCGACGAACGACAGGTCTCTACTCTGTCGTTGTAGAGAAATTTCGGGCGACTTGAATTTTTTTTAGCGCGACAGCACCAAGCTTCAGCAGAAAGTGCTTTTGATATTTACAAGAAATTATTTTAATTGAAATTGTGTTTTTTGATAAAAGTTGATAAATATCTTTAACACTACTCGAAACTAAGTACAAAATCAAACACAAAAAACATGAAGCTTTATTCAAAACGAAATAAAAATTAAGAGCGAAGAAATAATTTTTTTAATAATTGGCAAGATTTTTAATCAGCAATGTTTTTTCGGGTTATGGAATTGAAATTTAAATTAAATTATATTATTTAATAAACTCACATTAAAGTTTGCAATTAAATATATAAATTGAACATAGAAACGAGAAAACACGAATGTAAACAATGGCTGAATTTCTTTTTGTCGTCTGTTTTCGTCGCCAAATTAGAATTAAATTGAAGCTGTCTATTTGAAGTCGGGCAACAATGTCGTCGCGATTGTCTTCAAAATTTCGCCCCATAAGAAATACATGTAAAAAAAAGTGACGTTTGACACTCGTCGCCCGTTGTCGTCATTGTGGATGGGCTATAACAGACTCTGATCTGATCTGAATCTCAAATATGACTCTTATAAGATTCCAAAATATTTGTGTTTTATTAGTCAGAGTTATGAGTGTTTTATGACTCAAAATAAACTATTATTATGAGTCTTTTAAATAAAAAAATTTATGAGCCTGTTAAGATGATCATAAAAGTTTCTTACCCAGCAAAAAAAGTGCTTTCAAAAGAAGTTAAATTGGACGGGAAAGTCGTGAGTTCCTTCCTTTTTGCTATCATACCCAGAAGGCATTCTTTTAACATATGCATGTCATTGGGAGGAATGCTTTCTTTAGTCTTCTCTAGAAGTGCTTCTAGAATTTTTTATTGGAAGATTTCTCTGAGGCATTCAATGAAAGGATTCTGGTAGGTATATTCCAGAAAAGCTTTAAGAAGGTTATTTAGAAGGTTTGATTCAAAAGACATAAGACACAATTTTTCTAAGAAAATATTTAACCATTGCCTTGCACAAGCCATGCCATGGAGACATTCTTGCAAGTTATTCGAATAGCCTTTTAGAAGTTTATGACAATACCTGCTGAAAGAAGTTTTCGATAAGGCTGAAGAAAAGTACAATTGGATTTTAAGAATGTCTTCTAGAGACAGTGTATCTAAGCATACATGTCAAGTTTGTATCAAAAATTTTTCTGGGTATATGAGCGTGTTTTCCGCGCTGAAAGGGCATTCGGAACTGTGTTCAAAATATGACTCTTATAAAAATACGATATACACATCTGGACAAAAAAATAAGTACATCCAATAAAAAACGGTTGTTGATCATTATGTAATGGTTGAATTGAAAGTCAAAAAGGTACCGTTACACAAGTTGTCTCGTTATTGACAGGCAATCTATTTGCAGTACAGTTTATAGTCCAAAAATTTAGTTATCAAGAGATATATTACGAAGTAACATTGCGCTGTGAACAAAAAAATTAGGTATACTTTCAGAAAAACATATTTTTAAGTGCATTTTAAAGAGTTTCCTTTTGTTTTTTTATTTAAAGGTGTAGTTATTTAATTTTTCTTTACAGGTTTGTAAAATAATTTTAAATTTTGAAGTCTTCATAAAAGATTTTGTTATCTAGATTGATCGCGGTGATCATTGTATACCCGAAGAAAAGCGGATTGCTATTGAGATGTGTGCGGGAGGAAATGAATATTGAACGATTGCCAAAATTCTTGGACGTTCTCGAAATTTTGTCGTGAATGCTTTTAAGAAAAAAAAGTAGGAGAAAACGTGGAAGAAAACGGAAAACCACACTAAACGATGACCATTAATATATTGGCGAAAAAGGGCCCTTTTATAGCTTCAAGAACAATAGCAGCAGAATAAGGCAACAAAGTATCTCCACGGACTATTCGACGATAGTTAGTGGATTCAAAGCTCTATGGCAGAATAGCCCATAAGGTTCCACTCCTTAGAAAGAAAAACTTACACGCGAGGAAAGAATTTGCCAAAATGTATGTATGTCTCATGGTCAGGAAAGCAAGGAGTCAAAAAGTAGAACAACATCCTATAGGATGTCAGGAGACGAGACCAGAATAAAATTTCTCAAATTAATTTTCTATTGATGCCGCAAGGAATATTCGTCGCCAAAAAGGTAAAGATTTCGATCCGCATTACACTAGGAAAACGGTCAAACATGGTGGCGGAAACATAATAGTCTGGGTATGCTTTCTCCAATTTGGCGTAGGTCCAATATTTCGTACTCAGAACATTATGACCCGATTCCAATATGTGGAAATGTTTCCTAACGCAAGTAAAGAAATGCCCTTAGTTTGGTGGTTCCAACAAGATAATGACCCCAAACACTCATCGAAGTTGGTAAAGAATTTTTTTTTAAGGACAACAAAATGGACTGCATTTCCTGGCCCAGTCAATCACCCACATCAACCCAATTGAGATTCTTTGGGATGCATTGAAGAAAAGAATATCTAACCAAACTTTTGCAAATAAGGACGATTTGTGGGAAAAAGTTTAGCAAGCATGGTACAATATACCATTGAAGACATGCCAGTATTTGGTTTCGTCCAAGCCTAAAAGAATTGAGGCTGTTTCAAAGAATAATGGCGAATATTAGGATACTGGTTTGTGCTAAGCTGAGGTATTCTCAAAACAATAAATAAAATGCAATTATCTAATTTTTTTTCTTTAGAAACTGCCGGTGTACCTATTTTTATGGCCACATGAAAATCATTTTCATTAGCTATGGTTATGAATTACTTATTTTTCTTTATTTTTGTTTGGAATTGAAATGGTTTTTCTTATTTTTAATAACTCTAAAATTATAATTACTTTTTTAAAAAAAAATTTTTAAATAATAAACTATTTCAAAATAACTCACTGAAGAAAACTCACAGAATTAGAATTATAAAGAATCTTTAAGAGTCTTATATGGAAAAGAGCTTTATCATTTCATAGAAAATATTGAAATTAATGCTTAAATAAGTTTTTTTAAAAAAAAACTAATAAAAAAAACTTTTTGTCTAGTCTATGTTCTATGTAAAAGTAGACAAACTGCGCCCATTTTTGGCATGTAGCCTTATATTAAGCTGTCTTTAATAACCTGTCATGAATTTTTTATGTACCCACCATAAAAAAGCAATTATATTGCTTTTACTTTCAAAAACTATAAAAACGCAGTTTTGCACACAGTCAGAGAAATACTTCAATAATAGAGCTAATTTTTTGCACATAACTGTATTTAGAGCATGTACAATATATAGACAAAGTATCAAGCTCAAAGCTTTAAGATGTAATTGTACAGAACGTATTTTGCTTTGAGGTTTCAACTGATAAATTTTTGAAAAGTATTGTCTTAGAACGATTTTTAGTAAAAATACAAAAAAAAAATATGCACACACCATTTACTCTTAGCTATACTTTGTATGTGAGCTTAAAATTAAAAATTAAAATTTTTTTTTTGGTATGAATGACTTTCATTTGGCCTTTTAAGAACGATAGAGTTTTGTTTAAATAGCCCGCAAGCTTTGAAAATCAATAAACATTCACATTTATTAGTAAAATATTTATTTAACCCTCTGCTACCTGTTCTATCCAGACCTTCCGCTGCTGCAATGTTTTTGAACTTACAGCTGGAATACCCTATCATCTATTGAATTTTTTATTTTAAACAAAGATTTTACTTTGAAATAAATAAAAAAATGCCTAACATATGTTGGCAAAAAACACGTTGGGGAAAACATTGCAAAACAAAAATAGCTATACAGAAAATAGGCGACGTGCAGCAACATGTGCTTTGGCAAAAGCAAAATAAAAATATATATAAAAAAAAAACAAAGAAGCAACATCAGCATCAGCAAGGAAACCCCAACTATTTGTTTATACATAATAACACGAAGTGGCATAGAACGATGTTAGTGGCAGCACGCGGAGCAACACAAGTGAAAATCCCAACATGTGGCAAAAGCACCACGCGCTGCGCCAGACTAAATGCGCAGAGCTGTCGCCGGCATTTGTTTGTAGTTGTTATCCAACCCCCCTACAACCAGCCTAACGAGCCAGCCTAACACCACACCACACCCACACCCTTGGCTTTAGTCAACAGCTACAGCCCAAAAAGAAAAGAAATAGACCACCCATGCCCAGCCGTTTTTCTGCTTTAACACAACCTACATCGGTTAGAGCGGTATCAGTTTCCGCCAACTTCCGCTTTGTACAATAAGCGCTTCCGTCATAAATTGACATACTTCCGCGCTTTGTTTGGCCTGTGTGTGCGTGAGCGTAGATTTTCCTGCTTTTTGTTTTTGTTGGTGTTTATTACAACCCTTAGTCTGCCAGCTCTTTTGTGGAAATTTGATGCTCTTCGAGCGACAATTCACTCTTAAGTATTTTGTATAGTGAGCTATACAATTTTGTTTAATCTGTTGTTTTTAGTTTCTAATTTGGTTGTAACTGACACATGTGTTTAGTGACGTCAGTATTTTTGCTTTTGAGCACAATTTTTCTATAGAAATTTTCACTCAGTTTTTCCGACGCATTTGAATTTTCTCTTAACTTGCTGCCTCGCGCGCTCTGCAAAAGCATGCCTTTTCTTTTACAGCATGTTTTTGTTTTTTTTTTTTTTATTGTTTCTGTTCTGCATTTTTGGATTTTCACTCTGACGTCATTTGCACTTGTTGCCCGCCTTTGTTGGCAGCATGAGATTTTGTTTGTACATTCCTTAACCACTTCGATTAGCTGTTTTTGCCTTTATTTGCGTGGGTTTTCAAAATTACGCTTTTATGTTCTATATTTAGCATTTTTATTGGAGTTAACATATGTTTTGGCAAAATAATCGAATTTCATGCATTTAAACCTAACAGCTGTTGTAAAAGTCTTGTAGTTTGCAAAAACTTATCACATATTGTTTTTATTCAAATGGCTTTTGATTACTGAGGTTTAGCATCTTTTTTTTTTGCACCCACTTAACACTATATCGTACTATTTACAAAATTGTGTACTCATAAAAATGTATACTGTAAAGAGATATCCAAACAGAATATCTGAGTTATATTTATTATGGCTCTTAAGTTAACACTAAATTTAGCAATTTAATACAGTGTATTATAAGCAAAATTCTTAATATGTGTCCTTGACATAGTTGTTGTTTTCACACACCTATTGTAAAGTTGATGATAAATATTTTTTTCAAATATTTCAACACTCTAGCTATCTTTCTTACGCCTCTTTTACGGTACTTTTGAAAAAAAGTTAAAAAAAAATAATCTAAAAGCATTCGTCGTAGTTTTTACTATGAGTCACTTTGGAAAAGAGGTCATTCATAAAGTACGTTACGGATTAAGGGAAGCAAGGAATTTTTAGAATGTACTACGATGAGTAACGATAGGGTATGAGGGGGTCTTAGCCATTGTAACGTGACCAAAAATAAATAAAAAAAACTCCAACAAATTAAAATGTTTAGCACCCCATCACCTTTTCCATTAACGAGAGAACCTTTTGGCATCCCTTCAGTATATCAACATATTTGTTACATTGTGATAAAACTGATTTTTAAAATTGTTTCTTAAACTTATCTAGTGATGACTAATGATAATAGCACACATACTAAGAGCTAGTCAAGATAATAATATTTTTTAAATACATTTTAAAATATTTTTCAATCATTTCTTTTTTTTTATATCATATACTACGAAGAGTAAAGGCGGGGGAGGAGGTAAAAAAAGTTCAAAATCGGTCACGTTGCTTATGAATGACTCCTAAGCTTTCTTTACAGGTACTTCTATAGAGTAATATAGTACGTTTTTAAGTACTTTCTGTAAGAAATTTATCATCTGAAAACATTTTCATTGCATACTTTTAAGAACTATTTTTTCTCAAATGGCTTTTTACTGCAAATTATTCAAATTTCACTTTTTTCCAACAGAAGACTTAAATGTTAAAATGTTCATTGCAGGAATTGTATTTCTTTAGATCATTAAATTTTTGCTATAATTTAAGTAATTAATTAATTAGACAAATTTTTTATTATAAAATAAGTAAAGAACATTTTCATGATATGGGCATTTCCGCAGAAAATTCTACCGTGACCAAAAAATTAAAAGTAAACCAACCACCAACATTTTTTTTACTTGTATTATTCAAGAGAAATATTCAAAATTAATTTAATTAAAGAGTTCAAATTTTCCCATGTTGCGATGGTTAGATATCGGGCTAACAAGTTAAAGTTAAAGTTTTGGTCAGTTTTGTTTATTTCTATGAGCATTTTCTCTTTACAATTTCCATTTCTAAGAGTAATTCTCCCATTGCAGTCTTCTGCACAACTTTTGCTACAACAACAACTAACCGCAATACAAATGCAAAAGAGCAAACAAATATCAATTAACAATAAAATTTTGATTTGCTTTTAATGATATTCTGAGGTAACGTCACGCCAGATAAAAAAGCATTTAGTGCTATTTTTACTACACTGACGTTCAAAAGTGCGTAAAATTTTGTAGTTTAATAAATTTTAATATATTTGAGTAAATTTAATAAAAAAAATCGTTAAGAAGAAAAACCCTTAATTTTATATTAAGTTTGAAAAGTGAGTAACGTCACGACACATTGCTCGAAGTTTGCCTAATTTCGTTACAGAATTTGGTTGCAGGTATTTAAGTGGAATTTTTTCCAACTTCTCATGGTCGATGTGGTAGGAGTTAAAAAAATAAAATATATATTAGCTAAGCTTTATGTTTTATTAACGTCAAATATTTAAAAAAAAAAATTTTAACTTAAAATGTTCCGATGGCAATTTAAGTAACGTAACGCCAGTAACGTCACGCTAGATGACTTAGCCTTATACAAAAAAAGAGAAAAGATTATAAAAGAGAATATAATTTTTTTTTTTAATTCTTCCAAATAAAGTTTTGTATAAAAAGTCTTGCCCAATTCGCAGAGTTTTGCAAATTTTCTAATCTAAGTCGAAAATCACTTCGGTTTTTTGTAACGTTACGCCAGTGCATATTTTTGCTTATATCTTTTAATTCTTAGAGCCGATTTTTATAGTTTTTTACTTAATATAGTGTTACTTAATTACTACGCAAATTTTAAAAAAAGTATTTAAAACTTAGACTTTTTCATTCTTTTTTTTTAATTCTTTCGTACTAAATGTACATAACGCCAGTTTAGTTTTTAATTCTATAAAAAAAACCAAAAATATTTTTAGTGGCCATTTTTTTATTAAATATTTATTAATATCAAAAGAATAAAAAATTTAACAAATTACAGGATAGTTAGATGGGAGAGGGGGGGTAAAAAATAAGTCTGCGTTCTTCTTGACATGATTCCAACTCTTCTGGTGATTTGAGGAAAAAAAATTCTTAGTTAGTAAGAATGCCGCTATTGTCTGAACTTGAACATTTAGAAAAAAACTTGCAAAAAAATTTAAAATAAATTTTAATTAATTTATATTTAAAATAACTTTTTTTTTTACAAAATGCTGTTTGATAAAATTGATTTTTTTTGGCTTTTTATTCAAAGTTTTGAATTTTTTAAAAATATTAAAAACAAAATTCCTACAACATAATTCCGTAAAATGTGAGTGCGGAACGCTTGATTTTTTTGAAAAATTTCAGAGCATATTTTTAGGCATGTTTTGTTTTGTGATTTATTGAAACTTCAAAAACTTTTATATTTTTTTTTTTCATTTTTAAATTTTCAATTATACAAAAAATTTTTAAACTTATTTCGTCGAACCTACTATAGTTTCCGTTTTTACTTCAAGGCATATTTTAAATATTTGAAACTAAAAATTGTTATTTGCACAACTTAAAATCAAAAATGTGATCATCGCTGATTTCTAATCCACCTTAAAGACAATCAATATTTCACGTTTTTTTATTATTAAAACAGGGCCCGTCATTTTTGACGGGAAAGAACTAGTATTATAATAATTATATATGAGGCATACCATATATAAGGAAGGACCACACCGAATTTCAAGTTAATCGGTTTATTAGATCTTGAGAAATCACATCAGACGTATTAGAAATAGTTGTTTCGAGAAAACTGCCCTTAAGAGCGGGTTAAGCTTTTTTAACTCTTGTTTTAACCATTTTTTCTATGAATGCACAACATTTCAAGAATATTGTGTCCAAATTTGGATCCAACCAAGTCGATCCGAGTAAAACAAACATACGTGTATAAAACTTGAAAGCAATCTTTCCACAAGTCGTGTTTTCAGAGTCCGTGTTCACTGACATTTAAAAACTACTTGACCAATTCATTTGAAACTTGGTGCACATTTTCTACATATAAAATAACATTTTTTTTTTTTTAACATTAAGAGAATTTCCCACCCACAAAATGTCGGAATTTTTCGTGGAAGAAATCAGTTTATTAGTGAAAAATAAAATAATTAAAGAACGTTGGGGGGAGGATTTGATGATACTTCTTTGATGATGGATTAATCCATACACTTAAAAAAATTCACTAAGTTTTTGTTTTTACACTGAAACCCTTACCCTGTCCTTAAAGATTTAAATTTTCATAATTTTAATATGTTTTATATTATTAAAAAAATAAAAAATTTAGAAAAAATTTTGAAAAAAATTTAAAAATTGCTATGAAATATAAAAAATAATCAGAAGGAGTTGAGATAATTGGATGAAACTTGGTACACATGATCACATGGACCCAAGAATCTGCACTATTGAATATTTTGGAATCCGCCTACCTCCCATACAACGCAAAAATTGAAAACTGCATAACTCAGCTCATAATAAGTCTACAACAACAAAATTTGGTATATATGTATTTTATATCAAAATAAAGATTTCTGGAAAATAAATCATCCTAGAAATTAGATCATCCGCTCACGGACACGCCCACCTCCCATACAACCCAAAAATTGAAAACACAATTAATAAGCGTCTGCTTAACTCATAGAGATCAAATTTAGCAAGTATGTTTATTTTAACAAAACAAAAATGATTTTGAAATATAGAGAACATTCGCCCACGGACACGCCTACCTCCCATACATCGCAAAAATTGAAAACTGGATATATAAGCTAATAATTAACCTACAACAATAAAATTTGGTGGGTATGTGTTTTATATCAGCACAAAAATGTTCTCGAAAAATGGGTGTCATCCGCTCACGGACACGCCCATCTCCCATACAACCCAAACATTGAAAACGGAATAAATAAGCCTCTGTTTAACCTTCAGCGATAAAATTTGGCAGGTATATTTTTTTATGACAAACCAAATATGGTTTCGAAAAATGGATGTCATCCACCCACAAACACGCCTACCTCCCATACAACCCCAAAAGTTTAAAACTCAATAATTAAGGTTATTTTTTTCATAGAGAGATGAAATTCGGTATGTATGTATTTTATTTCAAAACTAAGATGTGTTCAAAAATTGGGAGTTATCCGTCCATGAATACGCCCACCTCCATAGCGAAAGCACAATAGAATCATTAACTGTGAGCTATAGAAATAAAATTTGGTATGTGTAAATTTTTCATCAACATTTAAATGCATATAAAATAAAGGCTTCATTCGCCCATGGACACACCCATTTTTAATAATGTTATTTTTTTTTTGGAAAAGTAGGTTTAGGGTATTTCATAGTCGGCCTAGACCGACATTCTTTACTTGTTTATAACTAATTTAGAAATCAATTTTACACACAGAGAGAAATGTAGCATAATTTTTTTTAAACAAATTCCACACAATGAATTTTTCGAATCTATATACTTAATGATTTTATATTAGAATAGAAGCATATAGATTTATTTGCTTTGTGGCCGAGCTTGTCGAGTATTTACACTGATAAAAAAACATACTTTTCAATTAAATAAAAAAATATTAAACTATAAATTTAACGCCTTTGCGTTTTTGCAAAACAAAATTTAAGACAAGTTTGTTTAATTTTCACCTACCTTTAAACTGCCTTCGTTTTATTATTTTTCTCTTATTATTTTTTTGAAAAAAAAACAAAAATTTGAATTAAAAGACAATTTTTGAATTTTTTGAAAAATAAAAACTAATTAATTATATATTAAAATATTTTAAATGCAAACTTCATCGAATGGAGTTTACATTTGGTATTCGGAAGGTCCCGTGGGTAGTAGCTGGTTGTGAATCTGGTGCTAAAAACTGGGAAAAGTTAAAAAAATGGCATGGAAAAAAATATGCTTTTAAGACATGTGTTTTGAATTTTAAAATTTTTGTCTTAAATTTTTTTTTTCATAACAAAAACATTGTGTTAAAAACAAAATCTTTTGTTTTGAATTTAACTTTAAAATATTGAAACAAATTTTAATGAATTTGTTTCAAGCTCTATTTCAAAAACAAATTCGTTAGATATGAACACAATGTCATATAATTTTAACACATTTTTCCCTCATTTTTCCCACACGAGCCCGAGTTCAAGTCCGGATATTACCAAAATATTTTTTTGTAATATATTTGTTTTTAACAAAAGAAAGAAATAAAGCATAATTTTTTTTTGTTAATAAACGCATTCTTATTTCAAACAATGAATTGTTATAATCTTTATAATTGTTATATTTATAATCTTTATAATTTTATACTGGAATGGAAGCAAAAAAATGCATTGCCTTGGTGGTCGAGTGTGTGATAATATTTTGTTTAAACAACAGAAGATAATATAAAATCTGGGTTCATGGCTGGACTTAAAAATTCAATAACAAAAACAAAAACCTTTGTATATTTGTTCAACTTTTCTGACAGCTATTGAGATGTTATATTATATTTAAATCTGTTTTGATACAGTTAAATTATCGTTACCAACAGCTCAGTGGAAAAGTGAATGACTGGCATCTGGAGGACGTAGGTTCGTATCCCGCCTGTGCAAGTAAACAAATTTTAATTTAATTATTATGTTTGAAATTTCGATTCCAATCTATGATTCGATGGCTGATTGACCAACAACAACCTCTGAAGTAAGTTTGTGTAATATCTCAAAAAAAAAAAGTTTGGTCTTTTATTAAACAAGGAAAAACTATAACGAAACAAAAAATTCTTTAAATAAATCATTTCTTTTTTGTCTTTTTCAAGAAAAAAATTCTTGCTTCAAGCTAGCCTGTGCTCGAAATAACAATATTTTTGTTCACTTTATTTAACCACTAACTTGCTTAAAACAACTCAAAATCGTGCTCGATGCTTTTTCAAGCATAATTTGTTTTAATTCAAGCTTGAATTTGTTTGATTTTTTTTTTCAGTGCATCAATTGAGTTTTTTACTTTTACAATTCCTTTGAGACGGTGACTAATGGTAGGTTTTGATATATTGAAGCTGTTTTCCAGTTCAAGGTCCGAAAATGGTATAACAAACTAGGTATCTGCAGGGCTATCGATTCTCTCTCTGCTTGACATAATTGTTGTTATTGCCTTAAAAAATATTGCTCATAAAAAATTGTCAAAAAGTAGAGTAAATTTTTTAACCCACAAGCTAGTGTTTAACCAGGTTAAAAGCCTGGTCATTATCATGGCACCCGCACACAACACAGATCGAAACTGAATTTTTTGTTGGTGTTTTTTTTTTTGCATTAGTCTAATGTTAAACTTTCAATAGCTACAATATTTTTTGCGTGTAGGTGTCGCAGGCGTCATCAACATCCTAGTTGGCGCTTAGAAGCTTGATTGCTGTCGCACTTCGAAAGTGTTGTGCCGCCGCAGCAGACACAGCCATAAATATATAGTTAGAACCAGAAGAACTCATGCTATTTGGCTGGCTGGCTGGCTGGCTGCTGCTTATCTTAATCGTTTTTGCCGCAGAGTAGAAAGCAACAAGTTTACTCAATGAATGACACTGTTTAGAAGTTGTTGGTGTTGTTGTTGTTGTTTGGGTTGTTGTTGTTGTTTTTGTTGTTGTTGTTGTTGTTATTATTATTGCCATTGTCGTTGTTTCTGTGCAAATAATTTTCTCAACTTAATTTGCTTTACTTCATCTTTTTGTGCTGTATGTTGTCAATGTTGCTGATGATAGTGATGAAGTTGTTGCAATGTTGTTGTTGCTGTTTTTGTGTTTTTTTTTTTATATTTTTGTAAAAAATTACGTCAAACATTTACGCAGTCACCGCAAACAAGCAGTCCGTCCGATAATGTGGCTATCTGTACATCTTTCAAGTCTCTACGTCGCTGTGCAGTCTATAATGCTGTCCTGTCTATTTCGTTGTTGTTGCTGTTGCTGTTACTATTATTGCTGATAACAACGCCCACACGCCTAGCATAAAGAATATGTTTTTACTTTTTTTTTTCTCTATTAGTGTGTTTTGTTTTAATAGCAGGATTTCAAATGACGTCAGTTTTTAACGCTTCTCTACTATAATTATTTACAACAATTACATCAGCAACAACAACAACAACAACATTAACAGCAGCAGCAACAACATTAATAAAATTTGTGTCACTGGGATTTTCCATTGCTTTTAATTTGTTGTTACTTAAAACTTGGTTTTTTCTGTTTTCATTGACCCCAAAATAGTTTGGTATGTCTAAAACACAGGGTGTTTGTTGCAGCAGGTTTTTATTTTGCAAAAAGCTAATCAAATGCTTGTTAAAAATGATTATAAGCTTGCACATAGTGCTGGTTAATTTGATAAATTCAATTAATGCATGCTTTATTAGCAGCAATTTTTTTATTATTATCATGCATTTCAAGAATTCGTGCCAGTTAGCAAAAAAGTTTTTTTTTTATTATAAAATAAAGATAATTTTCAGCTATGCGGGCATTATTTAGTCATATAGAAAATGCAAGATATATTTTCTTTTTTAAATTTTAAGACAGAAGAAATTTTGAAGTTGTTGATGTTTGGAGTCTGTTTTTGACAAAACAAATGTATGAACGTTCAGTTAAAACGTTTCGATCATTATTTGAATAAATTAACTGAAGGTTTTCATGCATGCTATATACTACTATATACTATATACTATATAATAAATTTATTTCAATTTAACTGAACTCTATATTTTCTTCTTTTCATTTCAGGTAAGTTACATCGAGAGAAAAATCTTATGAAGTAAAAAAGTCAACTAACTTATATAGCTAAACTGAGTAAAGGTAACAAAATTTAGAATTTGAAGTACCAAAAAGATGTATTATTTAACTTAAGTACCTTTTTCAATTCATATAATTTTATTGAAAAAAAATAATCTTAATAAATATTACTTTAAAGTAGTGAAACCCATACATTTACTTTCTGTTATTTTTTGTTCTTTTTTCTCTTGCTATGCAATCAATTATTTTATTATTTAAGTACTTGAACAATCCGTAAAAAAACCGCAAATAAAATCAAATTAAAAAGTTTTTACTTTGTTGCTGGCACCTTTCGAAACTTTCCCACTCTTTTTTAAAGATCAAACGGCGCACTTTATTTATTTTTCTACTAACCACTTCTTTTATTTTCACTCAATAAATTTTATCAAATGTTCCAATCTTGCGAACAATCAAAATTCAGTGCATGTCAAATATAAAAAAAAAAAAAATTGAAAAAAATAAAACAACAGCAAAGACAACAACTACTTGGAATTTATAAATCCAAAAGAAGTAATGGGCAGGGGCTGACTGGAGGAAAGGGTAAGTAAAAAACGTGCACATAAGTGAAGTAAAGGCGTGTAGCTTGAACTTTCAACAAGAGCATGAATGAGAAGTTGTTATGGCAAGATTTGCATAACGACTACAACAACAACAACAACAACAACAACAACCATATAACAACCACATTTTGCACACTCACCCAGTTATTGAATGGAATTTTCTTGCTTGGATTTGATGATTGTTCGAATAAGTGGAAATTCGATAAGGTTGAACATTTTATGTTCTAGGGTTAATTTTTTTTTTCAAAATAAACGCAGTGAAATCGAAGTTTAACCTAATATAACGTCAAAGTGTCGAATAAAGGCTAAAATCACATCGAAGTTTACAAAAAAAAGGTAAAAACAAAACAAAAAAAGAGGTGCTACTAGTAATAAAAGTTAGTAGTTAGTAGTTTTAGTGTCTACAAAAAGTTAGTAGTTTAGCCACTTAACAGGTTTTTCTTTAGAAAAACAAGCAGTTTCTTGTTTAATTTATTTTAAATAAGATTAAAAAGTACGGCATATTAATTGAAAACATAAAAAAATGAAAGAATTTAACTTCGAAAAATTTCGAACAATTTTCGAACTTAAATTTTGAGCGTGCAAAGCACAAAAATGATTAAAAAATGCAATTTTAAACGTTAAATTTTAATATAAGCTGCAGTCGAAGACAAAAAACTGTTATTTCGAATATTTTAGCATGTTCGAAAAACGGAAACAACTCGAAAAAGTTAAAAAACCTATCACAAGCTACGGAATAATAACACTAAGACAAAAATTAGCTCCGACTTAATTTTCGAACTTTAATTTCGAGAGCACAGACCAAAAAAGTTTAAAAAATTCAATTATAAACGATAAGTTTTAATTTAAGCTGCGAAAAAACACTGCAAAACTGTTGTTTCGCAAACTTAAGCATGTTCGAAAAATTAAAACAACGCTTAAAAGTTTTAAAAAACCTGCTTCCAAACCTTTTTGGTAATTTTTTTTCTGAAAAATCAACAGTTTTCGTGAATTTTATATAAAATAAAGATTCGAAAGCACAACACATTAATTGTTCATAGTGCATAGTCATTAAAAATAAAAAAAATAACTTCGAAAAATTTCGTACAATTTTCGAACTAAAATTTTTATAGCGCAATACACAAAAATGATTACAAAATTCAATTTAAAACAATACATTCAATTAAAGCCCTTTAAAAGCACTTAAAACTGTTATTTGGAATGGCTTTAGAATGACGAAAAACTTGAAAAACGTAAAAAGTTATAAAAACTTGCTAAAAAGCCTACCACAAGCTAGAGAATAATAGCGCTGAAGAAAAAATTGACTTCGAATCAATTTTAAAATTTTTTCTGAAAAAGTAGCAGTTTTTTGTGAAATTTATATCAAATTAAGATTAAAAAACACAACACATTAATTGGTAATATTGCACAGTTAGTAAAAATTTTAAAAAATTTACTTCGAAAATTTTCAAACAATTTTCGAACTTAAATTTTTAAAGCGCAGAACACAAAAATGATTAAAAAAATCAATTTGAAACAATAAAATTTCAATTTAAGCTCTTAAAGTACACTGAAAACCTGTTTTTCCAAATACTTTTTCATGTTCGATGCAAAAAACTTAAAAAACCTGCTGCCAAACCTATCACAAACTAAAAAATAAACTTAGCTCCGACTACATTTGCAATTTTGTTCTGAAAAATGATCAGTTTTTGTAAAATTAATATAAAATTAAGGTTCGAAAGTGCAACACATTAATTGGTAATATTGCATAAGTATAAAAAATTAAAAAAATTAACTTCTAAAAATTTCGAACAATTTTCAAACTAAAAATTTTATTAGTGCAGTCTACAAAAAAGATGTAAAAAACTAATTTGAAACGATAAATTTTAATTTAAGCTGTTAAAGATCACTGAAAAACTGTTATTTCGAATATTTTAATATGTTCGAAAAACTAAAACAAAGCAAAATGTTACAAAACCTGCTACAAAAGCTATCAGAACCCACAGAATCTTAACGCTAAGAACAAAATAAGCTCTGAATGCAATTGCATTTTCGAACTTGAAGCAGGAAGTAGAAATGAATTCTAAATCCTGCCAAAAACAATCAGTTAAAAATCGAAAGTATTAAGAATAATTTTCTAGCTGCGAAATATTTTCTTACTTCAATTTCAAAATATATTCGAAATCAAATTTTGTCATGTTTCGATTATCAAACTTGACTTTTAAAGCATTTTCGAACTTGAACTTCGAAATAAACTGACAAAATGACGTGAGGAAATCAGTACAGCCAAAGTCAAGCCAAAAAATAATGAATTTCAACAAATTTTTATTGTTCGAAAAATTGTGGAACTTTAATTCCGAAAGAGTAGAAAACGAGCATGCCACAGAAATCTTGTAAAAATTATATAGGTACTCATGTTTCGTTTGAAGAAGGCCATTAAAGGCCATTAACTGAAAGGCCTTAATTCGAATTATTTTGCATATTCGAAAAACTGAACGCAAAACTAAAAATAAACAACAAGTCAAAAATCTGATTAAAAACCACTCAAAATGACATGATTCAGACTTTGAATAAACAAAAACCTTACATCGAATAAATTTAATTTTTCGAACTTGAAGCAGGAAATAGAATTTCTTGCAGAAATAGAGCCAAAACCTATCGAAAACATTTCAGTTTAAATGAAAACAAAAAATAATTTAGAATTTTGCAACTTCAAAATATTTCCGAACATGATTTCGAAATATTTTGCAACTTAAATTTTGAAATTCTTGTAAATTGAATATCAAAATTTTTTTGTAACTTAAATTTTGAAATATTTTCAAACTAAAATTTAGAAATATTTTTAAGCTAGACAAATTTTTGAAAAAAAAAGAAAAATTTTAAAATATTTCGAACTTAAATTTAACACGAGCAGAACAATGAAAATATAAACAAGTAAAGAAAGTCTAAAGTCGGTCTAGGCCGACTATGAAATACCCTAAACCCACTTTAAAAAAAAAAATTTTTATTGTAAATGGGCGTGTCCGTGGGTGGATTAAGCCTATATTTTATATGCATTTAAATGTTGATGAAAAATTTACACATACCAAGTTTTATTCCTGTAGCTCACAGTTAATGCCTTTATTGTGCTTTCGCTATGAGAGGTGGGCGTGTTCATGGACGGATTACTTCCAATTTTTGAACACACCTTAGTTTTGGTATAAAATACATACATACCAAATTTAATTTCTCTATGACAAACATAACCTTATTTATTGAGTTTTAAACTTTTTGGGTTGTATGGGAGGTGGGCGTGTCCGTAGGCGGATGACGTCCATTTTTCAAAACCATCTTTGTCTTGTCATAAAAAACATACGTGCCAAATTTTAGCTCTGTAGCTTAAACCGAGGCTTATTTATTGCGTTTTCAATTTTTGGGTTGTATGGGAGGTGGGCGTGTCCGTAAGCGGATGACGTCCATTTTTCGAAAAAAACCTTTGTATTTGTATAAAACACATAGATATCAAATTTTATTGTTGTAGGCTAATTATGAGCTGAGTTATGCAGTTTTCAATTTTCGCGTTGTATGGGAGGTAGACGTGTCCGTGGGCGGATGATGTCCACTTTTGAAAACCATCTTTGTTTTGTTACAAGAAACATATGTGCCAAATTTTAGCTCTGTAGGTTTAACAGAGGCTTATTTATTGCGTTTTCAATTTTTGGGTTGTATGGGAGGTGGGCGTGTCCGTAAGCGGATGACGTCCATTTTTCAAAAACATCTTTGTGGTGATATAAAACACATATATACCAAATTTTATTGTTGTAGGCTTGTTATGAGCTGGGTTATGCAGTTTTCAATTTTTGGGTTGTATGGGAGGTAGGCGTGTCCGTGGGCGGATTCCAAAAATATTCAATAGTGCAGATCCTTGGGTGCATGTGACCATGTGTACCAAGTTTCATCCAATTCTCTCCTTCTTCTTATCCTGTGTATACGGACAACACACAGACGGACAGACGGACGGACGGATGGACGGACGGACATGGATAGCTCGACTCACGTGGTGACGCTGATCAAGAATATATACTTTTCTATACGGACTCGCTTCGTTCTATGCGTTACAAACGTTTGCACAAAGTTAATATACCCTGACCTTTCAGGTTTAGGGTATAAAAATGTATTCTATTGATGTTTTGGCGTATTCGAAACAAGAAACATCACAAAAAATATCCAAAAGCCGTTCTTTAACGTTTCATTTCAAGTTCCACAGAAATGCAAACAACTCAAAAACGTTTATTATACCCCTTTTACATTAGTCAAGAATTGAAGTCAATTTTCTGAGCTTGTAGACCAATTCGCCGCAAATAGGAAGCGACGAAAGAGGAAAAAGTTGACGGTACACAGTCAAGTGTACTGGCAAGTTTTTCGAACTCGAAAAATTGCTTCTATTTCTTGACTAGTGTAAAAGGGGACTTACGAAAATATTTTATATTCGAACAAAAACTAGGAAAGAAATTCATGTTATTCTTAGTGCAAAATGTTTCAGCTGTCATCATAATGAATAACAAATAAGTTTACATGTTCGAAAAATTTTCCAAAATTATGCAAAAAATTTATTTTTTTATAAATTAAAACACATAAAATGTTAAAAGCAATCATTTCAAGTATTCTTTTGAAAAATTTTGCATTTTCGAACTAATATCGGGTAAACAAAACTGTGAAATAACTAGTGCGATATACAATACAACCGATATACAATGAATTTAAAATAATTTTACATGTTCGAAAAATTTTCGAACTTTAATTTTGCAGGAGCAAAATACGAAAATTATGTCTAAAGTTGCTTTTGCATATTTGAAACACATAAAAAAAACACAAAGTGTTAAAAAGCTGTTTTTTAACGCAACATTTTTTAGTGTTCCTTCGAAAAATTTTGTGTATTCAAAGTAAGAGCAAGGTTAAAAAATCTTGGAATACGATGTCAAAAACGCTGCACCTGTTTTGCGACGGATAATAACAATAAGTTTTAAATAATTTTACATGTTCGAAAAGTTATCGAAGTTTAATTTTGCATGAGAAGAATACAGAAATTATGTAACAAGTTATAAAGTTACACTAAAAAACACAGAGAATGTCAAAAACTGTCCTATAACGTTTTATTTAAAGTATTATTTCGAAAATTTTTTATATTCGAACTAAGAACGGGCAAATAGCCGGGGAATAAAAACGCTTCAGCTGTAATCAAACCAAAATACAAAAAATTCAAAGTAATTTTACATGTTTGAAAAATGTTGGAACTTAAATTTCCCTCGAGCAAAATAAAGAAATAACGTACAAAGTAACATATTAATATTTCTGCATATTTGTAGCACAGAAATGGTCGAAAAGGACCGAGCAATTTTGTCATTCGAACTTAGAGCAGAGTAGGAAAATTGTGAAAAATCTATCAAAAAGATTCTACAACAAATTTCGAATAATATTGTATGTTCGAAAAATTTTCGAACTCTAATTAATTTAGAGCAGAGTAGAAAAATTGTGAAAGAATTGGTTAAGAACGCTTTAACAATAAATTTCGCATAATTTTGCATGTTCGAAAAATTTTCGAACTTTAATTTCGAATGCGCAAAATACAAAAATTATGCCGAAAAATTTATTTGAAACGTTTAATTCTTAGTGGCATAATTTTTCTCATTAATTTCCAAAAATATAACACAATAACGAGCATATTAAACCGTGAATACCCTTATTGTACAAACTTTGATTTCAGTAACAAGTAAATTTAACTATTTCAAGCATGTGCTGAGGATTTTGTGTTGCTATTTTGTCAAAAATGCACTGTTTAAAAATTGTCATAATTCCTAGTGGGCTGCTTTTGTCAACTTGGTTGGCATGCATGGCTTGCAGACATGGTTTGGTTTTTACTGTTATTGTTACAACTGTTGCATACGATAGCGGAAAAAATGACATGGCCGCAAAATATGACATTATTTCTTTCACTGACTTATATTGGTAGGTGTTAAAGTTGCTGTCGATGTTGTCGTTGTTGTTGTTTTTGTTGCCGTCGTCGTCGTGTTTAAATTAAAGTCATCCATCAATCAAGTAGGCAGTCAGTCAGTCAGTCAGCCATTGAATCACGACATTTGTATGCGTAACACTATGGAATGCCATGAGTATGCGAAACGAGGCCCACACTTTCAAGCAAGCAACAACAAATAACAACAACAACCAACAACAACAACAACAACAATTATGCATATTTAGATCATTTTGAGTACTTAAAAAAAAAATTATTGTTTTTTACTTTTTGCTTTGCTTTTCGAAACAATTATAATATGAACACTCATAATGCCAGTTCTTAAAAACCGTTTAACTGCATACTTAACAATTTTAAGCAAAAACTATTGAAAAGCATATAAAAACAAATATACTGAAGCTCAATATGCGACACCTAGTTTTATTGACAGCCACACGCGCCGATGCGGCAGCCAAAAAATAGCAAAAAATAGACAAAAAATTAACCCAGTTTTTAATTTGGCAGAAAGGTGTTAAGCATTTTACCTTCAGCTCAGTTGGTGGCTTTCAAGTTGGTTGGTTAACAAAACTTGTCATAATTATGGTATGAGTAGCAAAATTTTGCTGAATAATGTTAATGTTGAAAAGCTGAATTGTGCCATGTTTTAGTAAAATAAATTAAATCTTTAACAATTTGTCGGTTAAAAAGCATAAAGTATGATGCAATAAAAAAACAACCATTACAAATAATTAAAAATATTTAATCAAAAATTTAATCTTTTGAATCATCAGCTATGAAAGCCTGTAGGTATCTAAAATGCTTCGTATGACCAACAATTCGATCCGAAATTAAGTTTTGCAGCTTAGCAGATACGACACTGGTACGGCAGGGCATCACGACGGACCAATTAGCCCCCATTTCTGGTTACTCATCTCTCTCTTAGCTTTTCTAACCCCCCAGCTGATCTGGAAAACTCTCTTAAGCTCTAACTCTCCATCAATTTACTTTGACAAAAGCCTTAAATGACCATTTTATAAACCATTTATGACTTTTTTTAAAAAACAAAATAAGATTTGTCAACAAATTTTAAAAATAGCCTCGTTTATATATTAAAGCTCGTTTAAATAAGCTTTATAATCTAGCAATTTCAAAATTGGTTTATTCATATATTCCCTTTTATGTTTTTTATTTCATTGACATTCATCCTAATTTTTAAACAAAATTAATTAATTAGCTATGGCTCAAAACTCTTAAAACAAAAACTCAAGTTTGTCAATAAATCTTCAGGCTCTAGTTTTGGACATGTTACGAAACTGCTTAGTTAAGATGCCTGTTAATACATTAAAATGTATTTTCGACTTTTATTAAGCACCCTTTTATGGTTTTATAATATGATTTTATTTTAAAAAATTTTAATAATAAAAAAATGGCTCCATTCACTTTGTTAGCTACATAAAACTAAATAGAAACCACTGAAATAACTTCAATTTGAAGAATCATAAAATACAATCAGTTTTCCCTGTGCATTTTCCCCTGTATATGATGATATAATAGAAATTATATAAGCTTACACTAATAATAAAAAAACAACAAAATATGTACAGACTTTTATTATATTACATATAGACACTAAATTAAGACCCACACTTATTATCAAGAAATTAAAAAATTGAAAAAACAGAATTAAAACAGTCCATAACTATTTTAAAGACTAAAAAAATGGCAGAGTTATCAAAGAGGTTAACGAACTATTTCAATCAAAAACCAAAAAAAAAATAAACAAAAAAAATAGTAACATGGAGTTGTAACAAATGAAGTGTGAGTTCAGCCAAGTAAAAAGCAAAAACCAATTCCACAAATTAAGACGTTAAAAGATTTAATTATGTTTTCTTTACTCTAACACTTCATTACAAATAATCAAATAAACAAAAAAAAAAAAAATACACAACTATAATTACTCTACAATATCGATGGTAAAGGCTTAAATATTTGGAGGGTTTGGTTTAAACAAAAATTGTAAGCTAAAAGAGAAATTATGACGATGATGATGACGGTGATGTAAATGATTTAAAACAGCGAATGACGAAGGTGAAAGGCAATTATTGCAGTAACCAAAACAACAATAACAACAAAACGAAAAAGTAGCGAAAAATTTATTGCCTTAACGTTTACAAAACGGCGTTACAAATTGCTACAAATAACGTAAAATAGTAATTTAAGAGACAAGAGACAAATTAAAAAAATATTATCGTAAAAAATTAATAAAATCAAATTTCAAATTAAAATCAAAAAATATATTCTTGTTCTGGTACGAACAAAACAATAAGTACTGGTAGTCTCTCCATCTACGGATATCTTCCATGTCAAAGAAGTAAGACTCAATCCTTCTTACTCTGTATTGAGTTCTGTTCTTATAACTTATACCCGAAACCAAAACTAATCTACGTTATTAAGACTATCAATCAATTAACTCAAAATAAATTTGCATTTTCTTCCTAAAGCAAGAACAAGATATGCTCCAAAAAGCAAGCCAAAAAATGTCCATTAAAATCAAGCTTCAAAATATTCAAATTTGAACAATTTTGCAATTTCGAAATTTTTTCGAACTTAATTGCGAAAAATTTTACAACTTGAATTTTGAAATTTGTTCGAAACTGACTTAAAAAATATTTTCGAAATTTAATTTCGAAATATTTTCGAACTTAATTTCGAAGTGTATGTATATACCAAGAAATAATTTAGTTATTTATTTTTAATGAAATATAATTATAAATTATCAATTCAATTATAAATAATTGATTTCGAACTTGATTTCTCGCAGTTGATTTCGAAATTGAAATCTTAAGAATTTTTAAACTGAAATATAACATAATATCGAACTTAAATTTTATAGCAGAAAACCGACTTTGACCGAAGAACGTGTCGAATACTTTGCAATTTAAATCAAACGAAGGAACAAATTCTAGTACTTTTGCAATTTCGAAATTTTCTAAACATTGTCACGAAATATTTTACAATTTAAATTTATAAATGTTAAATTCAAAACATGTCAAACTTAAATATCTGAATCTTTTCGAAATTGAGTTAAGATATATTTTTGTTTTGGCTTGAATTTCGAAAATTTTCTTTGTTGGCTTTCGAAATATTCGAACTAAAACTAAGAAATGATTTCAAACTTGATTTTATAATTTTTTAACTAGAATTTCATTGTATTTTAAATTTGATTTCGAAAGTCCACACCAGAGAAAATATTTTTTAAAACAGAAAACAAAAATTAACTCAAATCCTATCGAAGACTTTTCAGTTGAAATCAAGCTTAACAATAAATTCGAATAATTTTGCATTTTCAGAATATTTTCGAACTTAATTAAGAAATATTTGACCGAAATCTCATATATTCAAACTTGACCTTCGAAATATTTTCTAACTGAAATGTAGAAGTAACTTCAAGCTTGAATTTCGAAACAATTTTGCTTGAATTCTAGCTAATGAAATCTAACCAAAGAATAAATTGGAATCAATTTGCAATTTAAAAAAATTTCAAACTTAATTTCGAATGATTTGAAACTTGAATTTCGAAATTTTTTCTAACTTTCCTTTTGAAATATTTCCTCACTTGATTTTCGGTACTTATTCGAACTGAAATTGAGATATGAAAATCAAATCTTGATTTTCGAAATTTTTTAAGAAGCACAAATGTACCTTAAAACCTGTTGTAGGCTTTTCAGTAAAATCAAGCTAAAGAATAAATTCTAATAATCTAACGATTTCAAAATATTTTCGAACTTAATTTCAAATATTTTGCAACTTAAATTTCGGCATTTGTCATACGTGAATTTAAAAATATATTAGAAATATAATTTAGATTTGTGTGCTTGAATTGAATTTCAAAATATTTTCTTGCTTGTCTTTCGAATAATTTTTGAACTGAAATTAAGAAATGATTTCGAACTTGATCTTGGTGATTTTTTTAACTTGCATTTCAATATATTTTCAAACTAAAATTTCGCAAATCGAAGAAATCATATTTCAAAGCAGAAAACAGAAATGGAGCTAAGAACCTATTGAAGATTTTTCAGTTGAAATCAAGTTAAATAATAAAATCGAAAGATTTTGCAGTTTCAAAATATTTCCGAACTTAATTTCAAATTATTTCATAAATTAAATTTCGAAATTTTGTTAAATTTTTATGTAGTAATATATTCGAAATTTTATTTAAATATCTTTTTGTACTTGAGTTGAATTTCGAAATAATTTCTGGCTTGACTTGCGAAATATGTCCAAAATGATATTTAGAATTAATTTTGAACTTGACTTTACACATTTTTTTGTTTTGAACTTGGAAATATTTTCTAAATTTAATATAAAATAAGTTTCGAAAGTCTTACCACAGAAAACATATTTCAAAGCAGATAACAGAAATGGAGTCAAGAACCACCTATTGAAGACTTTTCAGTTGAAATCAAACTAAAGAATAAATTTTTATAATTTTGCAATTTCGAAATATTTGCGAACTTAATTTCAAAGTATTATGCAATTTTAATGTCGAAATTTTGTTAAGCTTTCATTGAGAAATATTTTCAAAATTGAAATTAGTAATATTATTAAGCTTGACTTAATTTTCGAAATATTTTCTAACTCAAATTTAGAAATGATTTCAATCTTGATCTTCGAAATTATGCTAACTTGAATTTCGAAATATTTTCGAACTTCAATTTAGAAATTACATACCACAAAAATCATATCCAAATTACATTTGTTTGGTCTTGGTCTTGGTCTTGGTCTTGTTCTTGGTCTTGGTCTTGGTCTTGGTCTTGGTCTTGGTCTTGGTCTTGGTCTTGGTCTTGGTCTTGGTCTTGGTCTTGGTCTTGGTCTTGGTCTTGGTCTTGGTCTTGGTCTTGGTCTTGGTCTTGGTCTTGGTCTTGGTCTTGGTCTTGGTCTTGGTCTTGGTCTTGGTCTTGGTCTTGGTCTTGGTCTTGGTCTTGGTCTTGGTCTTGGTCTTGGTCTTGGTCTTGGTCTTGGTCTTGGTCTTGGTCTTGGTCTTGGTCTTGGTCTTGGTCTTGGTCTTGGTCTTGGTCTTGGTCTTGGTCTTGGTCTTGGTCTTGGTCTTGGTCTTGGTCTTGGTCTTGGTCTTGGTCTTGGTCTTGGTCTTGGTCTTGGTCTTGGTCTTGGTCTTGGTCTTGGTCTTGGTCTTGGTCTTGGTCTTGGTCTTGGTCTTGGTCTTGGTCTTGGTCTTGGTCTTGGTCTTGGTCTTGGTCTTGGTCTTGGTCTTGGTCTTGGTCTTGGTCTTGGTCTTGGTCTTGGTCTTGGTCTTGGTCTTGGTTTTGGTCTTGGTCTTGGTTTTGGTCTTGGTCTTGATCTTGGCCTTAGTCTTGATCTTGATCTTGATCTTGGTCTTAGTCTTGGTCTTGATCTTGGTCTTGGTCTGG
This sequence comes from Tetanocera ferruginea, assembly GCA_958299015.1. NCBI lineage: Eukaryota > Metazoa > Arthropoda > Insecta > Diptera > Sciomyzidae > Tetanocera > Tetanocera ferruginea. The sequence goes on from OY282644.1 coordinate 15,035,861, forward strand.
GTCTTGGTCTTAGTTTTAGTTTGAGTCTTAATCCAAGTTAACTTAAATCAACTATTGAAAGTTTCAGTTTCTACTTCCAAATAAACTCTTTCTTTCTCTCTCTCTCTCTCTCTCTCTTTCTCACTCCTTCTCTTTCTCATTGAAATTGTCTAATAAAATATATTGCCAGATAAAAAAATTGCTCAAGTAAATTGAGTGCGTTCTGTTTAGATCAGTGGTCGGCACACGTGAAGCACATGCTTTGCCAAAACTCTCACGTATTTTCACGCTCTTTCACTCACTCGACAAGCAAATATTGACGATGCAGCATTGTTTTGAATAATATGCAATTTTTTTGTCTCACTTTCACTTGCAGTCTCATTTTTAATTTTGCCGACCACTGGCTTAGATCTTCTTAGGGTCATTTTAGTTCTAGCCTCTATCTCTTTAGATCTTTGCCTTGAACCTTGATTCGTCATTGATACTATTACGAACATTTGATTCCATTTCGTCTCTTCAAAATTTTTCTTATGTTCCCTTCTAATATCTTCTGTGCTATTAATATCTGTGTGTTATCTGTAATATTCATAAATCTGCCAGTTTTATGCGTTTTTGTTTTTACGTTTTCACTCTTCTCTGACTTTTTTAACTTTTCCAACATTATGATCTGAAATAAACATGGTATTATTATTGTATTGTTTTGGTCTTTTCGTCTTTCTTTTGTTAAAGTTGCTTGCAGGTGACAATCAACATTTTTTTACGCTATACCTACTTTTCGTATTTTTTTTTTTTTTGTTTCTCAATACAAAGGTCACGTGAAGACGTGCCTTGTCTGATGTTCTGATAAAATTTATTACCTATATTGACTGAAATTAGACCCTTTTTTGTGTTTTGGCATTGTTTTGTATATGTTGTGTTTGAACTATTATTTTGTTAGATTTATGTTGTGACTTTTGTGTTCTTTTCAATTATGTCGGATATTGACGGAGTGATAGGAATTATGTTTTTCTAGGGGTGGGGCTGTATTCAGATTTTTAAGTAAGGTTAAGGATTTTATTAAAAGTAAAACTGTTTTAAATTTATTTTGTAAAGATTTTAGAGTTAAAACAGTTCTCAATTCGATGTGTAGAGTTATTATGGAGATTGATCTTATTAAAGAAAAACATTTGAGGTACATGGCATACCAAAGTCAAAAAATTGTACGGTAAAGTTTAAATTAAGCTAAATACACACGACTTTTGCTATAAAAATTAATAAGTAGATAACTAAAATTAAAAATAAATAAAATTTTTATCATTCAAGATATAAAGTTTAATGTAAATTATTAAAACTGTTCTAAAAAAATGTATCAGAAGAGTACCGGATAAAGCTATACCGGACAAAATATCGTAAAATAAGCTTAATATTAAGCTTAAGCTTTAATATATTGACCATGTGGGTAATTTTTTAAAATGCTGCTTTCAACAACAAATAAAAATATAAATTTAAAAAAATTTTTAGAATAGTATATAAGTAGTATTTGGCTGTTTTAGTGACAATAGAAATTTTCAAGTAAAATATATGCTCGAATATCGCATATTTTCGAGAAAATCTTTGCAATTTTTTAAAAAAATCTCACTTGTTTTATATTATAAAAAACTAAAGATTAAAATGTTCTCAAAAATTCCTCTACTTACAGAAACTCTCAATTTGTTATACCCATAGATACACTTTTCTTTTCATACCTTTAAAACTCGACTTTAAATTAATTCAAAATCACATGTTTTGACTGCTGTGTCAGTTTGTTTAATTATTATCAAGCGGAAGCATGCAGTATATCCGTTTTGAAAACATGATTAAAAACTTTTTAATCGGATCATACACACGCTCCCAAAGCTACGCCCACATTTGAGCCATGTAGAACTTGTGCCAGTTGTCCAAGCAGCAAAAAACAAAAACAAAAATAAAAAAAGCTACAACAAAATTAAAAAGCTCATTTAAGCCGATTACAATACATTTTAACTGACTTACAGTTTAACATGTTGACCAAAGAAGTTGATTTTGTTTTTATTAGTTTTAAGCTTCTTTTTTGCCTCAATGCAAGCAAGCTTTACAACGTGACTTCATTGATAAATGATGATTAAGTGTAATTCTGACACCAGAACTCAGACAATTGTATTAAACGATTACAACATATTTCATTATTTTTGACTTGTGTTGAATAAGTTAAATAAAGCCCTCATTTCACTTTCTTCAATAAACCAGAATAATAATGCCATAATTGCTATATTCATAAAATTGACAGCCATTTATTTCGGCCATAAAAAGAAAAATCATTCCAAAGTTGCTGCAGTACAAAGAAAAATAAATTGAACTTTTAACAGCGCAAAAAAAAACACACACAAAAAACTGACAATCAATCCAAAACGAATTCGAGCAGCGCATCCGTTTGCTTCATGGCTTCAAAAAAGCCAAAACTTTCTTTTCTCAATACTTCAATATCATTTTTCACTATTATTAAATAAGAGTGTTTTTAACAATTGTTTTATTGAATAGCCAACACATAAAACGCTGCGTCATTCTTTATATGGGCCAAATACTGCCGCAGGTCTTTTTAAGAAGTTAAGAAAAGTAACGAAAAAAAATATATCCAAATCGCATGATTAATTAAAAGTTGTCTTCAAAAAGAAACCTCAAATATGTATTGCAAATCATACATTTAAGTTTTTTAATTAACAAACAAAAAAAAGCAAAACGAAAAAAAGCTAAACATTTTTACTGAGCGTTAAAAATTCCCATAACTTTCACCGCTTAAGTTTATAGAGCTTAATAAAGCTCAATATATCATAATGAGTAGAAATATGTTGGTTGCACAGCAGTTAACATAGCCTGTAAACATTTCACAGAATTATTTTGTTTTCTGTTTTTTTTTTTTTTTTGCATAAGTTTTGAAACATTTTTGAATGTTTAATTAACGAATGTGATGAATGGTGGTTAAGCCGGCATGCAAAATTGTTTAATTTAAACGGATTTTTCATATTTCTTTTACTTGTGACATGTGGAATTTTTGTCGGATTTTACACTCATGGATACATCTACGCATACTGCATATGAGGTGTATTATAAGCTTGTAGACAGTTTTTAATAAAAAAAAATTTTAAATGCATTATTGATCAGCACCACCTCCTGAGTCGTTGAGTTCCTGGCGAAAACCAACCAGATTGTCGTTAGGGTAAGAATATCTCTGATCTTAGAAAAAGTTAAAAGAACCTTCAAGAATTGTGACACTCAGAGCAATTGACGACGATGCAAAGAAATCTCTAATATAGAAGGTATCTTACTTAGGTAGTAGCTATACTCGAAAATTCAACATTGAAATCCCAATCTAGAAGCTTATCTTCGAAAAAAATCAGAAGAAACTTCAAGAAGTCTAACACTTAGAACAAATGACGATCATGCAAAGAAATCACTTTGGAACTAGGACTAGACTAGGACTGAGACTATGGCCAAGACTTTGGCTAAAACCAAGACCAAGACTTCAACTGAGGTCAGTCTTAGACATATTCATAGACATAGACTGAGACTTAGACTATGACTAAGACAAGTAATAGTTCTAAGACTAAAATTAAGACTAAAGAGCTAAGGACTTTTTTCGAAAAATCGGTCTGTCTTCGATTTTTGAAATTGTTAATTCCGTTTTTTTCTTTTCTCGAGCCTTTCGCTCTAGATATGATATTCTTTCAAAAATTTCTATTCACTTTATTTAACGTCTGTGAAATACTTTGAATTAATTAAACTTAACAACGCGCAACAAGTTTTTATCTATCCATGCTTCTTAACTAAGCACTCTGCTTATTTTTGGACCATTTAAAAAAAAATGGTAACGTTTTTTGCATAAACCTTCTCTGCACATTAATTTGTATTCGTAGAAAAATGATAAAACTGAGAAGAAGAAACAAAAATGTAGAATAAAAAAAACAAAGACATCAGAAGAAACAAAACTGAAAAAGAGCGGCTATGAAGAAAAAAAAAATTTGTTAAAAAACAAAAATGATCAAATGGGGTTATTCACCTGTTACCAACACAAAAAAAAAAAAAACAAAAACAAAGACAGTCAAAATACTATATAAAAAATGATAAACGAAAAAACCCACAATCAACAGGCTGGCTGGGAAAAAACTAAAAACACGTCCCAAAATAGAAAGAACCATAAAGCAGCTAAGAAAGCAAAAAAAAAAGCAGCTCAAAAGGCGTTCACGTAAAAAAAGACATTCAATAGAGTCTTAGAATTGACAGTTGGCTAGCAGAGGGTTAACTAATTTTTACAGTTTAAATATTTTAAAACTCTTTAGCACGCAGCAGGTACAAAAGAATGATGGTTAAAGCAAAATGGTTTGGAGGGAATAATAATAATAAAAAAAAACCTTGATGGGTATCTAGCTATTTAAATAAATAAAAAAAACAGTTAACTCTTAATTAAAGCAAAATTAAATACGCTCTATCAGCACTTGAGGAAAATATGTCTAAACAGCTGTGAGTAAGTTTGGCTTTGAGCATTCAAGCGTTTTGAGCCAAATTGTTTGAAGCAAGTGGAAGGGTGATGATAAGGGTTAAAAAATTAACTTCAAAGTAACAAAACAAAAAAAAAAAAAATTAAAAAAGTACAAAATAACTATAAAAGTAAAAAATTTAAAAAGTTCAAAAGATATTAAAAAAAGGTTAAATACTTAAAAGTAAAATGATTTTCATTTGAGTTAATATCTTTTTTTAGCTGAATGAAAAATAAAAACTGAAATAGGTACTGTAAAAGGAAAACAAATGAAAGTTTTAACAACTAAAAATTATTATGATATAATTTATTTATGAGAATTAAATATTACAATTAAAAATTTAAAATTTTAAAGTAAAAAGTAAAAATTAAAAAGTAAAAAGTAAAAAGTAAAAAGTAAAAAGTAAAAAGTAAAAAGTAAAAAGTAAAAAGTAAAAAGTAAAAAGTAAAAAGTAAAAAGTAAAAAGTAAAAAGTAAAAAGTAAAAAGTAAAAAGTAAAAAGTAAAAAGTAAAAAGTAAAAAGTAAAAAGTAAAAAGTAAAAAGTAAAAAGTAAAAAGTAAAAAGTAAAAAGTAAAAAGTAAAAAGTAAAAAGTAAAAAGTAAAAAGTAAAAAGTAAAAAGTAAAAAGTAAAAAGTAAAAAGTAAAAAGTAAAAAGTAAAAAGTAAAAAGTAAAAAGTAAAAAGTAAAAAGTAAAAAGTAAAAAGTAAAAAGTAAAAAGTAAAAAGTAAAAAGTAAAAAGTAAAAAGTAAAAAGTAAAAAGTAAAAAGTAAAAAGTAAAAAGTAAAAAGTAAAAAGTAAAAAGTAAAAAGTAAAAAGTAAAAAGTAAAAAGTAAAAAGTAAAAAGTAAAAAGTAAAAAGTAAAAAGTAAAAAGTAAAAAGTAAAAAGTAAAAAGTAAAAAGTAAAAAGTAAAAAGTAAAAAGTAAAAAGTAAAAAGTAAAAAGTAAAAAGTAAAAAGTAAAAAGTAAAAAGTAAAAAGTAAAAAGTAAAAAGTAAAAAGTAAAAAGTAAAAAGTAAAAAGTAAAAAGTAAAGTAAAAATACAAAAATACAAAAATACAAAAATACAAAAATACAAAAATACAAAAATACAAAAATACAAAAATACAAAAATACAAAAATACAAAAATACAAAAATACAAAAATACAAAAATACAAAAATACAAAAATACAAAAATACAAAAATACAAAAATACAAAAATACAAAAATACAAAAATACAAAAATACAAAAATACAAAAATACAAAAATACAAAAATACAAAAATACAAAAATACAAAAATACAAAAATACAAAAATACAAAAATACAAAAATACAAAAATACAAAAATACAAAAATACAAAAATACAAAAATACAAAAATACAAAAATACAAAAATACAAAAATACAAAAATACAAAAATACAAAAATACAAAAATACAAAAATACAAAAATACAAAAATACAAAAATACAAAAATACAAAAATACAAAAATACAAAAATACAAAAATACAAAAATACAAAAATATAAAAATACAAAAATACAAATATAAAAAATACAAAAATACAAAAAACAAAAATACAAAAATATGATGAGATGGTAGATGGTAGATGGTAGATGGTATATGGTAGATGGTAGATGGTAGATGGTAGATGGTAGATGGTAGATGGTAGATGGTAGATGGTAGATGGTAGATGGTAGATGGTAGATGGTAGATGGTAGATGGTAGATGGTAGATGGTAGATGGTAGATGGTAGATGGTAGATGGTAGATGGTAGATGGTAGATGGTAGATGGTAGATGGTAGATGGTAGATGGTAGATGGTAGATGGTAGATGGTAGATGGTAGATGGTAGATGGTAGATGGTAGATGGTAGATGGTAGATGGTAGATGGTAGATGGTAGATGGTAGATGGTAGATGGTAGATGGTAGATGGTAGATGGTAGATGGTAGATGGTAGATGGTAGATGGTAGATGGTAGATGGTAGATGGTAGATGGTAGATGGTAGATGGTAGATGGTAGATGGTAGATGGTAGATGGTAGATGGTAGATGGTAGATGGTAGATGGTAGATGGTAGATGGTAGATGGTAGATGGTAGATGGTAGAAGATGGTAGATTATAGATGGTAGAAGAGCGTAGAAGATGGTAGAAGATGGTAGATGGTAGAAGATGGTAGATGGTAGAAGATGGCAGATGATAGAAGATGGTCGATGGTAGATGATAGGTGGTAGATGTTAAATGATAATCTTTACAAAACTATGTGAAATTTGCTTGACCCCACAATGTTTTTTTTCAAATATTTCCAGAATTGACTTAATTTTTGTCAAAATTAAGACAGCAAAGAAGACAGCAAAGAAACATTAAAAGTTTCTTTTAGAAATTCTGAAAATTGCCCGCAAATTAATTTATTTTAATCAAAAGGAAAAAAGTTATCTTCAGAAAATAAAAATAGTGAACAGAATATGATAGTTATAAACTTTATGACTGTTACTAATTTATGCATTTTGTAGTTCGAATGATCTACAGGAAAAGAAAATATCAAAAATTTCAAAAATATGCTTCTTCGATAGCATGAAAATTATGCTGATTACAAATTCTTTGTGAGCCATTAAAACTTTGTTGAGGCAGGTGTTCATAATCTTAATAAGTCTAATGCATAAAGGTTATAAAAGGGCAAAAAACCTAGCCACAACTTTTTTTGAATTAATTTACCGAGCATCCCAAAATAAACGCATCATAAAATTTCCCTCAAAAACATTCATTAAAATAAATACAAAAAATAATAAATCAACTCTTTAAAAAACATGCATAAAAATGAGCCCGACAGAATTTTGTTTATAGAAAAAATTTTTTGTGAATTAAAAGTGAAAACATTTTAGGCTTTAAAAGAAAAGTTTAACTTATAATAAAAATATTTATTTTACAATAATTTACATTCCCATTCCATGTTGCTGTGCACATCAGCAGCAATGAACTGCTAATTGATAAGGTTTTAAATAAAAAACATCATTTCTTTGCAGAGTTCAGGCAAGAAAAATATAAAAATATATCAACTTTTCAGCTTTTTCAAAAATTAATAACCGTCTCTTATCAGCAGCGCTCTGCTGTTAAAAAAAAAACACCATCTTGGAGACAGCATATTTTAGTGTTTTGTTTACATTCTTTCTGGCTTTTTGCTCTTTGATGTTTTTATTATGATTCTGTATTTAAATTTTTTTTTTTTTTGGTTTTACAAGTCAAATCTTGACAAGAAATCTTTAAAAACTTGCTTAACGCAGCAGACACGCTTAAGCGTTAAATCTGAGCAACGCGGCTGCGCCACACGCCAAGTTAAACGCAACATGCTACGAGAGTAGTTATGCTTTGGCAACACGTTTTTGTCTTCTTGCCATCCATGCCAGGTCAAAAATATGCGTGCGGCATGTTTGTGGATTATTTTTTTTTTATTTATTCTATTGTCGTTGTTGTTGCTGCTGCCGTCGTTGAGTCTTGATGTTGGTTTAAATTATTTTGGGGTTAAACTATGGCGCAAAAGAATTAAAAAACGAGTTTAAATATTTTAAACTATTAACTTGTTTTCTTTAGAAAACTAACTTTGCATGTTCGCCATTAAATTGTTATTTTAAAATTTCTTAATATGTAGTTAAGTTATAATAAAAATTTTACGATTTGATACTATTTTGACAGTAATTATAATTATTTTTTTTTTTTACTAATTACGAAACTTCCATACTTCAATTTTAAGAAATTATATCAAGCACGCTTTGGTATGTGCTAAGAACATGCTTTTTTTTTGTACTTTGTAATTATATTATAATTATTATCTCTTGATGCCAAAAACATTTTATTTTTCATAAACTTAAAACTAACCAACATTTGTCAGCTCCTCCCATACTCATCAAAATCATATTAAAAATTTACAAAAATTCCAAAATAAGTGCCCATAGAATCAAATCGGTTTCGTCTTTTTTCAGTATACATTTTTAAATTCTATTTGTATAGCCTTTTTAGCGAGTTTCGTTAAGATTGGCCAAGTTTGGTATGTACCTCCCATATAAAATCATGTAAAAACTTTATATAGGTCCAAGGGATATACTCCTAGGCTATAACCGATTTCGATCATTTTAAGTACGCTCCTATTACTTTATTTGTCTAGCCTACTGACTGAGTTTCGTCAAGATCGGCCAACTTTTATGTGTATCTCCAATACAAAATAATTTCAAAAATTAATAGAGGTCAAGGGAGATACTCCTAAGGTATAACCGATTTCGACCATTTTAAGTAAGCATTTATTACTTTGTCTTTCTAGCCTTGTTAGAACCTCCCACACAAAATCATGCCATAAATTAATATAACTCCAAGGAAGATACCCTTAAGGACTGACCGATCTCAACCAATTTTGAAAATTTTCTTTGGTAGCCTAAACTAAACCATTTCGGAACCATCAATAAACTCCGTGTTAACATTAATGTACCCATGTGTGTGGGTATAAATTTGGAATCTTAAAAATTATATGAAAAATGTGTGTTTTTTAAAAAAACTGCTTTTAGTTGAATTGTTTTTACATCATTTACTCAGGCTTAAGGTATTTGTATTGTTTTCTTTTAATTTAAGATTTTTAAATTTAAGAAAAAAAAGGGCAAAAAGACAAATAAATTATTGTCTTTTCAAAAAACCTATTTGGATTTGGAAATTATTTTTGAAAAGTCCTACCTATGGAAATAAGAAAGGACACTTATATTTTCGGCTTGTCCCCATAATGTATGGGTATTAGAGGGGTTCGGTCACCAAATAACAAAAAAGGTTGAAAAGTACATTCATTATTTTAAATTTGACCTCAAGACAACTTCAAAAATGGAATATTTTTTTTTCTTATTCCCGGAAAAACGATCAAAATGGTAGTTTTTCCATAACTTATTAACTAACTTATAACTTAACTCGCATTTGATGTGCGATTTTAGCAAATGATATGGCCTTAAAGAGGGTTTAAGTAGTACTGCATTTTTCTCTGAGAGTCTTTGGAATTCCTAAGTTAACCTTCACTGATAAACCTTGTTACCTAGATTCCTCGCCCACCCCCCAAATGAATTTTTTCGCATACATTTAAATATCTTAAAAAAATTCTTCATTTCTTGCCCAAAAAGTGGTTTATTTAGCCTTGAAACAAAAATGCTGAAACAGAAAAGCAGTTCCAAATTGTAGTATAAAATTTTCTTTAAACAAACCGTTATTTATTGTTTCCTTAATTCATATAACTGGCATAACTTTCTTGTTTCAAGAAGAAATAAAACACTTTTTAAGTTTAGTTTTATGTAAAAAAAAAATGTACTTCAACGGGAAGGTTGTTCTAGGTTATAACTTTTTAACGGTATAGTTATGGAAGTTTTAATTTTGTTGTGTTTTTTCTGGTTCCCAAAAAAAATTTTATTTTTCTCTTTGGTTGACTTGATGTCATCTTTAAAATAATGAACATAAAATTCAGAAGTTATGGAAAAATAACTTTTTGACAGTTTTTTCGGGGATCCAAAAATTGGTGTTTCTTTTTAGCTGTCTTGATGTCGTTTTTACAAAAAGGTTTGCACTTTTCTATTTTTTTTTTGGTATGAAGATTCGCTCTAGAGTGTAGTATGATGAATTTAGTATGTTGAATTTTTTTGGATATAGTATGATGGGTGTGATATAATGGTATGATGAAATGGTATAGTGGCTTGCTTATGATATGGTATGATAGGTTACTTAATAAGTTATATATGGTAGGAATGACATGATGGTATGCTATGATGGAAATGGTCTGAAAAGTTTGATACTGTTGTAATGTTTTAATAGAAATTACACCCAGAAAAAAATCCTGTAAAAATAACCCTTTTTCAATACTTAATCATGTTATTGAAATTCAACACGATCAGTTATGTCAATAATGAACACTTTACATGATAATTGAATTCTTTTAAAAAACGCTTTTGCAGAGCGCAAAATTACATAAAAGGGCTTCTGCTGAACAGGACATTCATAAAAGGGGCATTTTGTCACTTAATTCGTTCAATGGCAACACTATTCACAGTGTTTTTTTTTTCTTTTTAGATGCTGATGCAATGAGAAAATTAACACTTTACTCATGTTATTTTTTAACACTGCATGCAATGCTATGTTATTCTTTGAAAAGTGTTAATGTTTTGCTCGTAAAAATGATCATGTTAGATTGACAGGACCCGTGTTGAAATATTTTGCCTCATTTTTCACTGGGTGTATATGATAGAAAGTTCTTTAAGTATGCTGGATGATTATGGTTTACTGGGTATGAAATGATGGATATGATATAATGGATATGGTAAGGTATGTGTATGGTGGACATTGTATGATGTGAATTTTATGATGGTATAACATAATGGAAACGGTAATAATAATAATTATCGGTATTTTTGTTGAAAGTAGAAATAATAAAATATTCATATATATAACATTTAAAACTTCTTTTAGACCATAACATTGAACTACGCTATTTGTCCGTTGCCTGTTCCAGTTTGCCATTAAAAAACCATTTAGAAAAAGTGAATTTTAATATTCCGTGACTATTATTTTCAAAGCTATTAAATATAAAAAAACTGTCTTTTATGGGCGAAACCACAATCCAGCAGTAGGATATCACCAAATAGTAACTCCAAAACGAGTTTTTTGTTCTCTGACTATTAATTTCAAAACGATTCAATTAAAAGAATGTGTCTTTTATGAACGAAGCCACACCCTTTGTACAGTTTTCTGGTCTAGGTTTTTCAGTTTTGTTTTTCACCACCAAATAGTTGCTGCATTCTGAGTCAAAATGTTCTCAGACTTTTACTTCCATAGCTGTTTTGCATCAAAAATTTGAATTTTATGAGTGGATGAAAATTTTGAAATAGAGACATATTTTATCACAGAAAGATATGTGTTTTTTTCTGAGTGTACCATATGTACAAAAAAAAAATCATTTAAATCGCTTCGTTATTTAAGTCGTTTCGTTATGATAAAAATAAAACAAATATGGAAAAATTAAAATAATAAGATTTCCAATATAATATTGTATACAAATAACTTATAAAATTTTACCACGATTAATAATAAAAGTAATTTAAAATTGTTTTTTACTTTGTAGTGATTTTGAAATAGGTTTTTTTGTTTGTTAAAAAGTTTTTATATCTTCCTTTTTAGAGAATTTTAGTAGTTTGTAAGCTACGTAAACACAATTATTTAAGGTCATAATTTTGAAAATGCTTTTTTTCTGTCGATTCTTATTCTTTACTCTTTTAAATTTTTTAAAATATTTGCTAGAATTATTAAGGAAAATTTCAAATATAAAACTTTATTATTTAAAATTAAGTTTTACTAATTTCTGGTTTGATAGTTATTTTCAATTTCTGCCTTTTTACAATTTTTATTAAAATGCCAAGGCCTTTTTCAAATCCCGCCTATGTACTTTATTGATCATACTTTATAATAATTCACCCTTTGTACAGAGTTTTTCTAATATTGCCACACCTCTTTGTCGAATAACGTCCACTTAATTGAACGTAATTTTTTATAATTGTAGATAAAATTCTTTTTAAAGTAACACGCCCACTTATCGAATACCGCCCACATTATTGGCAGTAACTTGTTATATTGTGCCTACCTCTGTACTAAATTTTAGTATGCTAGTGTCAGTAGTATTCGAGATACAGTGTTTTTTCAATATTGCCACACCCCTTATTAAATAACGCCCATTTTTTCATTACAAAAATTTATAGCAATTGTGCCTACCGCTGTACTAAATTTCTTTGCCCTAGTGTCAATATTATTAGAGATACAGTAATTGTCTTATATTGCCACACCCCTTTGTCCAATAACGCCCATAATAATTGTGTCCACATCTGTACTAAATTTCAGTACTCTAACGTTAGTTTTATACGAGAAACAGAGTTTTTCCAATATTGCCACTCCCCTTTTTCGAATTACGCCCACTTATATAATCGTAGCATTTAATATTTGTGCCTGCCCTTGTAAGTTTACTGTGAATTTTATTACCTTAGTGTCAATATTTACTGAGATACAGTGTTTTTCTTATAGAGACACGCCCCTTTGCCGAATACCGCCTTTTTTCATAGACGGGCACCTCCGCGTTGATAGACTCTATATGTTGACAAAAAATTACGGCAATCGGGCATGTACTTTAAGAGTAATCGATGTACATACATTCACAAAAAAAAAAAAAAACAGAGAAACCAACCAACTTGAGAACCTCCTCCTTTTTGAAGTCGGTTAAAAATAACGTTAATCTCAACAAATTTCGTTTTTTTTGTATCAGAAGAAATTTTTTTTAGCATAGGAGAAAATAATAGCAAATTTTTCGTTATTCAACGAAACGAAATTTGATTGGATTTTTTAACGTTATTTAAAAAAAACTAAATAATTTTGATAATTTATTTTTCTGCCTCAACGAAATGAAAAAATTTTGTTGATCTCGTCATGTCTGGTTCGAAGACAAACACCGACACGAGATTTTTATATATAAGCTTTTATGAATAATTTTGTACAAAAATTATGAATTGTTCATGTCCCCTGTATATTGTCAGTTCATGTATCTTAAGCCAGATCGATTTCCATGGAGAAAAAAAAAGTCATCCGGACACCAACGCAAAAGTTAGAGGGATTCTTAAAAAATATTTTTGCATAATTTTTTAGGTCGAAAAAACCCCCATGGAGCTGTTTAGTTCTCTTGAACCCTTTTTTGGGCCAAAAAAATCATGGTTTTTGCATAGTTTTTTCATTAAACTTATTCTTCCTAACTTTTGAGTCGGTGTCCGGTGAAATCTACATCGATTCGGCTTAATATTATGTATATGTTTAAAACACAATATAAGTATACATTAAGACGCATAATGTAATATAAAATATATAAACATAATATATATATAGATATATGTATGTATATATCTTGATAATTATAAATAATAAACAATTGCATTAAACATATGAATGAATCTCAGACTCATTCTTAAAAATTATGACAAACATTTTAAGAACACAATTCATAATATTTATGTACACATTCCTAAAGAATATCATGGTTGTGAATGGATTCGCAAGAATTTTGAATTACATTCACTCATAAAATGAATTATTTAAAAAATTTAATGAATCCGTTCTTAGATTTTTTTTTGAACGAAATGCAAAAACATTATTTAAAGAGTTTTTTTATGTGTGATTTAAATTCTTCTTTTTTTTTCTTTGTTATCGTTCTTAAGATGTCGATGGTAGCTACTATTTTAATCAAAAATTAATGCCAAATGTAGTGAGTTATTTATGGCCAAAATAACTGTTATCGTAAAAAAAGCAAAAATCGACGTTAGCTAACTTGATTTTGATTATAAAAGAATTATATTCAAGCTTTTCTATATACTTATAGAACAGGGTGTTAAAATTCTAAAAAGTAGCTAACTTTCTCTTTAAACTATCTGCCTTTTCGACTATAAATTTATTGTAAATTAATAAATCTTTATTACAATCATTGCGCTAATGAGTTTTTTTCTGCACTTTTAAGGTTTTGTTAATAGCTGGTTTTTCTGCTAATAGCCAGATTTTTAAAGTCAGTTTTTAATTGCCAAATTATGTTTGTAAATTTTTGTTTTATTGCTTTGGTTGAAAAAAAATTTTTTTTTTTTTAAAAACATATAACTGAATTTAAGTTATTTTTATTGAAATTCGAAGCACGTTTTGCGTGGCACGTTTTGCGTGATTCTAACAATTTTTTTGATAAATGGCATAATTAAACGAAGTAACGCTACTTAACGTTGCTTTATGAGTCGTTATTGTTGTTGTTTTTTCAACTTAATGCGATAGCTGTCCATATACGGTGCTATCAACTCGGCGTGTAGGTTGCTGACAGGAACCGGCCGGCATTTTAACACCTTTGTTGTAGTGAGTTTTTTTTTTTCTTCCACCATACCAAAGCAATTCCGGTCTTTTTGTCTTTTTAAAAAACTGCACAGAATAACGAATTTTTTTTTATGTTTTTTTTTTTTTGCTGTATATCTAACTAGGTAAGAGTATGAAAATTAAAAACAAGCGGTATATAATGTGGGTTCTTATTGTTGTTAAAAAAAATTTTCGGCTGACTCATCCGTTCATCCAACGTGTATGTGAATGCCCCAAATTTTGTGTCTATTGTTGTTGTTGTTGTTGTTGTTGCTTTTTGTGCGATAATTGCTTAATTTAGTAAATTTATGACAAGAAAATTAAAATGCGTTAAATGCGCGCGCCCACCACCAAGAGAGATAGCAATAAAAAAAATAGCCATTGTTTTTTAATTGACTGGCTGCAAGAACAACAAAAACAAACAAAAAAAAAAAACACAAAAAAAGAGTGAGGAAACAATATGTAGTTAAATAAAACAAAAAAAAAAAAAAAAACAAAAACATGACAACTAAGTCAAAGAAAGTATCCAGCGCCCTGCGTGAGAAGCCATGAAAAGCCGGAAGTTTTATCGGAAACAAGGCAAAAATATATCGTTTATCGTTCGCGTTGAGCTTCTGTAGTCATTAGTTTTTTAATGACTTCTTTGTAATTCCGTTGTAGACTGAACGTTTGCTCTTATGCTCAAGCAGCAACTGTTGCTGCTGCTATTTTTAAGTACTATTTTTAGTACTCTTACAAGTAAGCTGCAATGTTTTTGATACTATTTTTGGTATAATTAAAATGTATTTTAAAAAAAAGAGCAACTTTAAAGTTCTATGCGGCTTTGTTTTAATTAAGCTGTTATCGTCCTGAAGTATGAGCGCCATATTTTTTTTTTTTAAATTTTTGCATTTAATTTAGCTTAAATGCCTGCCTAGTTATTTTTATGTTCTGGCCAAATACAAAAATGTTTATCGCTTTACATATAGTTCGTTGTTGCTATTGTTGTTCTGATTATTTATTGTTATTGTTGTTGTTGTATTCCTGCTCTCAGCAGTCATTGACATTTAATTTTATTATATTGCTACTTTTATGCCAGTTTAGCACATTTTTTGTGCCTTTTATGTGTTTGTATTTTGTTTATTTTCTTCTTTTTTCAATTTTTTTTTTTGTTTAGGTTTCACGCGTTTTTCGTGCGTTTCATGTTTGCTTTTTTGATTATTATAACAACTATTATTGTTTTTGTTATTGTACTGTCAATATACATACTTACATACCTGACTCAGCTCATAAATTTCGTCTTTACAGACTAATAACAGTTATTTGTCCGAATTGCCTGGCCTAAGGCGTCAATTTGCTGCCGCGATTTAAACCCGCTGATTTTATTGAAATTAATTGTTCTTCGAAATAAGCCATTCTTTTTCAATGTATAGAATTGTATTGAATTACAAAAGTTCTTATTTGAGCAAGATTTTTGTTCTCTGATCAATCCAAGTTAATTTCTGAAAAATCGAACGTCCAATCATTTAATAAAAAAAAAATATCTTGATAGTGTATCCAAGAACCAAAATCAGTAGAAAGACCTCCCTCCAGATTGTTAATTGAACCAAATTTCATGAGAAAAGATGGCGAGCCAGCGAAGAAAGTTTCGTACTAGTTGGAATATGCATCAACGTGCATTTTATTCGCTGTCCAGGACTGTGGGAGGACTAGGGTTGCCAACTCTGGAAAGTACAAAATCGGGACAGAGCCATAAAAAATGCGGGACTTAGCTTAAAAATGCGGGACAACATTAGATGCAATTTTTTATTTAATTAAATATTTCCTTATATTCTTTAAGGAATAAAGGGTATCAACGATGACTTTACACCATAGCATTGATCCTTGATATTGTTAAGATCTCTTTCCAGCTCTTGCCTAATTCATGAAAAAACCAAAAACATAAATCCAAAACGTTTTGATCAATAAAATGTATGAAAAATAAAATAAATAAATGTATGAATGCGGGACGTCCCGCGAAATCCGGGACAGTTGGGAACCCTAGGGAGGACTGACAAAATTTTCCATTTCTCCTCTTTATCAGAAGTTTGGGCAAATTTTTCAGTTAGTTGTTCCACTATTTCATAGGTTCATGCAGAGTGGATGGAGTCATGCCAAAAATTTTGCTGGCCACATTATTCGTTATATCATCCATGATATTCCGGCAGTACGATATTGATCTAATTATTTTTCGATGTTCTATTTGTTGGACTCCTTTGCGAGAGCAGCTTATTAAGCTCACTACCTATGCTCGCAGTTTCTGCTTCAATATTTTCACCACCAGCCTCCAAGTAATTCATAACTTCTTCCATTACATTTTCAGTTGCAATTGCCACTTGCTTTTTGATTGCCTTCTGTTTGCTAAGTAGTAGACGGCAAGTTGAACAAATTCATTTCATCAGCCACTAAATCACTAATTCCTAAATATTCCGCAGTTTCGACACGCTCTTGGGTTAAAAATCGCAATCGATCGCGCACGTGATGATTACGTTTTCCGAACAAATTGCAACAAGGATGTTGTTTATTATTTTTTACTAACAGCTGATTTTCATGAAAGCTTTTACTTGTGAAAAATTCTTTTTTTTTTATTATGACGTGATTACAAAATTGTTTACTTGTGAACAAGAACAGCTGACTTAAAGTTTTGTTAAGTAGACTCGAGGTGTGGGACCCATACTTGTCAACCCATACAAATAATTGTAACTTTTTTTATTGAAAGAGCGTCAGAGTAACCATCGTAACTTCTATGTTTTACGACCGATTTTAAAATTTTTTGCTACAAAACCAATTAGAATTTAATAATCTCTAAAATGGCAATCAAATTTTTTTTTTAATTTTATGCAAATAGAAGTTAAAAACAAAATTTGTGTTTTTTTTATTTTTTTTTTTTCGGTTTTTACTATTTTTCTATATCAAAGTCAAATGTAAGGTCATCAAAATTTATAAATAAAATGTTGGTTTTAACAAGGTAAACCATTTTGCAGAACAAATTTTCGAACATCTTAGCCATTTTGAAATTTATACGCGATAAAGTGTCTCAAAATGATAAGGTATGAGCACAAAAATTGAAATTGCGAAAAAATATATAAAAGCCCCATCATTAAATTGCTTTTGAATTACAGGCAACATTCTTCTTCAAATTAAAAAAATAAAAAATCAAAAAAAAATTATGCTGCTTTTGAGATATAAGCAAATATATTTTTTTTTAATTGGTTGGCAACCCTAACATCCAAAATTTTAAAATTATATATTTTTTCCAGAAACTACTTTCCAATACCTTTTCAACGGTACCTTATTTATAAAAATTTGATAAAAACTGACGTAGATACAATTACAATACAAAAATTTTCCGATTCTGGCGTTTTCGGACGATTTGCAGAATTGAGAGATCCATAACTTTTCAACGAATGGCGATAAAAAAAAAATAAATGAACTCATGTTCTTAGAATTTTATTAGGAATCTATATCCCAAAAATAATACAAATCGAAAGTCATGAGACGGACCCGTTTTGCGTTATGCTTGGAATGGGCAACTACACTGAGAAAAAAACACATACCTTGCTCCGGTAAAAAATTTCTCTATTTTGGATAATAGCAATTTTCTCTTTTTCAAATAAAATTTTCTTCAATTAGAATAAATTTTCACATTTTCGTAGAAATATTTCTTTGCTTCTAGGAAATGGAAACATTTCAATGTCTCTAATAATGATAAGTATTTTTCTCGCACAAAAAATTTCTCATTTATAGAGAAATTTTATTGAAAATGAAAAAGTTTTCTTATATTTTGATAAAAAGTTCACTATGAGAAGTATTTTCTTCAATTAAAAGTTAAAGTTGATAAATAAAGTTCAATAGAAAACAAATATTTTCTCAAAAAAAAAGTATTTTTCTCTAAAAATGATATATTTTTCTATTTCATGGTAGGTTTTTATCATTTTTAGAGAATTTTTAGTATCGCAATTAGAGAATAGCATTCTCTGGAGCAAAGTCTATACCATTTTTCTCTAAATATGATGCCTTTTTTATCATATTCCGAGACACCTTTTTCTGAGTGTAAGGAATGTAGCATGTTCGCGCATCCTCACGAACTTTTTGTCACCTAAAAGCTCGGTAGCCGCTCAACCGATTTTGATAGTTCTCTCACTATTTAATTGCTTAGATAAGTGTGCTTAAAATAGAATGCTTACATTTTTGCAAAACCTTTTCTTTAACTATTATAAAATTTAATGTATTGATGGAACTACATTGCTCAAATAGCAAGATATATAAAAAGCTTAAGATATTTATTGCGAGAGTAACTCTTCACAGAAAAATGCTGGCATGTTGTGGGAGATCATGCTCTCGGCGAGATTTGTACACCCATTAGTCTTACCAGATGATTTGCTATATTGAATTTTTAGCCTTGATTTATATCAGATGTGCTACCAAAATTTTTTAAAAACTTTACAATGTCAGAGAAACCGTATCGAACTTCTGTAGTTGAATTTACAAAAGTTAACGATCGAAAATCGTTGTCGATATCAGTCATTGCGCGTGCCACTTTAATAGAAAATGACAGTTTTCACAAACTAACGTTTTCGAACATCGTTGGTTAGCCGTTTGGGAATTCCACTACTGATATTTTTGATACTGATATTATAGAAAATGATTCAAAACTATAATTCATAGTATAACATACAAGTTAGCTCCAGGGCTGAGAGTCGAAAATTAGACTTAGAAAAAAAATTCCGAACGAAATAGAACGACAAAACGGGACATCAATGGTTTCCATTGATTCGGACACTTACTACTCTGAAAGAGAGAAAATTGGTTGCTCTGCTCGTTTGAATGTGTTGTAAATCAGGAATGATATTTGTAGTGGATATCTACTTTTTTACCACCTTTCAATTTTCGAAAGTCCCCAACTCCTTTTAGCCCAAAAAAAGTACTTTCGGATACACTAATCATTAAAAAAAGTAAACGTCACGCATGATTAAGATTTTGTTCTCAATATTGAAACCGAAAAATTGTTCGGTTTAACAGAAAATTAAAGAGAAGTTTAACAGTATTTATTTGGGTTATCCGGTCAAAAAATTTTCAGATGGATTATCAGACAGACGAATCGTCGAGATGATAGAAGTTACAGAGTCAGAAAATGTCGTTGATGTCAAAGAAGAAGACGAGGAAGATGATAGCTAGGATATCGGCAGCAACAGAAATCAATTACGTGCTAGTCCAGTTAACATTTTTGGCTTAAAAGAGGTGTAAAACAGATTCGATTGGCATCGGAGAAAGTGAATCAGGAATTACAAAAATATTTGAGCCATAACGTCATTCCTGAGAAAGCAAGAATTTTTGCAGGCTTCGGATTTTCAACTGATTTGATTGCTATATTAGGAAAGAATCTTTTTGCATCAAATCGTCGTCGAAAATCGAAAGAAATACATATCCATCCCATGAAAAAAATATAAGAAAAATTAATTTGGGTCTGTCTCTCATTTCAACCTATTGGAATGCACCCTGGGAGCGATGGAAGCCAATTGTAGAAAAAAAGTTTTTACCTTTAAAGGTTGGAAATAAAGGGTAGATATGTTGCGATAAAATGTTGGAAAGAAAAAACCAGGAGATTGGGGCAGGTTTGTTCCAGAAAAATTTCAGATAAAAAAATTTCTTGGGGTCGGTCGAATATATCACCCCTCTAGGGACAACACTTGGGTAGTTATGAAGATTTTCGGCTAATTTGTCCACTTCCCACCAACCTTTAACACCAATGCGGCACAACTTAACCACACGCCACCCCGAATTTGTTTTTTTCAAAACCAATTTTTTGTCGACCTCACAAAATTTAAGGTTTCTGGGTATCAAAATCACGTTACTAAAGAAGTATAACCAAGTATAACTGTCCCACCCCTAGTGCCTCAGCAACAAAACAAAAGCTTATTTAATAATACTAGTATCGCCTGGGGTCGAAATTCGACCAATTTTTTGTTTGCCTTTTTATAATTAAAGATACAAAATATTTGGTGCACTTCTACTCCGCACTCTGATTCATTTAAAAAACAATTATCAATATCGGTTGAGAAACACGATAAAAAATTGTTCTTCACGCATATTTATATATAGATTAACAAAAGGTACGCTCAAGTCCGAAAAAGTACTTTCAGAAGAGTAAAAAAAAGTCCCCTCCAAAATTATCAAATATCATCACTGTTGTAAATATGGTTGTAAAAATTCACAAAGAAAAGGCACTGAAACTTTAAGAAATACAAAAAAAGCAAAGAAAGTCAATATGACGAAGATCAAGTGTATGAAAATGTACTAAAAATGTTTTCGTGGTACTTACGTACTTTTTATTATAAAATTGTACTGAAAAAGTACAATTGTACTGAAAAACCCAACACTGAACAGAACCTAGCATTAACGAGATAATTCGTTCTACAGTCGTACAATAAAATTGTGCAATACTCTCCCTGTGAACGTCTTTCCCGGGAGTTTTGATCTGTATAGACTTAAAAGAAATGTTGACAGGTGATATCGCTTTCCTGCCAATTCCCAAACACAGGTATTTGGAAACAAAATGCTGCTTGCGCGACGTCGACACATGCTTACTATAAGCTACTTCGTGTGACTTTCGATCGTATGCATTCGGCTGTTGCTTTGTTGTTATTTTGGCAGCAAATCAAGTTAGTTGCTGTTCAGCATTTGTTGATATAACATCTCTTTGCGTAATTTTTTAAAATATAGCGAGAAAATACGTAAAGTTGGTCTTCGTTTTTCTCTGCTTTACACACAAGTAAAGAATGTAATAGTATTTTTGTGCCCAACGCTACCCAGTGGGAAAATCCATCCTTACATAATGAATTATTCTTTACTTATTTTTCATCCGCGGGGCATGAAAACTTCAATGCCAAATGCCCATTACTTTTACACAGGCATGATCGCCACTATAAGCTTCATTTTGGATCACACGAAGACATGATCGGCTTAAACGTGTATTCCTTTTGCAGTTGCAGTCGTAAGCGAAGACGTAAGGTGCTCTTATTGTAGCAAACAACATACTAACTTCGGCATGATTCTGTTTCCACCACCAAAAGCTAAAGAAAAACATGAATTATTTAGTAAGCACCTTACGATCTTTCCCACTGGGTAGTTTAGACCTTTGACTACGCATATTAATTTTGGGTTCAGTCGATTCGCACATGGCCACAAAACTTTTGCCTTTTTTGTCGTAGAACAACGTTTAACATGGTAGAACCCTAGAAGATTTGCATGTATGTATTTTTCACAATTTTTTTCAAGCACATGAAACGTTTTTGTTCACTTTTTAGGGTATACCTACAGCTGTTGATATACATCGTACAGAGACAAAATATATGTCAAAATATCAGTTACATCTTATAATGTCACTTCTTATAATAAAGTCACAAAAAAGCAAAATCTAAGAAGAAAAAAAATTCAAATATTTGTATGAAAAAAAAACTCGCGTGTAGCAACGTACACGTGGCAAAAGTGAAACTTCTTTAACAGTAAGAAATAAGAGAGATTTTAGTGTGAAATAGAGAAAGAAAGTATCTGAAAAGAAATTCAATCAATACGAAATGGAATAATAATTTGTTGATTAAATATTTGCATCCAGGGACCGTACCGGCTATGGGTTTTGTCGAAAGTGTCACATATTAACTTTTATTTTTTCCGACAAAAATAACAGTTTTTTGTGCCTTATAGTTTTTTTGGGCAAAAATAACAGTTATTTTCTGGCGTTTTTTTTCGGTCAAAAATATCAGGTAATTTATATTTGTTCAAGTTATTTTACCAATAAAAAAATTTTGATATTATTATTTTCATCTCATCGGTAAGACATTTTACACATGGTGTCAACAGTTCAATCTGTCAAGCGGCCTTTAAGAAAACATAAATTGCTTGATATTTTTGCTTTTTTAATAAAAGTAACCTTTATTTTTCCTCGAAATATACTAGGAAAGAAATTAACTTTTAAAGAATCAGTTTCAAATTTAAAAGCGAATAAATATTCGCGAGGCTGAGGATATTTTTAATATAATGGTATATTTGAAAAAGACTTTCAACAATTGTTTTCATTTGAAAATTGTAAAATAACAGTTATTTTCGGTACTTGTTTTAGTTCAGTTATTGTTTTAGTTGCTTTCGAATGTATTCTCAACATTTTCACTTTTTGAATGCTAGATTTCATTTTCATAGTACTGGTTGAAGGAACCTCCGAAAGCAGAGGCAAATCTTGTTGATTATTACATCCTGCTTCCTGATCATAATAATTGCTATGTTGAGAGAGGGCCTCATAAAGCAGCGAACGTTGATTGTTGAGAGTATCAACTTGGTTGGCTTTAAAATTTTGTTGAGATGATGGCTGAGTTCCGAAATACATTTTGACAAAGTATCAGTGTGTTTTTCTGGGGATTGGTTCTTTGTAGATTCACCAAAATACACTGATGCTTCGTAAAAATGCATTTTGGAACTAAGCCGATGTTGCAATCACCTTACCGTCGTCATTAGTTGCAGACCCAGCTGCGGCTACATTCTTAATAGCTCTAATTCGCTCTTTATATTCACGAACGCGTTCTGCTCCTGTTTAAGCCATTTTTCTTAGCTTTAAGTCGTTTTTTGGCATGGCAAAAACTATTCTCGGCAGTCTTAAATATTGCACTTTAAACACTTTTTGCTTTTATTATTATATTGAATTAACTGTTTTTGCATGTTGTCAATCATCTGTCAAGTTTTTGATCACAACCAACGAACCAAATTAATTACTGCAGCGAACAGGCAGTACATTTTTACCCACTAGATGTGCCTAAATATTTTCGTTTGAAGCTAACAGAAATAAATTTTCCGTGCATACTTTTCGGATGAAAATTAATGTTACGGAGAGAATGTTACGCGTTCAGTTTTATGCCATGTTCACACAGAGAGTTTAGTTTGCGTTTCGTTTGAGTTTAAATGCAGCTGTTCACACAGAGATGCGTCGGCTGAATTGAGTTTACGGTGGATTGAAGTAACCGCCAATTTTTGGAATTTCGCTCAAAACTAAGCTTTTTTCGGCCCACACTGACTGACTGATGAAAAACCCTCATCTTCTAAACTTTTTCAAGTTATTTTATTTGTTTTTTGGCTTATTTTTGTTAATAATAAAATACAAAAAGAAACATGCACAATTGAGAATCAGCTGTTGTTGGCATTTTTTATCGTTCAATCGAATCGAACACAGCTAAAATCTAACTGTACGAATGTTTTTATCAAAACACTAGCATACTTGTTGGCATGTATCAAATTGAGTTTTGGTAAACGTAGAAAACAAGTTGTGTTTAGTTGCGTTTTCTCCTGCAAAATTGTAATGGAAACGCCAGCGTTTAAATTGAGTTTAAGGGCAAAACGCAACTTTGTACTGGAAAAGCAAACTAAACTCTCTGTGTGAACATGGCATTAATTACATTTTGTTTGCTCATTTTCATGTGCCTACATGGCGTAAAGGTATAGATTCCGACTCTTAAGCAACGATGTTCGGGGTTCAATTCTCGGCAGCGGCAATAATTTTTTTAAATTTTCATATGAATTGAAAACGTAAGCCTAGCGTCACGAATAAGAGACCTTGAAATTTCACTCGCCGCCAAAGAAGTTTCACTTCAAAAATCAATATCACTACTAGCATCTGTGTTCGGTTATGGAAGGTTTCACGTACTAACTTCGAAGTCAATTTTTTTTAAAAAAAGATTATTATGATCACTAGTAATTATCTTCAAAATTTCTTAAAGGTTTATTTTTTAATTTTTTTCAGTATTTTGTCATTTATTTAAGCCAAAATCGTTATAGCTGCTTTGAAGTTATTATTTAAATGAAGTGATTGGTCTAATTTGGACTCGTACATGAAAACAATAATTAAAAAAAAATATTTATGATGATTTTAACTTCATATTTATGATAATTAACTTCATCTAATAGGCCTGAAATGATGGCTTTTGCAATATTGACAGACAAAAATATTTGCGCGATACAGTGTATAATTATATTAAATCACTTGTATATCGATTAAAGTAAACAACTAAAAACAACAGCAAAAGTAAATAACAACAAAACAGCAACAACAACAATAACAAAAACAACAATATAAACTATAACAATAACTAGAACATAAACAATATAATTTTTTTAAAACAACAAAATAACGTCATCAAAAGGCTAGCTGAGTTACCCCTTGCGCTGTTGTTGTTGGTGTTGCTGCGGAAAATCTGTTTTGTAATTGTTGCTCAGATTTTGCTGTTGTTGTTGTTGTTGTTGTTGTTGCTGCATTCATTGCTGTTGCTGCTGTTGTTGTTAATCACAACGTCGCGTGTTTACAATTGCGTTCATTCACTTCAACATATTTTTGCGCAAGTGTGACGCGCCTGCTGCTCTTCTTTTTCTTCTTCTTCTTCTTCTGCTATTTCTTCTGCGTCTTCTGCTGCTGCTACTTCTTCATGACTACTCTGCGTTGTATCTTAAGTTGTAGTATTTATCATCTCATATTTTCCAACTTTAACTAAAATCTTGTTGTTAGGCTTATGTAGTGCTGCCATATTTTCATGTTTGTTTGTTGTTGTTGTAGTTGTTATTTATGCATAAAAAACCGCAATCTGCTGGCTACCTTGTTCGGTTTCACATAGCCGAAGAAGTTGTTGTTTGGTTTAAACAAATAACAACAACAGCAACAACAATAATACAAAACCTGACAGCGGTCATTCACACTTTTTTCATACATATGCCGACAAGTCTGCTGCGCAGACAACGAAAAAAAAAATACGTTTTTATTATATTGATATGTTGTTTTATTTTTTTTTAAATCTTTTCAAGTTCTTTAAATTTTTAAGCAAGCAGCGTGGTTTTGTTGTTTTGTCAAAACAACAACAAGCTCTCAGATACCATCATTCGCTGCCACTCCTAGCTGCAAAAGTTGTGCGTTCTCAGTGCTTAACATTAGTTAAGTTTAATAAATAAACAAATTGGCAAAAAAGCAAAAAAAAAACAAAACAACAACACGAAAACAAAGCGCCATCTTTGTTTGTACTGTACAGTTATCGATTACAGCCAAGTTTGTTTGTCTTCTCTGCTTTCTTTGATGGTATTTGCAATGTTAGTTTTTTGCTGCTACTGCTGATTCTGCTGTTTAAACGTATTTAACCAGCATTTTATTTGCTTACTCAATGCTTTCATGTTCTTGCCATTTGTATTGCATAATATGTATTACGTATATCGATATTTGTTATCGATTTAAATGCATTTTGATTTTTACACTCAAAAGCTGCTTATCAAACAATCGAGCAACTTCATCATCATCATCATCATCATCATCATCATCGTCTGCTTATCGTTTTTGCATTAGACGTTTTGATTTATAAAAGAACGCTTTATCTAGCCAACATAAATAATCGGCTTAGAATAACCGTTATCAGCGCTAATCGAGTGTGAAAAACAAACAAAACGTTTTAATACCGAGAAAAACCTTAAGAATTATCTTAAAATAGATATGCATGCATTATAAATATATAACAATAAATATAGAATTTCTGCAACGTCAAGCTTGGATTAAGCTTGAGCAACAAGCATAAAAATAATAAAAAACAAGTAAAGAAAGTCTAAAGTCGGTCTAGGCCGACTATGATATACCCTAAACCTACTTTTCAAAAACAAAAAAATTTTTATTGTAAAAGGTCGTGTCCGTGGGTGCATGAAACCTATATTTTAAATGCATTTAAATTTTGATGAAAAATTTACACATACCAAGTTTTATTCCTGCAGCTCACAGTTAATGCCTTTATTGTGCTTTCGCTATGGGAGGTGGGCGAGTTTATGGACGGACTACTCCCAATTTTTGAAGACACCTTAGTTTTGGTATAAAATACATACATACCAAATTTAATTTCTCTATGACAAATATAACCCTATTTATTGAGTTTTCAACATTTTGGGTTCTATGGGAGGTAGGCGTGTCCGTAGGCAGATGACGTCCATTTTTCAAAACCATCTTTGTCTTGTCATAAAAAACATACGTTCCAAATTTTAGCTCTGTAGGTTAAACAGAGGCTTATTTATTGCGTTTTCAATTTTTGGGTTGTATGGGAGGTGGGCGTGTCCGTAAGCGGATGACGTCCATTTTTCAAAAACGTCTTGGTTTTGTTTAAAAAAACATATGTGCCAAATTTTAGCTCTTTAGGTTAAACACAGGCTTTTATATTGCGTTTTCAATTTTTGGGTTGTATGGGAGGTGGGCGTGTTCGTGAGCGGATGACGTCCATTTTTCGAAAACATTTTTGTGTTGACATAAAATACATACACACCAAATTTAATTTTTGTAGGTTAATTATGAGCTGAGTTATGCAGTTTTCAATTTATGCGTTGTATGGGAGGTAGGCGTGTCCGTGGGTGGATTCCAAAAATATTCAATAGTGCAGATCCTTGGGTCCATGTGACCATGTGTACCAAGTTTCATCCAATTATCTCTACTCCTTCTTCTTATCCTGTGTATACGGACAACACACAGACGGACGGACGGACGGACGGACATGAATAGCTCGACTCACGAGGTGACGCTGATCAAGAATATATATACTTTTCGCTACCGGACTCGCTTCGTTCTATGGGTTACAAACGTTTGCACAAAGTTAATATACCCTGACCTTTCAGGTTTAGGGTATAACAAGTAAAGAAAGTCTAAAGTCGGTCTAGGCCGACTATGAAATACCCTAAGCCCACTTTTCAAAAGCAAAAAATTTTTATTGTAAATGGGCGTCTCCAAGGGCGGATGAAGCCTATATTTTATATGCATTTAAATGTTGATGAAAAATTTACACATACCATGTTTTATTCCTGTAGCTCACAGTTAATGCCTTTATTGTGCTTTCGCTATGGGAGGTGGGCGAGTTTATGGACGGACTACTCCCAATTTTTGAAGACACCTTAGTTTTGGTATAAAATACATACATACCGAATTTAATTTCTCTATGACAAACATAACCCTATTTATTGAGTTTTCAACATTTTGGGTTCTATGGGAGGTAGGCGTGTCCGTAGGCAGATGACGTCCATTTTTCAAAACCATTTTTGTCTTGTCATAAAAAACATGTGTGCCAAATTTTAGCTCTTTAGGTTAAACACACACTTATTTATTGCGTTTTCAATTTTTGGGTTGTATGGGAGTTGGGCGTGTCCGTGAGCGGATGACGTCCATTTTTCGAAAACATCTTTGTGTTGGTATAAAACACATATATATCAAATTTTATTGTTGTAGGTCAACTATGAGCTGAGTTATGCAGTTTTTAATTTTCGCGTTGTATAGGAGGTAGGCGTGTCCGTGGGCGGATGATGTCCATTTTTCAAAAACGTCTGGGTTTTGTTATAAAAAACATATGTGCCAAATTTTAGCTCTTTAGGTTAAACACAGGTTTTTATATTGCGTTTTCAATTTTTGGGTTGTATGGGAGGTGGGCGTGTCCGTGAGCGGATGACGTCCATTTTTCGAAAACATTTTTGTGTTGACATAAAATACATACACACCAAATTTAATTGTTGTAGGTTAATTATGAGCTGAGTTATGCAGTTTTCAATTTTTGCGTTGTATGGGAGTTAGGCGTGTCCGTGGGCGGATTCCAAAAATATTCAATAGTGCAGATCCTTGGGTTCATGTGACCATGTGTACCAAGTTTCATCCTATTATCTCAACTCCTTCTTCTTATCCTGTGTATACGGACAACACACAGACGGACGGACTGACGGACGGACATGGATAGCTCGACTCACGTGGTGACGCTGATCAAGAATATATATACTTTTCTATACCGGACTCGCTTCGTTCTATGCGTTACAAACGTTTGCACAAAGTTAATATACCCTGACCTTTCAGGTTTAGGGTAGAATTATTATTCTAAAAATTTCTATTTTTCAAAATCAAAACTAAACAAAAGTATAAGAAAAGTACAAGAAGGATTTTCTTTTAGTGTTATTTTTTTTTTTTTTTGTTTGATTGAGTTTTAATTCCGATTATTTTAGCAACTTGTTAATGAGCTTGTTGTAATCGATATACGAGGGAATAAAAGAAAAAGCTGAGCAAAAAAAATTGAGGAAAAAAATTAATTACTACACCTTTCAATTGGTTGTTAATGTAAGCTTATGTATTTGTTTTGTAAGTTGAGATGAATTCGTATTTGTTCTGGATTAATTGAATAATTTGTGATGTATTAAAAACGATGAGTTGATTTATTTCTGTTATAGAATTAGAATGAATTGACTGTTTTGATGTATGAAAAAAAATTTACAAAAAACTAAGTATCTACGCTATTACCTAAGTATCTAAATATATACTACCTAAGTATTTGCATATTATTACTAGCTGTACCTTGCAAATGTATGAAACTCGCTACTTTCAGCCAAAACTATTAACAGCTTTACGAGTTTAATTCTCAAAAAGGTCGTGCAAGTTTTTATAATCTTGACAAAATTTTTCAAAATATTCAAAAATGTTTTGAAAAGTTTCACAAAATTTTTTAAACCTTTCCAACCATGTTCTATTTAACTTTTGCCCTGGAATTTGTAAAGAGAGCTTAAATTTTTTAAATAGCTCACAAATAGCACAAATAGCGCAAAAGCTCGTGAGTTGTAGAACAAATTTGCATTAAAAATTTTCAAAAAATTTTCATATATAATATAAATTAAAAGCGAAAACATTCTTTTCCAATTCCTGGTGAAAAATTATTCGTAAAAGGGCTGAATATAAGCCTTTAAAAACCTCCCAAAAAACTTTTAAAAGCTTTATAAAAGCTTTTGCAAAGATTTTAAAAAGCTTTTATGCAGCCCTTGCATGAATATTTTTTATGTATATTTCAATGATGTATATTTAAAATTTTTCACATATGAAAGTGAATTTCAATACACAAATTATGGTTTCAAGAGCTTTATCAAAGCTATTAAACGATTAATAAAATTTTTCAAAAGTTCTTAAAATTTCTCAGAAATAAAATTATTCTGAAAAGTTTCATACATTTTTTTTAAACTTAATAAAAGTTTTCGAAAGCTTTATCAAATTTTGTATAACTTTTGAAAAGCTTCTCAAAAGCTTAATAGTATAAATTATTAAAAAGTCTTATGAAATATTTCAAAAACATTAAAAAAGCTTTTAAAAAGCTTTATAAAAGTTCTACAATTTTTTAAATATTCAAAGTATTTCAAGAGCTTCATAACAACCTATCAAAATATATAAAATCGTTACAAAAAGTTGAAGCTTTTAAGAGATTCGTGAAGCATTTGAAAAGCTTTTAAGAACATTTTTTAAGCATCACATAGCTTTTGAAAGTTTAATAAAAATTTCAAAAGCTCCACAAACACTTTTAATTGCATACATAACTGTTCTGAAAAGTTCTAAGAAAAATTTCACAAGTTTCACAAAAGTTTTGAAAAGCTTCATAAACTCCTATATAAAGATTAATACGTTTTCAAGTTGAAATTTTAAATTTTATAAAATTTTTCAAAATATTTGTAAAAATTTTTAAAATCTTTATAAACGATATTAAAACATTTTCAAAACCTTTTATGAAGCTTTAAATTTAATGAAATTTTTCAAAAATTTTATAAAAATGTTCAAAACTTTAAAAGCTTTTTTATATTTTACATTTTAATATATTTTATGAACTTTATGATATCTTTTATTTAGTTTTTCAACATTTTTTAAAGTTTTTGAAAAAATTCATAAAATTACTTGTTTCCAAAAAGTTAATAAAAATGCTCAAAAACTATATGACTATATTAAAAGCTTCATAAAAGCTTTTCAAATCTTTTAAAAAATTTCATAAAATAATAAGAGCAACTCAAAGATATTAAAAACAGCTTCATGTAAGGAACTCAATATATTTATAAATCTTTTCAAAACTATCGTAACAAATTCAAAAGAGCTTTTGGAAACTTAAATAATAAATAAATATTTTGAAAATGCAAAAATTTTTAAGAACTCTGCAAAAGCTTTTGAAAATATGGATAAATGTTTTAAAAGGTTTTGTAAAATTTTTCATTAGATTTAAAAATTTTTTTAATGCTTTTTAAAACTTTAAGTTTCATAAAAGATTTTTTAAACTTAAAGTTTCATAAAAGCTTTTCAAAAGCTTCATAAAAGCATTCAAAAAGCTTGATAAAAGGTTTTCAAAGGCTTTAAAAAAGCTTTTCAAAGACTTTATAAAGCTTTGCAAATTTCATAAAGCTAAAGATCAAAAAATAGTTTTTAATACTTAATAAAAAATGTAATAGCTTCATGAGAGCTTTTAAAAGCTT